>VXBZ01000917.1:160186-219496 GCA_013399135.1 Heliornis fulica
AAAAAAAAAAAAACCAACAAAAAATAACCCCAAAACAACAGAGTGGTTTTTTAACAACATCATTGCAGTAATTCAGGACATGCGACATCAATTATAGAATCATAGAATCATTTTGGTTGAAAAAGACCTTTAAGATCATCAAGTGCAACTGTTAACCTAGCACTGCCAAGTCCACCACTAAAGGCCCTAAAAGCTACATCTACCTGTGTTTTAAATACCTCCAGGGATGATGACTCATCCATTTCCCTGGGCAGACTGTTTCAATGCTTAGTGCCCTTTTTTCCTAATATCCAGTCAAACCTCCTCTGGTAAAACTCGAAGCCATTTCTTCTTGTCCTATCACTTGTTACTTGGGAGAAGAGATCAACCCCCACCTCACTACAGCCTTCCCAGGAACTGTAGAGAGCAGTCTACCCTCAGCCTCCTTTCCTCCAGCCTAAACAACCCCAGTTCCCTAGGCTGCTCCCCATAGCACTTGATGTCTGGACCCTTCACCAGCCTGGTTACCCTTTTTTGAACATGCTCCAGCACCTCAATGCTGTTCTTGCATCATGGAACCCAAAACTGAACTGAATGTTTGAGGTGCATCCACACCAGTGCTGACTACAGGGGAACAATCACTTCCCTACTCCTGCTGGCCACACTATTTGTGACACAAACTAGGATGCCATTGGCCTTCTTGGCCACCTGGACATGCTGCTGGCTAATAGTCAGCCGGCTGTCAACCAAGACCCCGGGTCTTTTTCTGCCTACAACCTCATGGTCGCAGATTTAGGCATACCCACCTGGTCTAGGCTTCTTCTTTGAAAACTTCATCTCTTTATCTTACTTTTCAATGTGATTTTAACTTCTTTGATAATTAAGGCACTGTCAAATTCAGATACTGAAGTGCTCCGTCTGACATCATCTTTCACATCTATTTTTTTCTGAGAAATCAGTTATTGTTGTTGGAGCATGACATTATGCTTCTTAGGAGAGAGAAAGAAGCTCGGGGAAATTATTAATTCAAGCTGTCAGCAATGCCTAGCTCATTCATATTTTATGAAAAACATTTCACTTGTAAAAGGAGTATAGGTTAGGGTTTCACCTGCTGGGAGGCAGCGCTGCAGAACAGGACCCAGGAGTCATGGTGGGCAACAGGTTGAGTATGAGCCAGCAGCGTGCCCTTATGGCCAAGAAGGCCAATGGTATCTTGGGGTGCATTAAGAAGAGCATGGACAGCAGGTCAAGGGATATTATCCCTCCCCTCCACCTAGTGAGGCCACATCTGGAGTGCTGTGTCCAGTTCTGGGCTCTCCAGTTCAAGAAAGACAAGAAACTAAATGACAGAGTCCATTGGAGGACTATGAGGGGACTGGGCCATCTCTCTTACAAAGAAAGGCTGAGAGAACTGGGTCTCTTTAGCCTGGAGAAGACTGAGAGGGGATCTCATTGATGCTTATAAATATCTGAAAGGTGGATACCAAGATGGATGGGGCCACTCTGGCCCAGACTGACTCTTTTCAGTGGTGCCCAGCAACAGGCACAAAATGGAACACAGGAAGTTCCAGCTGAATATGAGGAAAAGTTTCTTCATCTCTTTCTGAACAACTTGTTACAAATACAGTACAATTACAGTATATTGTGTTCTTTCATCTTAGGGATTAAAAAATGTAAAATTTATGGGCAAAAGTAAGGTCTGTAGTTCATTCAGATGCAAGGACTATGTGGCACAGGGTCAAGATTTTTTAATAACTGCAGATGCACATGCTGATTTATCTTGTTTGATGCCCTCAGAGAGCCCTCATCTCATTAATGGGTCAGAATTGGCCATAAGGATTGACTCCAGCAGAAGACACAAAACTGTTAACCAGGTTTAAACTAAATACAATTCACTTTACAGAAATGAGGCTGATAATGACAACAATAATATGAATTAAACCTGGTTCTGATATCTGAAAAGTTATGAGTTAATCCATGTTTTCTTTTTATGTATTCCAACTGAACTGGTAGAAGTGCTTATTGAGCACTGAAGACAACACTGTTTCCCCACCCAAAGTCAATTTTGCCCTGAAGTAAACACACCCTACATTAATCTCATTGAATATCAGTAGTAACCATTCTTTCATGTCTCTTGAAGCCAAGCAGCTGAGGGTATCTGTGAAATCACAACAAAATCACTCAAGTGTGCTTAGCACTATCTCCTTTGTACCCTGAATGCTTGATGGGTTGTGAGGCATGACTGGGCCACACTGTTGCTAACAGCAGCCCAGGCACAGCTCACAATTTCACACCTGCAGCAAGCGCTGAGGACAGACACCTCCAAGGAGTGAAGTGTCCATCTGGGTGTGAGCTGCAGCACAGCATGAACCCCATCAGCGTGCCCTTTGTCTTGCACTTTTCTGGAAAGCGTGCAGCTGCCACGACACCACCATTACCCTCGTGCAAAAATGAAAACTGTTCCAGCAGCCTTTAGAAAAACAGAAAGACATGCTTGGAAAGCAGCAACTAGCAAGCGGTGTAATGGAGGGCACTATCTGCCACACTTCCTGCTTCCAAGGAGACTGACATCTGATCCCGGAAACAAGGAATGTGAAGTGATGGTTTTGATTTGGAAACCAAATAAAATACTTGACAGGTGCTCTACTTGAAATACTCCCTTTCTGCTGGAAAGGTTTGCAAATTTATTACTAAACAATGTTTATTTTCTTGAAAGCTGCTGCTGTGCCTCAGTTTTGTAAAATTTTTGTAAAGTTTAGTTTGTCGGCTTTATACAATATTGAAGAATATTTTTTTCATGGATCTTCCTGTTTATATTACTTGCATCAATCAATTCCTACCCCTAACTTACATTACAAACAGGTCCCAGGCTGGAAGTTCCATTCTGAGCTCCCATTCCCCTTAAGTGTACATGCCTGTGGTTTTGATGAAGCACCATTTCAGACTAAAAATGGATAAATGAGAACTTTCTGGAGGTAACTGTAAATCTGAGTTATAGCCTTCCTAAACACTGATGACTAAAATGAGATGTGGCTGCTTCTTCCTCCAACGTGATTGTTCTTCATTAGCAGTAAGGCCTGCCTAGGAGGGCAGCAGCTCTTTGGTCTTTCTTATTGACAGGGAGGGAGATTGCTTTTACAAAACCTGGGAACAACTGTCTTTATTTATGTATATCATGTTGGGACAAAGGGACTCACATAAAGCAAATAGCTAACAATTTCTTCCAGAGATCTTCACTTAATGTACAGGTGCCTGGTTCCCTATGTCAGGAAGAAAAATCAGTCACCTCATAGGATCACAGAATCACAGAATGTTAGGAGTTGGAAGGGACCTCGAAAGATCATGTAGTCCCACCCCCCTGCCTGAACAGGATTACCTGGATTAAACCACATGGGAATGTGTCCAGACTGGTCTTGAATGTCTCCAGAGAAGGAGATTCCACAACCTCTCTGGGCATCCTGTTCTAGTGCTCCATCACCCTCACAGTGGAAAAAGTTTTTCCTTACAACCACCAATGCTCCAGGATACCTATAAACTGCCAGTGACTTTGAGATGGAAGAGATAGAATGGTACTGTGGTAAACCTGGGAATAAAAGTTAAGAGGGTAGTGACAGGTTAAGGCAAGGCAACCATTGATAATGTGAGGTAGCCCAGCCTCAGCCTGTTCCTCATAGTGAGCCCCAAAAGACCCAAAACATTTTTAAATTCAAACAGATTTTCTTTTCCAGACTATACCTGAATTATTTAGTGTTCAAAATACAGAAAACTCTGGAATGTGGGTTGTGGTCAGTTCATCACACATCTCAGCAGCTCCTTCTTCCTCAGAGGGATGACATCCCACACACTTCCTATGCTACAGTGTGTGTCCCTCTCATGGGACACAGTCCTCCACCAACTTCTGCACAGTGAGTTCTTCCCACAGGCTGCAGTTCTTCACAAACTGAAAGAGGTTATGGAGTCTCCTTCTCTGGAGACATTCAAAACCCACCTGGACAGGTACCTGTGTGATTTAATCTAGGTGATGCTACTGTAGCAGGGGGATTGGACTAGAGAATCTTTTGAAGTTCCTTACAACTCCTAACAATCTGTGAGTCCACTGCATGGCATGCAGGCCTTCAGGACCAGACTGGTCCAGTGTTGGTCCCCCATGGGGTCATAAGTCCTGCCAGAAAACCTGATCTATCCTGGGGTCCTCTCTCCATGAGTCCACAGGTCCTCCCAGGACCCTGCTCTGGTGCAGGATTCCCACAGGGTTATAGCTTCATTTGGGTACATCCGCCCGCTCTAGTGTGGGGTCCTCCATGGGCTTCAGCTGGATATCTGCTCCACCATAGACCTCCATGGGCTACAGGGGGACAGCCTGCCTCACCATAGTCTTCTCCATGGGCTGGAAAGAAATCTCTGCTCCAGTGCCTGTAGTAAGTACCTCTTCCTCCTTTTTCTTTACTGGCCTGGGTGCCTGCAGAGTTGTTTCTCTCACACATTCTCTTCCCTTTCTCTGGCTGCAATGAGTCTTAGTGAAGTTTATTTCCCCCTTCTTAAATACATTATCCCAGAGGCACTAAAACCATCGCTGATGGTCTCGGCCTTGGCCAGCACCAGGTCCATCTTGGAGCCATCTGGCATTGTCTCTATGGGACATGCAGAAAGCTTCCAGTAGCTTCTCTCAGAGGCCATCCCTGTAGCCCTGCTATCAAAACCTGGCCACGCAAACCCCATACAAACAACATAGAAATTTAAAAAGGCAGAACAGGAATAAAAAAGGCTGTTGAACATTTTTAAGCTGTCATCCACTGAGGCTAAAGTTCATTTTTTGCAGAAGCAGGGAGTGTACCAAATAAGAACAGAGAGAGAACGGCAGCAATGAAAAGACTGGTCTCACAGCTAAACTCTTGGGAAGCTGCCCTGGAGACCTGTATTCTGTCCCGCTTCTGACACAAAGCTCCTGTGTGCCATTAAATCATTTCCTGCAGATGTCATAGAATGACAGGATGGTTTGGTTGGAAAGGACCTTTAAAGATCAGATAGTCAAACCCCCATGCTGCGGGCAAGGACATGTCTGCCTGCTTTGAGATCCTTGTTTCATAGGTCTCTGTCTTTAGGTATGGACTTGATTTGTGGAAGTGCTGAGAACTGAAGTCACATGGAGCTCTTCTTGCATGGAGGAGGTGATGTAAACTGAAAATTAGATAACATCTCAGACTAGGCACTAAAAATTGTAGGCAATCTTAAATTTGACTGTTCTGCTTCTCATTTGCTCACCTCTGAAAAAGGAATGATAAACCTCCCTTTTCCCCAAAAGGATGCTTTTATGATCTAGTCATTTTTCTGAAAAAAAAAAAAACAAAAAAACAAAAAGTAACAAATAGTTAGCCACCAATAACATAGTAATTTTGTCTTGTGAGTGTAGTGTGAACTGCCTTGAGTAGATCTATGATGGCACTGTACATCAAACAAGAAAGAAAACCCCGTGAATGACAGAATTGTTGATCAGATGAGTGTTGCTTTTTCTGTGTACCAAATTAGTAGCCATTTTGTGAAGAAATAGCCATGGGGGCTAAGTAAAGGCTTATAGGGGCTGTAATGTTTTACAGTCTGAGTATAGGGCATTTATTGTTCTTCCAGGATCCCATAAGAAGGTGTATGTATTATATACAGGTGTATGACTATATTGATTCTATAGAAAAATATATAATGTCCATTTTATACTTAATCTTCTGTTCTCTGATTTCTTCTTAGTTTAAATTGTAGTTTCTTCCCTTGTGTGTACATTTTCCCCTGGGATCTCTTAATACATGAGTTTTGTAACCATTTGTGTTCTCACTGAGGGTTGATGATTTCAGTCTAAGCAATGTCAAGTATCAAATAGAGTCCTTTTATAGGCAGGAGGTGCAAATGGAGCTACGCACTGCTGGGCATCCTGTAATACCTGGCTAGCTCTGAGGGAGGTGTCCCCCCCAGTTTTTGAACACTTGCAGGATTCAATGTCAGTATATATAAAGCACTATTCCAGGCTCTCTGTGCAGTATTTAAGGATCTACAGGTCTGAAGGATCATCACAATGAATTTACAAATATCTAAAAAGTTATTATTAAAAACAAATTGGCAGAGACTGAAAAATTCTGGAACAAAGCGATCCCACAGGCCATTTTGCCTTTGGGTTGCAAGAGTTACTGCATACAAAATGCACTAGAACACATTGTAAACAAGGCTGAAAATCAAGTATTTCAGAAAAGGTAAATGCAAAGATACATTTTAAAAGCAAGACTTATACTTTACTGTTTCAAGTATGTTTGCCATTTCAAAGTTTCCAACTTAAGCCTTAATACACCTCCAGAATGTTCCTTTTTTAAACTTGACTTTACCCCCAGAAATAAATTCCCTTCGAAACATAAAACAGCAGTGACAGCTCTTCCGCATGTTAAGACATCGCTACTGAAAATCTGATATCTCATATCCCCGCAGGCTCAGAAACTGGAGCTTTATGTCACTGCAGAGGGTTGATCTCCAGCTGCCTAATTGTTCGGTGCAGCTGTTTCTTTCAAATCCTGCAAGAACCTGATGTATCAAAGTTGAAATTATCAATTTCTGTCATGAAAAGTTTTATACATATATTTGGTTTTATGTTTTCAAAGCTTGAGCCATACAGAGTTGGCCATATAACAACTATACAAAAAACCATTCTTTGAGAACTGAAACTCTAAGATACCTGTGGAGGACGTCGTTAAAGAATGGTTATGTGACCGAGGATGTGAACAGCCGGACATGTTACGGTTGATGCCAATTACAGATGGAAAAGTACAGAAGAACAAGATGAGGCCTAAGTGGTAAACAGGGAACAAAGAAGAAAGAATACCATGAGAAAGAGAGCATCGTGAGTTATGTGAAGGCCCTGTTTTCAGTTCGGTTCCCAAAACATTCTCGTTCCCATGTTGTTTTTCAGAAGCTAGCTGAATTCTCTCCAAACAGTCTTGTTTGGTTCTCATGCTCTTAGCTCCTATCTAGAACCCCTGATCAGTAAACTTAAAACATGTTTTTCTGCTAAGTACTAACCAATCAATACTTGCAAAAACAAGTTGTTATCCAATCATGTACTGACACTCAAGTTGCTGTAATGTAACTAAAAAGTATAAAATCACATGAAGTTCCTGCAAGTAGTTGAGACAATAAAAGGTAGTCACTACCTTCGGTCTCCCAGCGTCTTCTTTCCGACAGATACCTTTTAGTTGTTCTCATAATACATCTTCATTCAGGAAAGATGCAGCTACAGAAGACCTGGACCAGTGAAAAATTACACCATCTGGCATCTGTTGCATGCTTTTGGTAGTGTAATGTAATATAGTACCGTGTTGGCTACAAAATATGTTTCTTGCACAGCTGCTCTTTGCATTCACTTACTTGATTTCTGTAATAACAAGAAATCCCCCGTCCAAAGTAGTGCTTCGTGACACACTGTAAACAATATAATTTGATATCAGCAGCATTAACATGGTCAATTAAACTGGAAGTCAAGCAACCAACCACCTGTTAAATCTCTTCACTATCTGTCCAGCATTGAGAAAGCCCACCCTGTGCTCAGGCTTATCCAGGGTCTTTTAGAGAAGGTGAAAGCCCAGAAGGTCACCCCAGGGAAATTGCAGGAGCATCCCAGCACAGTCCCACTGTGGGAGCCACTAGAGCCGACCAGCTGCTGACGAACGAGTTGGTGCTGCTGCATTTAGTATCTGCTGAAGTTGTTGAGTTTTGACAGATCTGACAACACTAATCGTGTGTTTGCTGTTAAAAGCTTGGAATTTGACATAATGATAGACCTGCATGTCTTCACTGAAGTGTTTAAAACTAGTTTGAAGTGACAAAGGATGACATCTTCATGCATTTTATGACAGCCAAATGGTATCATACATTCTTTCTTGCTTTTCTGCAGAAATTGAGTATCTGGACCAATGCCTATCATTAAAATATTTTTCTTCAGACAACTGCCATATTAGCCATGAATGCAATTAAAATTTTCACAGAAAACCAGAACATTTGGTATTACATTGTTGTGCTTTTGATGTCACGTTGGCCCATTTTAAAATTATTCCAGATTTTAATCAGACAGGACAGGATGGTGTAGGACCACGCAAGTAAGTGTTTCAGCATGCAAGATCTGACAGCTTTACAGTCACTTTTCAAATTCTGTTATTTAGGTCTCATCCTCACATTACATGGTATACAGATGGATCCTTGGGTTGTAAAAACCATTGACATGTGTCCGTAGCAAATACCAATGTGTGAAGGTAGACCTTTGCACGCACCTTGCTGCAGGTTATCCATGTCATATCCCTGATTCACCTAATTGCTCCTGAAGCTTTTTTAGAAAGGTATATAAGATAACTTTGACTTTGCCTTCGAAAGAATAACTAAACCAGTTCTATGTCCTTCAACCTATTAATTTATACCACTTATCCCATTGGA
Organism: Heliornis fulica; assembly: GCA_013399135.1. Lineage (NCBI taxonomy): Eukaryota > Metazoa > Chordata > Aves > Gruiformes > Heliornithidae > Heliornis > Heliornis fulica. Next base: position 168,623 of record VXBZ01000917.1, read on the forward strand.
ACTTAAGCCTTCATATTCATTTAGAAATGCCTGGAAGTATGAAGTGGGTTGGAATTTCTGTGTTTCGGTCATAAATGTAAATGTAAGATTTGGCTTTTGACTGTCTTTTCTGAGAGGAAACCCACCAGTGGCCACCAGATGGCTTTGTTTTGAATGATAAATGGATGCTTGTTGGAGAGAAGTTTTGCTGAGATTAGGGTTAAAATACTAAGGGGACACATATTCCAAAGCGTTTCACTCCAGTGTTTATCAGTGGAGTCCTGAAAATTCACCGTGGAGAAGAGGTACCTAGATGATATCCATGATGTGAAAAGGGGAGTTGGAACATTACCTGGTATATAGCAACACTCTTTAAGGCAATATATCTAAACTGGTTTACAAGCAACTAATAAAATTGTGTGATTTCTAAGGTTTGTCATTCATCTTGTTCTACCGATGACTTGGAAAAATAATAAGCCGGTTATGCTTGTCATATGTTATCTAAAACTGTGATGGCTGATTTTTGCTGGCATTAATTTTAATACTTTAAGGAGATTTTTTTTCTTCTTCTTCCTTTAGTTATGTGATTATGCCATTTATGTTCTCCTTGAATTCTGTAAGTGGGAGGGTTGGGTTTTTTTTTACCCACTTAATTAAATAGGACTTTTTTATATCTTTTATAGGTATCACTAGTGTTCTGAAACCTATTTCTTGACAACATTTTACCTCTTCTTTACTCCCATTCTTTGTCTGTACAGCCACTCTTCTATCAAGTGAAAATTGTAGACTGCCCATACACACATCAAAAGATAGTTGCATGTGTAACAGGTTTAACTCTCAGAAATTACTCTCTAAACCTTCTCAGAATAGTTCTCTTTAGTGCAAAATATGGGGGGGAGAAACGACAATTTGTTACCTTGCCATGAAGAAAAAAATATTAATTTCTTTTCCTAATTAGACAGTGGCTATTTCTTGATGAATTCAGAGTTGTGCATCTATGGTTTCAAATATCCTATTTGTTTACTTTTATGGTACATCTTCATGATTTCATTCATACTTTTAGAACTAATTCTGATAATACTCACACTGATATTGCATTTTGCATCCTCGAAACAACCCATGACTAAGAAAAATAAGGATTGTTTGCCCTGTGACACTGATTAGAAAGCTGAAATAAAAATGGAATTAAAGCATGAATTTTAAGTTGGACATTCTGATTCCAGTCTTGTAGGTTCTGATAACATTAGGCTTCTCATCTTAATGCTAAAGTTTTCTTCTCTTCATGGTAATAACATATATGCAGTGGGCTTACATTGGCTTCTATTTTAGTTCCTGTTCATTTAATCTCATTTCAATTAAGAATTAAGATGAAAGAAAAATAGTATTAGTTAAAAGTATTAGCTTTTACCACAGTAATTTGTTTTTCAATCAGCAAACATTAAAGCAGTGATTTAGGAGTGATTATGCTAATTTTAAAAGTTCGGAAACTGAGCAGGGAAACATATTACATGATTTAAAAGTTGTACTTTTCTAAATAATACACTGCTAATGAGGTTTGGAAAAGTGATTACTTAATTAAACTTTGGCAAACTAGAATTGCTTGTTATCACCTAGATAGGAACTGACGAGAGTAAGCATGCACCCCATGACAGCTGGACTTCTAATCCTCCTTAGAGAGAGAAATGGAGATGAGGTTACATCTTTTTTATATGCATTGATGTATCTCCATGAAACAATTTGTTTGGCATCTTGCTTGTAACCTTGGTGTTCAAACTCACTTTTCTATTCACCAAATTAAAACTGGTTCTTTTTAGCAGGTGTTTGCCTTCAATGTTCAGAATCTAAAACTTCACACAAACAATCAAGTCATTGAAGTGGTTTACATCTATCTGGAGTTTCTGGACTTTCAAGTGAAATAGGAAGATTAGCAGTGATAGTTGATAAGTTAACTTTATTTCCTAAAAATGGATTAAATCCTTGAGTTTCTTATTTTTTGCAACACAAATGTTTGCATTCATGAGAAAATTCAGCTGACTTAATTGGCAAATCAGGAAAATAAATGGCAAAAAACAGCTGTAAGGAAATTAATATTTGGCTAGTTTTCTTGGAGTACAGTGAGTTTCTCAGTGAGAGTAGAGTTTCTCTCTGCTAGAGCCATTAATTTTGCTGATTTACTGTAAACATTTGAAATGCCGTAAGAGAGCCTAATTTCCTGTCTTTCTTTTAGAAATAGTACTGCCTGATTCCCACGTGCAGCCCACTTCAGCTTGGAGTGTTTATCAGTACTATTTACTGTTCTTGTTATGCTTGGGCGGCACTCTGTGAGCTACAACACATGTGCTGCGGCAGTTGACTGCAGAGAAGGACCAGCAGGTCTTCAGAGCATCCCTCACTCTCCTACAAAGTTCAAAACTGCTTAGGCTGAGAGACCACCACGACCTCTTCCCTCAGACTCTTGAAACTGGGGAGTTTTCATTCAGGTTTGTGATCCATGAGGAACATGTTATAATCTGAATAAAGTGGAAGGTAATTTTGATTTTGTGCAAAGATGAGAGTTTCACAGAACTTCAGGATAAATTTTAAGCCTCTTGTAGTCACAAGATTAAATGATGAACACAATGAAACATTAACTCAGGATGCTAGAGAGCTGTTCTGTTTAGCTCAGGCATATTCATCCATCATCCCCGGGGCAGCTGTCATGAGTCAGCAGCTGACCCAGACCCTGTGGCTAATCCCTCTCTCTGTCCACTGGCCCAGGAGAGGGGATGACACCGTGGCTATGTAGGACAGATCAATGCATAGAAGTTGTGGATGGGTGATCCCCATGCCCAAGGACCAACAAGGGCTAAAGTAAAAAACCGCCCCCTAGACCTAAGCAGTACAACCAGCATCTGCCCTGCTCTCAAAAAAAAGGCACACATGGAGAAATTTCTGTGCTTGGTCTGAGTCAGGATGGCTGGCTTGGATGGACAAGATGAGATGGTGTCATCAGCAGGTTGTTCTGTTGTATCACTGGAGGCTGTACCTCAGCTCTCCTCCCAGCTACAAATTGCTTATGGCAACATGCACGTTTGTCAGCAAATAAAAATACAGTTTTGAATTCTTAGGCTAACCATGTCCTGACATTAATGCAGTTTATATCCTTTAGGATCTTACATTTGATCTGATGAGTCTCACATTAGTCACCAGCTATTGTCACGTTTAGATCATTTAAATAAGCAAGTTGATCTGATGAAGTAATTCTAGTCTCAACCTCTACCTCTGATCTACAGTGGCAGTACCTAAAAACTTTTAATATTGCAATGATGAAAATTTCAGTACCTGGTAGCATGCTTGTAAATGCCCACGTGCCAGTGCTAGGGGCCTTGATTGCAGTGGGAATTTTTCTTATACTAGCTTGTTTTAGTAGTCCAGGAGGAAATATTTTTATATCATTCCAGAAAATTAGGTCTTTCTTTTCTAGTTATGTGTTCTGCAACACAAATAGAAAACGTTGTTTCCGTTAACTCTTCCAGAAATGTCATGCCTCTGTCTTGCCCACACAAAAAGTAGGCACTCCACCGTTCTGCTGGACAACTAGAACTTGTTTACTCCTTTTGTTGACCCACTTCCAGCCACGTAGCAAATCTGGAATAAGAGAAATTCAGATGGTCTTAATCAAAGCCAGAAGAATTGGGTTTTCTGTAGTATTTAATTGTTGGTGTCCAGAAAATGGATATGAATAATTTCCAAAAGAAAAGCTTTGAACAGCATATATGATTTTGAGGATTACCATGGGCAAGAGGATTATTTCTCTGTGAGACAAAGGGGATAAGAGATTACACCACATTAAAGGGGAGTTGTTTTACATCAAAGGTGTAGTATGGTTGCACACTGTATAATACACGGCATGACCAGGGAGCCTTCTGCCACAGGACTAGTTGTAACAAGGAGGAAGCCAGACAGCCGGGATTTAGTGTGAGCTTTCAAGCTCTTTTAACTTTTCTGATCTCAGCTCTATCCACCAGTATTTGAAATATGCAAAGATATTTGCATTCAGAAGTGAATTAACTGCAACAATAATCAGCTTACAGATATGCTGAAGATGTAAGCTTTTGTGATATGCTGAAAGAAAAAAAAAAAAAAAGAGAGAGAGAGAAAAGGACCAGATAATCAGGTCAGATATAAAGTGCCTGTGCGCTGCCTGGAGCAAGCCCCCAGTTGGTTCACACATGGTTCTTCAGAAGGGATTTCTATTAAACTGACCAGCAACAGAGCCTCTTCTCTTTGCACAAGGCGCATCTCAAACATTTTGTTTACTTCATCTCGGTTTACAGATTTGTTTTCATCGACTGATTGCAGCAAAAATCTGGCGGCAATGATTATTGTTTATTTATAAATTATCAAGTGATAAATTTTAACATAAAAAGCTTATGTTTTCTTGTAAATTTTGCACTTGAAAATATCAGGAGTTCTATGACAATAGGTAGGTACAGTCTAGCCTTAGCCCTAAGGACAGGAGCTTAAGTCCCTTGCACCCCACTTTGCTTTCTCTGCCTGCAAGTGTAGCTTGAGACTTACTTGTAATCAGATTTGAGCCTTGAAGCCATGCCAGCATTCCTGTACATAAGTTTGCAGCTGAACGACAGTTCCACATTGTCTGTCCTGAGAGCAGAGGACAAGGACTCATTAACTCTGAGCTGTCATCCAGTCACTTGACATATCCCCACATGTATCCTGACCCTCTTGGGACTGGGTCGTTGTGTTCTGCTGTTCGTCAAATAAACCATCCAGACTGTCTGTAAGCCTCAGTAAAGGCAGGGAGCATGTTACAGAGCCTTGGGCACGGCGAGCTACGGTTTGCGTGCGGTGGTGATGTTCACGGGCAAAGGTGAGCTGGCTCTGGGGCCGGCGTGTGCCTCATGGGCACACACTGTCTTTCCTGTAGCGAGAAGTGACATCGGCCAAGGGAAGAGGGTTTGGAGTACGCACATCATCATCCTCATCTGGCAGGGCTTCCCAGGGCTGTGGCGGAGGCAGTAACAATAGCAGGCAAACACCAGAGGGAGTTATTGTTCTACTGGAGATCTAGGCGAGGCAAGCCTGGGAATAAATACCGTGCTTCTAAATAGAGGGAATGACTTCCCCGAAACAAAGACAAAAAGTTCAGGTGACAGGACTCTACAAAAANTTGACGGTTGAAAGACTGGGTGCTCTTCGTCGTTTTTCAGTGCTGACTCCTGTGTGCTGAATCTGTACCGCGCAGCAGCTCCGTAACACCCACTTATGTTCTTATGACTTTTTAAGATCTCTTTGCAATGCTCTTCACTTTCAGCAGCTATACCTGTATGTTGTGCCTGCTAAAAGTCTTTCCTTTTACTGCCCATGAAGTCTCAGCTGGCCTGTACCAGAGTGAATCCCCTGGGCTCTCCATCCAGAGTCTCTTGCAACTGGTCAATTTTCAGTCACTGATTGAAAGAAAACACGCGTGCCTGCGTGTTTTCTTTCACCCCAAGGTGACAGTGGCAGAGATTCACCCCAAGGTGAATCTCTGCCACTGTCTTTTAGAAGATCACTTCAAGGAACAAGCTGACCCAACTCCATTACAGTTCACACAAAGAGAGGGCAGGTGGAAAGCTTCTCCAGTTCACTGCTCAACTTCCAGTACAATGGACTAAAGCAGAGACTCACACTGCTTTTCACTCACGTGTAATTAATGCTTCTGCACTGACTGCTTTTGGTTTCTGTTATTTATGCGGTGCTTGACTCTCCACAGCCATTGAGGTTCACCTGTGGAATACAAAGCCAAGACCTGCTCATTATACAATCCAGCTGTCTTTTCAGCAGAAGACGACTTCAAAGTTCTCTTCTCAAAGGGGTATTCTGTAAAAATCACCCTTTCATTGATAAATACCAAAGTAAATCCAGGCTGATCCTGATGTTAAATTGTATAACTGTGGCCTTCACAACTCTGAAGGAGTTCTGCAACAAAACTATTTTCTTTTTAGCAGCTTTATTGCAGGTGCGTAGGCTCTAATGGAAAAGAGCCTATCCCCTTTTAGGTGTGTCAGCTTTACAGAGCTCACCATCACAAAAAGAGGATCTTGGCATTGTTATAGTGGTGAGCATAGAAGACACTTCATACATTCAGGTGGACAAGTTGCATTATAGACATCTTTTAAAAGATCTGTGCATTATTAGAGGTGGGTGTTTAATTGATGATTCATTAAATCAGAACCATACATAAATTATCCAGGCAGTAAATCTTTTTATTCAGATTAGTAAAAAAGAACCCTGAGAGAACTGGAATCAGAGTCTCATCTTAATTATACCAACATAAATGTAGAGGAGGAGAAGTCTATTGAGGTGTTTAGTGATGTGGATTGATGCCTGGTAAAATTAATAAAAACCTCTATGCAGACCAAATGCTTAAGTAGATTTAGTTTTGTAAATATCTTTAAATAGCAGTATCTCTGTGCTTTCAGGTTTGATTACTTGGTTGCAAGGTAATACATTACTCCTGCTTTTGAAAATAAAAATTGACATTCAGATTTTAATCTCCCTACAATATGGACAGAAGGAAAGGTTATATATAAGACCAACTTCAGCCTATCATGGTCAGTGTAAAAACAGGAGCTCCTCCTACACACTGCAAGTATATTTGTAGTCACAGCACTCTGTCTTCAGAAGTGATACTGTCATAGGGCATCTCTGTCCCTGCTTAATTGTTTATTGCTCCCTCAACTCTGCTAATATGGCTAATTGCTGGGGCTGTGTTGTGAGTCTGGCATTTTTCAAAAGAAAATATAGAAGGGGAGGGAAAAACACATCGATGGAAAAGCAGTGCTGTGTATTATGTACCTGATGTGGTTGACAGCATCATCCACATGTGCTAGTACAGGTGAGGATGGAGTGATGCAGAAGCAGCAGGAAGTGGCTACAGTATCTGCATCAGTACCACACCACTGCTGACAGTCACCCTCAAACCTTGTCCTTGATACATGCTCTGAAAAGAGCTGAAACGATCCTTTGTGAAAAGAGATCCCATGCATTGGGGGTGTTTTCATTACAGACTTTTCCGTGTGACATTTATGTGTGCCTTATGCACAGCTCCGGAGTAGTGCAGGTGTTTCTTCTGCTACAGTATTGTAGCACTATGGGAAATACTATTTCCTGTGAAGTAGTTTCTATGAGGAATTCTGCTGGTGGGCCTGGAGAACACCAGATTGCTGAGTAATGGGGATAATTTGCACAGGAGCTTGTGGGTCTAGCATATGTCCTCTATTGAGAAGAGAGATCCAGAACAAAATGATTGATAGACCTGAAGTAATATGTTGTCACTACCCAAAACATACAAACATGGTGAGTATCTCTTAAGACCAAAGTGCAATAGCAAACACAGGAACTGGGGCATTGATATGTTGAGCTGCACCTACCGGTGCTTGACAGAAACAACAGAAACTCACATGAGTGCATCAAAAATGCTAGAAGAACCTTAGGACATGACACTGAGGGTAGGTGAGAATATGAACTATTTTTGGTTAAAGTATGTGCTGCTAGCAGCTGAGATTTGAGGACAAAAATCTTTGTCTCTCTGATTCATCCAGAGCTGAGAAAGTCAGACTCCCTTTATTCTTTATTAACAAAGATACAGAAATGGATCCTTACTCCATCACCAGACTACTTTCCTAGCAATAGAATCCATCTAATCCAAAATTGACTGGCATCTCAAGTCAAAAAGGAATAGCAAGGTCATATGCTTATGAATGTTAAATTTATTCATCAGATAATCATGTCTGCGGAAAGGACAAGTCCTCTAAACCGTTGGAGCAATCGCGTTTGTGTAACACCAGGGTGCTACAGACAGTTAAAATTTGCGATGCCAAACATGACTTACATTCAGAAGTAATCATTGTTACGTTACCTTAAAGCTCAGAAGGTTCTGCCAGGTAGCGGGTACAGACTTCAGAGGAGGCATTTGTAACATGAAGAATCATTTCTCACTAGGATCTTTCAGGAACCCTGTCTGCAAAAAGAAATCCCACACCTCAGGGATAAGAACAAGGATTAAAAAAAAAAGTCAGCTTACCCTTGGGAAAATATGGCTTGCAAAGCTCATATAGTTCCTCGTTAATAATAGATTCTTAAAACCCGTGCTTTCTGAATGTCTGCTTGGAACAACACCCGCCCTTTGGGGCCCTTTCATGAGGACCTATAACCTACAATAAATGGATATTAGTCACAGCACTGTGTGCCTGCATCTGTCAGACTGCAAACAGGGAAGAGCAACACCGGACAATAGTCCCAGTAACAACACAGGGACTGTTTTCCAAGGGTGAAACTCTTGATTCACATGTGTCTTTCTCTACAGCCAACTTGTGCATTTCCTTCATTTCTAGCTTGTGGTTTTACATCAAAGGATTGGGACACTTAATTTGATGTTCGTGGTCTTGGAAAGCTGTAGCCTTTCCAGAAATAGACTTCATCTACCTAAAATAAAGCGTCTCCTATACCATATTTTCCCTAGCTCAGCTAGGTTCACACCCATTTACCAAGTCTTTTTCCAAAGGTGTTACATATTAATAAATATTCAGTACTCCTTTGAGTCCCCTGACCTGTTTATTCTTCTAATTTTACTAAAGGATGTTTGTTTAGAAGGGTTAATGGATGTCTTTAGAATCTGATGTAATTTTACGACTGCAGCCTGTCAGGAATAGTCAGTAAAGTGCTTAATCAATACCAACCAATGCTGAGCTGTTAGCATGTTCTCATCCCCCTTCCTACAGCACCTTCGTTCCATTTATGCAGCAGAATTTGCTTCAGAGAAGTTGCACAGGCATCAGGGATTTGCCTGAGGCTACCAGCTGAAAACATGTTCAGGTTATGTGGGAGCAGCGCCAGGGGCACTTCTGCTTTGCCTCTGCTGTGTCCAGTCTAATTTGTCACTCACTGGAGCCTGGAACCACACTGGGCCCTCTTGGGGAACAAAAAATACATCCAGCCTCTGTCGCCAAATTGGGGAAGCAAAGGTCTAAGTGGTCCATCCTGAATCTGGTCTTACTTCCACACTCTGGGATCATTAAGGAGTTTATTTCTTACCCGAGCTCTGATGTTGGCTAGAGGAAAGATGTAATGTAAGCAGAATACGCTTTTGTAAATAAGTTTGAGAGACCTTTTTATAGTAAGGTGGTGGGATAGTGCAGTAACAGTCTCCGTTTCAGTCAGCCTGTTTTCCTTCATCCCTAGAATGACATACAAAACACCCACGCTCCAAGAACGTAGCGTGATTCACATTAAAGTCTATCCTTGGCCAAGCCCATACTTGACAGTTCTTGTGCTTTGCAGAGGATTATTTCGGGGGGGAAGNATACACACAGATGTGTATTCCTGGGCTAGCATTTCCCTGCCTGACCTCAGGAAGACGTGATGAAACACAGCGCTAGCTGCTGAGCCAGTGAGGCTCTTTGAACTGATAACCGTGGCATGTTCTGTGATGTGGTTTGCCTGGAAACCTATTTGTTTCTTTTGAAAATCCAAAATACCAAGATGACATCAGTTGTAGTGTGCACAGAAAAACCTAGGCTGAGATGGCAGACTGTTTTATTCCCTAAACGATTGCAGATGTTTGGGTGAGGGCTGCAAAACACAAGGCTTTTCAAACATGTTCATGTGGGAAAGGAAACTAGGGACATATATAAACATGAACATATTTGTTATATATTACAGCCAGTAAGCTGATCCCATTTCAGATTGGCAATTATTAAAGCTGTGCAAAAATAAGTGGAAACTATGATAGCTGCAATACATCTGGTTTAGCGAATGTTTTTTATTTCTGACTCTATAGGCTTACCTCCCTTTGTCTGGTGCCAGTTACATACTAGACACATAGAACTGTCAGCAGTCTGAAGAAGAGGCTGGTTTTTATTAAGACCAGACTGCAAAAGCATATAGCCTGAGCTGGTTTTCCACCAAGTCCAGCTCTACACCGCAGGAGCCTTCTATGCTAAATAAGATCTGACCTGTACTAATTTCAGCATTTCCCTAAGTATGTGATGCCCTTCGAGTGACTGAGTCATTTCCTAGAGTCACAGGCATGGGAAAAGGATAAGAAGAAGACTTGGTACCCGAAGAAGTACTGAAATTAGGTCTCCCTTCTGATCTCCAAATTTGGGCTGTTTGGCATTTAATTCCTGAAGGAAGGTCCTTAATAGTTCTTGCTGACTCTTCATCAGGCTGAGTGATAGGGGCTGTTGGAGGCCATGATGGTCCTACTCAGGCAGGAGGGGTTGGACTAGATGACCTTTCAAGGTCCCTTCCAACTCCTAACATTCTGTGATTCTGTGAATCTATGACATGCTTCCTAGACAGAAGAAAAAACAAGTCATCGTGAGCCTTCAGCTTCAAAAGCCAATGGGATTGCAGGCAAAACCTATCATGGCAAAATGTTTTTTGTGACACCTCTTAGGGCTAAATTCCAGCTTAGTAATACTTTGCCATATAATAATTGTGACTTGTCACAGCTTAACCCTCAGTGCAGGTGTGGACAGAGAGTGAAGAGGGCTCTGCTGCTCTATGCTTCCAGTTGTTCTGCAGAGTTCTCTCCAGTTATATTAGTGTTAAGTTCCTATAAACCCAACTGGCATTTCTACAGCTTCCATGTTTATTGCTGATGACAAAATTAAAATGGATGTTTCAATCATTTATGCAGCAGAAAACCCAGTTGTTCAGTTCTCTTAAAAATTAAAGTGTCAACTGCTTTTTCAAAGCTGTCCTTTTTAACAAATTTTGTGTCTTTTGCAATGTGCACAGTTGGAAGATGGAAAGCATAATTTCTTTCCTGATCAGTGCTGTTCTTTTCCATTTGGCAGACATTTTATTTAAAGTCTTTCTGTATCTGCAAATATTCCTTTTCTGTTTACACCTCTGTCTTTGCATCAGTCAGTGCTGCCAGGAGTAAGGAGAACAATCACAGGTAGAAAAAGGTGATGAGGGAATCATACACATGGTATATTGATACGAATGTGCTAAAAAAGCTGGAATTGAATTGCACACAGGCAGGGAAGAAAATTCACTGGTTTCACAAAACATGAAAAACTCTTTATGTTTTATTTATAAAACTAAGATGGTTTATTGTTACTTTATGGGTTCAAGAAGTAACCATACAAATAAAAAATTAAATAAAATCTACTAAGGGCTATAATTTTTAAGGGTACCGTCTCAGACTGGGAAAATTGCTGGGTCACTGAGGCTGGGAGAGTAGCTGGGAGAGGGAATGTACTTTGCCTTATTCTTGTCTTGGGCAGCCTGTCTTAGCCACTGTCCAAGAGGGCCATAATGAGGTGCAGGTTTGGCTGCTCTCACAGTATTGCAGTGAGCAAAACAGCTTCTTAAAATTGATAGAAATCCTAATTGTCAGCACAGGTTTACTCCAGCCAAGAGTTACACAGATGTGTGTTACCTTAACTGTCAGATAATTGCAAGCAACTGAGTCAGGGTATCAAGTGGAAAAAAAAAATCAGGTGTCAAGTCCACGGGTTCAAAAAAAACTCAACAAAAGTTTATTGTGTGTGCTAGAAGGAAAAATTTAGCCAATTATTTCAAAACTCACTGCTCAAGTTCTGTAGTTTGTTCTTTTCTCAGTACACCCAACTTGATAAACAAGTTTGGGTTTAAGTTCAGGCGTAGCAATGTCTGACAGGTTCAGTACAACTTAGCAGCTGGGGAGGGGTAGGGAAGAACACAAAATCTTTGCAGGTTCTGTCCATATGAAAAGCAGCATTGCAAATTTGAGCTGGCAGCGTACCCAAGTGGTCAAGAAGACCAGCAGCATCCTGACTACTATCCGGAATAGTGCGGCCAGCAGGACCAGGGAAGTGATTGTCCCCCTGTACCTGAGTACACCTCTGGTGAGGCTGCACCTCAAATACTCAGCTCAGTTTTGGGGTCCTCACTACAAGCAAGACATTGAGGTGCTGGAGTGTGTCCAGAGAGGAGCAGTGAGGCTGGTAAAGGGTCCAGAGAGCAAGTGCTCTGAGGAGCAGCTGAGGGAACTGGGGTTGTTTAGCCTGGAGAAAAGGAGGCTGAGAGGTAAGGGGAGATCTGACTGCTCTCTACAGTTCCTGGGAAGGAGGCTGTAGTGAGGTGGGAGTTGGTCTCCTCTCCCAAGTAACAAGTGATAGGACGAGAGGAAATGGCCTTGAGTTGTGCCACAGAAGGTTTAGATTTGATATTAGGAAAAAAAATGGTGCCAATCATTGGAACAGGCTGCCCAGGAAAGTGGATGAGTCATCCCTAGGGTTATTTAAAATTTATTTTAAATAAACATAGATGTGCCTCTTAGGGCCATGGTTTAGTGGCGGACTTGGTGCTGCTAGGTTAACAGTTGTATTTTATGATCTTCAAGGTCTTTTCTAACCAAAGTGCTTCTGTGTTTCTATGACATTGAAATTGGTGCCCCAAGTGACACCAGGGACTAAGGTGGTGCAACACATCAGGAAAAAGTTGAAGTCAGTATGATAATGGCTGGAGACAGAACCTGACCCAAATATCAAATCTCCAGTTGAGTTCAGCAGAGCTGAGCATGGCAAAAACAGCACACCTGATGCTATTGCATCCTGCGGTGTTAAGCTATGACACAGGAAAGAAAATTAATAAAGAGCTACCCTCTGCATCTTTCAGGGAAGCTGCCATGCAAGCAGATACAGGGCAGTATGTACTTGATAGCAAGATGGAAGCATTACGTAGGGCGTAGAAGTGTTTGGTTGAGGTAACTTTATGGGACCATTCAAACTCCTTAGCCAGTACTCCTTTCATCTTGCAAGGTTGGATGCTCAGCAGTGATGACAAGTAACAAAAGAAAGAGGATACTATGGTGCTAAAGCTGTTGCACTACAAAGAAGGTAAAGTGAATTTTTAGTTAGGTCATGCAAAAATATATGATTCAGCTTCATTAGATATGGAACGCAGCACGTTTCTTTGCTTCAAGTGATGAGACTTTCAAATCCTAGCTGGTTCTGCTGCAAGATGTAAGTCTGGATGGCATCCAATCTGAATTTACCTGCAGCAATGGCAACAGCATGTCGTGTTGATAAGTACTAAAGGCATGCTGGTGCTGGAGGAAACGCTGATTGCACTGGTTGGTCTGGTTTGAGAGCTGAGGAATACAGCTGCCTTCATCTTCCTCTTTCTTGGGCAACACCACAAATCAAGCGGGCTGGTTTTTATTTCACTCTATACTAGAAACTGTTGTCAATTATTTTGAAACTGCTCATTCTTTAGTAAGTACTACCTTGATCATTTGCGGTACAGGTCTGGAAACCATATTCCTATTGGAATTTCCCAGTCACAACAGGTAGGAGCACATTTAAATTCGGGGGAGGGTTTGCTTGGCCAGGGTGCTACACAAACGTGGTGGTTCAGCTGTAAGATTTGTTTGATTCACCAGTATGCTGGAGGGGTTTTGTGAGGCTTTACAATGTAATCCAGAGGTTTCTTCTTCTAGGTTGGGGGGTTTTTTCCCCCTCCTTGGATGAGGAGATAATTTCAGATTGTAGCATATGTTTTCTGCAGAGCTGGTGATAATAGAAACGTTTCAGTGAGGTCCCTGTATGAGTTACGTCACTTGTTTTTTGACTCGGCAGTCGGAGAGGAACTAGCGAGGAAGCCTGCTGTTGCTGCTGGAGAAAGGATATAGGTCCTGGCGGCAAGCCCAGGCCTGCTCAGCAGATCAAAGGCTCTTCCCTTGGCTCCCAGAGCAGCCGGAAAAGCAGCTGCCCGGTACCCTTTCAGCATCCTTCGTTGCTCTCCCCAGCGCCAGCAAACAACAACTCCTTTTCACTCCCCACCTCAGCAATAGTCTCATTTTTTTCCCCTCGGTACCCAGCCAAGCAAAGTCCTTTTAGGGAAGAGCATTTTTCTTTACTACCTGCGGATCCCAGGGCCAGCCAGTGGAAATGTGCTGGGGATGCTGCGTTTCTTACACGCTCCTTCCAGAGGCACTTCCAGCTGCTGACTTTAACCTGGAAGAGGAGGTAAAGCCGAAAGGAAAAAGCCATGGTTATAAACCACATGCTGTTTTCTAAGCCAGCCCAATGGAAGATTTCAATTTGGAAAAGTACTTTTTATGCCAAAACAGCATAACAGCCATGTTTTTAAAGTCTTCCCACTCACCTCCCAGAAAAAAATCAATAGTGTGCTTTTTTTGTGAGCTTCTTGGTGGTGGTTTTTGCTTTTAAAATACATGACTGCCTTCATCCAGAGCTGCTGCTTGCCGGTGCTGCTTGTCACCATCCCTGTTAACTGGTTCCTCCCAAGAGGTTGTCCACTGTGAAAGGAGAATCGAGCAGACATGTGGAAGAACTGCAGACTCTGCAAGAAGAATAGTATGTCTGCTATTACAGTGACCTTTCTCCTTATGTTACAGAAGGGGCTGGTTGGTGGGACCCAATAAAAATAACTGCACTGCTCTTCAAAGGCAGGTGCAGCCCTTAAGTACCAAATTCCTGCTAAAAACGGGGTGAGGGCCTGAACCTTGGCTGCCCTGAAGGCTGCTGCTGCACCACCAGCACCTCTTCTCCTGCCTGGTTTTGCAAGTTGATCAGGACAGCAGCAATGGGTGAATAAACCATCCTGCCTGTGTCTGCTAAGGGTCTAGAAAATATTTCTGTAATTGCTTTTGTTAGCACTGCGAGGCAATCGCAGCTGCAGCTGTGGATATGAGGTTTTTCTTGCTCAATAAGCGGTCCCCAAGCATGGGTTTGCTGACTAATGATCTGGCATAATTAAAATTGCTATGGAGCAATGTTTTAAAATATCTTTGTTCCCAATGTAAGCTTCTATGGGCTATTAAAGCTGTGAGCCTTTCAGGAGCTCCTCTGGGGAGCAGGAGCTCTTCTCGCTGTGCTTGCGCACTGCTAATAAGGCCTTCATATGGGTTTGCCTCCTACAAATTGCCAGTAATTAATAATATTCCATATAAAGGCAACAGAAGAGGATGCAGCATATGACTGCTGACTGGCCCAGTGCCTAGTCCAGCTGCTTCATAGGCCCATATCTGTAGGCAAGTTATTCTGTGCCTCAGTTTCTCCTTCAGTAAAATGAAGAGAATCTGAGGCTTTAGTGATGCTTGTAAAATGTTTCATGTGTATGGGTGGGTGGTGGAAGCTGCTGGAAATGGCAGGTGTAGAAACAGTGAAGGAAGAAAGGTTGTTTTCCATAGCTTTGCTTATTATACCTGATGCTGTTAAAATGGAATCTAATTTTCTAGCTCATCTTTCGCATAAATATCTTATATTAGACAGCAGTGGCATAGTAGGGGGAATTAGAATAAGTGGAGAGACTGAACTGCAGGTTCATTATCACCAGAAATACATATCATTGTTTATTATCATAAAGCACCTCTAACGAGGCACAATTATGCCTGTAATTTTTTTTTCTCATTGTTGTTCTTAATTGTTCTTAATTGTTCTTCTCCATGTGTCTCCTACCACCGTTTCTTTAATATGTGTATTGCAAAACTCCTCAGGGGTCCCGGCCAGGCACCAGTATCTGAGAAACGAGGGCACCCCTGACAATGTGACTATTTGAAGTCTTATGTTTCTATCTCCCCTTGTCTCTCTTCTCTGCCTTTATTGGCATCTTCCCACTTGCCTTTTCCTTCCTCCCTGTGAGTCTGGTTTTGTCTTTACTGTGCCTGAAACAAATTATTTTGACAAAATGAATATAAAAAGGAGACAAAAAAGTTTCATATGTTTTGTTTAGTAGAAAAACCTGCAGCATTATAAAATATCTAAACCCTAATGATGTAGGGAAATTCAGGTAATGAGTAAAACAAACTGATACCTGGAGCAAACATGTGGATGCATTGGACAGGATTCAATCCAAGACCATGCCGTACCTTTATCCCAGGAGAGAGATGGCGGTAGTTGCAAACCTGCTCTTCAACAGATTTTAGAATTCTGGAAAATTAATCATTACGAGAAGTTTTTAAAGGATTTTAAGGGGTGGGTGAAGAAAGTCATTTGTCTTGAGAGGCCAGCTCAGTGCTTTCTTGATCTTTTTACTGTTCTGGTAAATCATTCATTGGGGCAAACTTTCAGAAAACTCCCACACAAACTATGCTAGGCAGAGTGTCCCTACAGTAATACTAGTAATGCTTTCTGGACCTAAAAAATAAGAGGTTGCAATACCAGAGTGGTACAAGCCCCGGCTGGGGGGGTGGATTGAAAGCTTCCCTTTTCTGAAAAAAATATGTAGTGAGTTGTTCAGGACCATGAGGATCTTAATTTATCATTTCAAGTTGCTTTGATGTATTTTATTCCCGTGATACCTGATACAAAATTCCAAAGACTACCACCGTGTGAGATCACTGGGTGTCATATCTTTTCTCTTTTGCTTGCTTTGAGCAGAGATGTGGTTTGAAAGATTCAGATTTTCAACACCTAAGGGGGAAAAAAAAGGGGAGAAAAGGAGGAATTGGGCAAGTTCTATTCTCTCTGCATTTAAGGGGCTCCAGAAAATCTGGGTTCACCATACATGACATCTGAAAGGATACATTTTAACTTGTGTTCATCTGTTATGCGGTTTTCCCTGGTCTAAAATATCCCAAACCATTTACTATTATTTGTATGCAGCAGCAACTCCAAATCCTGAAATATGATGAAGTACCTAAGATAATGAGATGCAAAAAAATTAATTTCTTTCTACTTATATTCTGATTTTTTAAACCAATTTGGTGCAATTGATTTATTAGAGGAATATTAACATAATTTGAGGACCAGAGCTTTCAGAGAGAGATTTTTACAAAATACCTTCTGATAAAATGCCAGAATTTGGCAATACTTACTAGAAACGGGACTACTTGGAAACTTGATTGGTTTCTGTCACTGCTTTCTACAAGGCCATGACCATTTTCCCATCATACACATTAGCATGTTGTGAAAAGGAACAGTGTAAGAAGCACAAGAAATAACTTCATGTTGTTTTCAGCAAGGAAAAGAAGTGTTGAAAAAGTTTTCTATAAATTCAAATATATGCACAGAGTAGCTAGCTATACATGCAAGTGGAATATACCTTCATTTTTTCTATTTGCACATAGTATGAACTGATAATTTTAATAAAGCTCCAACATCCAACAGCTATAATCAGCCACATTTCGCTGCAAGATCCAAACAGCAGCAAATGTGATATTTGCTAATATGGTGTTTGCTAATGTTCATTAAAATGTGAGCTTCAGGTGACAGATGCAATTCCTCACGGTAGCTCCTAATGCTGAGTCTTGCACTAGAAGCAAAATACATCCTTGTTCTCTCACGGATGGAGAGGTGTGTGTCCTGACTGCCATTACAAAACTTCCTGATGGAATAGAGAGGAGTTTCTGACAATACACAAGTGAAGACAGCTCAGGAGTTCAGGGATGACAGTTGATCAGGAGCAGGTACTTCCAGAACTGTCCATGTCCGGCATTTCTATGACAAGAAGCATTAATGACAGACTGCTATAGATGTTTCAAGCTTCCTATTGTTGTCACCTCTCAGCAAAATTATGCATCAGCTACTTCTGAATAAAGTTCTTCCTTTTTTTAAAAGAAAGAAAAAAGGAAAAAAAAAAAAAAAAAAAGAGTAGCTGATTTTAGTCTGGTTTCCCAACCCCTTACTCTCTTATTGCCTGCAGGCAGGCAAAGGCTAATAAGCCATGCTCATCTGAATCATTTTTTAACCTGTTGATCCATTTCAGCCAAATTTAAGTGCAGAAAAGCTCTCATTGGTGCTTACATTCCAATGGGTTTTATGAAAATCAGTGGCAGGGTAGGAAAGTGCAACTCAGGTTTGCATACTTCCTGGCAAGCCTGGCAGCTCGTGCCCTGGCAGCCCCGAGATGTGGGAGCTAGTGGGTGCTTCTCACTGAGCTGATGGCACAGGGAACCTAGAGCAAGGGACCCAGAGATACCAAAAAGGGCTGAAGCAACAGGGCACTTGGCAAAGGGGAGATGCAGATAGGGAACTAGGAGGGGGATGAAGTGAGAATGAAGTAGTCCAGGGGAAAACAAGCTTTATCTGCTCTGTTTCTCATGGCAAAAATGGTCCTGGTCATTGCCAACCTTTAAACTTGGAGGTTGCAATTGTGGCCTCAGTATAAAAAGTTCGTGGTTTTTCTTCATTCAGATGAGCTCCCCCTACCTACCCACAAAATCTGTGGAGAAGCTATAGTGTTTTAAACTCTCCCAAACTTACAATTATAGGGCTAATCTTCTGAAAGAGCTAATTGGAATCAAGTGACAATAGCCTATCTTAAATGCTATCTAATGTATAACCTCACAAGTGTAAAATATGATATTAAATATCTCCTCATATCTATTCATCCCGCAGTTCATCAAGAAATTCAGTTCCCCTCACCCCAATTAATATTCACCTGTTACACTGACCTGCTCCTTGTGCCCTTACTCATCTCTGCTCCTGCCGCTGCTGCTCTAGGGCTGCATCTGCCTTTTTCACCTCCGTGTGTCATGAGGATGGCATTAGCTGTTTGCCAGCATTAAAGCAAATGTGGCTGCAAAAGCACTGACACATGGCAGCTATTTTGAACAAGCTTCTGTGAAGGAATATCTGCTAAAAACAGAAGAGAACAAAATGAGCCTCTACCTCAAAATACTTTCCTTGCTGCAGCAATCAGCTGAGGAGGAAGGTCAGAAGAGACCTGGGGGTAAAGGGAAGAGGGCAGGAGGCACGAAATTTGTTCATAAAGGAGTGAAGGAAACCTCTGGAAACACAAAGAAGAGAAGAAGCTAATGTGCCTTTAAAGTACATTTAAGGTGGGATTGCTGACATGTCATCACAAGCACCAGCATAGAGCTATTACATGGATCACTGCAGGGACAGGGTTATAGTGCCCTTTTATAATCTTGCTGGATTTATTTTATATTTAACTTTGCCACTGATTTCCACCTTGTATAATGTTTGGTTTTGGAATAAGTACTACGGTTCTCCATTTTTTAAATTCTGACCTGGTAACCCCAACTCCCCTATATAATTTTTGTCAGAAAAATATAATAAAGTCTCTTCGAACATTATTCTTTGCTCTTTCCAGGTTGTTGATTTTGTTTTTCACGGAAAGTTCAAAGAGTGCTTTCAATTTCTCAGATGCTCAGGTTGGTTTTGCAGGCATTTTGAAGTTGCCAATCTCCCTGCCCTTTACAAAAGTTTCCATTAGCAAACAGAACAGCAACAGTCAGGCGTGATGAAAATTGCTCAGCCACACACCAAAAACACTGAACATGCCAAGATATAGTTCAAGTGAGCTACTTGTAAATGAGTACTAAAACCTGGCTAGAAGAGGTGTTATAGAATGATGTTGTATAACAAAATACTGTCAAAAAACTTTTTAAAAGCCTTGGAAATTGAAAAAGGGGTGGCTACATTCATTATTGTTCATAAACACTTTAGCTCAGGCTTCTTCTTAATATAGTTCCACTGGCACAACCACAGCCTTCTACATTCCAAAATACAGAGCCATCCTCATTCCTCCTTACCACAAAAACATGTTTTTAGAGCAAGTAAAAATAAAGAAAAAGTGGCAGCACCTCAAACATGTTACTGATGTCTGAAAACTTGTGGCAAAAAAAAAAAAAAAAAAAAAAAAAGGGCACACTTTTAAACTGCAAGTTCTCATAGCTGGATTTTGGCATGGTAGTGGAGAGAGCACATTAAGACATGGTGAGAGTCTGAATTTCATGTGCTCCAAGCATCTGCATGAAGCTGCTGAGCCCTGACTTGCCTGGGATCGTGGGTAGGAAGGATTGCTAGGGATGCTGTCCTTGATAGAAGAGGCAGAATCGTCAGGCTGATAGCCCCATTTATTTGTTGAGGACGCCAAGTCCCATCCATTGTGTCCTCTTTGGTGGGAGCAGGAACAACTCAAAAATACCTGTGCCTGAGCTCTGCCTCTTCTGTCTGGGTCCCTTGTGCGTGAGGTCACAACACTGAGCTGTGCAGGTAGCTGTTGGAAAGTCGGTTACTGGTATGACGTACGCCCGGCTGAGACACAAGGTGTGCTCATCAAGCAGAGGAGCAATCCTGAGAGCTTCATCTATTTGGCAACATTGGCCTTAACCACTCCTTGCATTGGCTTGGGCTTTGAATTCTCTTATTGATTTTGAAATGAGTAAAAGTAGTGTTTATTGCTCTCTGATCATTGCTTATCAATATGTGTCTTGAAGATTGTGAACAAAATGCAGACAAAATGCATGTGGTAGTTGAGGGAGAATCCATTCTATTTGCGGAAGTCCTTGGCAGCTTCTGGAACAGGACGTAGTTTGCTATTTTTCTTTTCTATTTTTAATGGATCAGACCCATGAAAGCAGGGATTTATTTACAAACCTATCTGAACAAATAGCTCCAAAGACTGAAGTTAATTGCCTAATGCTCACCACTGTGGTAGCAACAAAAATTTAATTATTAATGGGAAGACTTTACCTCCACCCTTTATGCAGACTATTATGCCTTGTGGGATGGGGAATGTGCTTCTTTAGGGAATTCTGTTAAAAAGCAAATGTAAACCATATGCACATGCAGCTCACGGTCTTTACCTCAGAAGTGATTGCGTCTGTAGCTACACAGTGCCTGGTAGCTAAATGTCATTCAAGGTCTTCCTTGAAATTGTACAAACATAAGTAATATCAGCTTAACCAAGTTCCTGAAAAGTATTTTGGGGGTTATTCTGGAAAGCAAATAAGACCGTGGGACATGGCTCAGGGCAGAGAAGAGACACCAGGAACCTAGAGAGATGAAACAATCCCCTCTTTACACTTACTGTGGAATTGTCTGTGTGTTGTGCACAGGGCTCTTGCATGCGACTGAGAGAGTACGCAGAGAGTGAAGAAATGAGATGGGTTTGGGGAAATCAGTTCAAAAGGTGCCCCCCCATTTGGGATTTCTAAGGCAAAGGGTAGCAAGCACACAGGCTAAGGCCCAAATTCCCAATGACACACACACAGAGATCACAACGTTTAGAAGTTCAGAGTCTTGTTTGAGAGAAAATAAAATACAGGAGCATGAGTGTGCAAACATACGTATCGTGCTACAGGGTTCCTTAAAAGTAGTCACTGGTAAAACAGGATTTCTACTGCAAAGAAAGAAATATATCTTTAGTCAGTCCTTTGTCAATTCAGCTACTCTCCATTTCATCAAACAGGGCTGATGTGCCCAGGAATCCCTCTGAGTAGGGGTTCCCCCACAGCCTGGGAGATGATCCAGTTGCAGTTTAAAGAAACTTAGAGCAAGGATGACCAAGTAAAACCTGAAGTGTCTGAGAGCATTAGGAAAAGAGGAATACCGAGTGTAAGGGAGCAGTGTGTGTGAGAGAGTGAACTTCACATGCTTGTATGAGTAAACTAGAAGAATTATACCTGTCTTTAGGTTCTGTGGCAAGTGGAGACCAGTGTCAGGTCTGGAACTGCTTGCTTTCCTTCTTTTCTTCTGTTCCTCTCTCCTGTCATGCCCAGACTCCATATTTAGATTAAAAACTTGTGCTCATTCTCACGGAGGCTTGTTAGATTTACATCCCTTAACACAAAGGGACTCAACAAAAGGTCCTGTTCGGGGCAGTAGCAGCAAAGAACAAAGGACTGCTGTTAATCTGGGATGAGCCAGGGAACTGGCAGATGTCTCCTTCTGGGAACTCAAGGGAGCTACCAGAGAGTCATTGCCTTGGAAATCCACACCAAGCAGGCTCATCAAGTGCTACCAGCTCTTGCTAGCTCTCTCTAAGTACTGGCAGTTGTCCACAGGATATATTATCATGCCTGGAACGAGAACTATGTGATAATGCATCTCCATCGCATACCCATCACAGGCAGTGCCATTCCTGAGGTGGCCCAGTTTCATATTGGATCACCCAGTGTACAGGGCAACACTTTCCAGAGGCTTTGCTGCTTGTCAATCAAATGTTGATTAAGTGACATTATATGTGATTGTCATTCCCCTAGAGCTCTAGCATTGTTTGGGCAGGCTGCCTGTTTGATTGAAAAGTCTATATTTGAGTTGTCCTCCGTTAAGGTAGGTGTGTTATCATCCTGTTGGTGCATGGCAGGTCCGTGTGGCTGCCGCTCCCTACGGATGTGGGCTCTTGAACACACTGAACAGTTTTACTGCAAAAATCACACTGTGTTCTTGTTACATGTACACAGAGCCAGATCTGGATCTGCTTCCTTCCAATTTATACCTGTGTAGTTCTGTTGAGCTTGGTGGGTTTATCCAGGTGTATGTCAGACCAGAATCAAAGCCTCTTCTCTGTCAGTGAAATGGAAGTTGGGAGCCCGGCTGCTGGGCTAAACAAAACACATGATTACCAGGAGAAATGACTTGGCAGGAGTTGAAGCACAAGACATACAGAAAAAAATGTTTGCTTTGAAATTCCAGAGACTTGACTGTCCCTTTGGTTTTTCGGAATGCTTTGATTTAGTCATGCGGGGTGGGAGCAGCCTGTAACCTCGCAAGGGCACTGGGAACAGTACCTCTTGTGCGGCAGCTACAGGAGATGTGAAGGGAATTAGTTGTCTGCAAGCTTCAGGGAGGCAGCAGATGTATATGTGGTAGGAGAAGTTTGGCTGGCTTACAAAATTTATTTCCACCACAGGATCAAAGGCAATTACGTGTGTAAAATATATAATCCTTGGATGTGTAATGTATAACAGAAGTGTGAGGGAGCAGTGAATTCATTGCATGCAAATAGCTGAAACACTTTCACTTTTAATTACTTGATAGCAGAAGAAAAAAAAGGGAAGTCTCCTAGTTGCCACCAGAGCAAATTACATGTGCTCATAAGGAAAACAAGATTTAAAATAATCTATTTTAGGATTAGTTTTTAGAAGTAAATTTCCAAACCAACTCTGCTTGCTTTTGGGTGCAGCTGACAGGACAACCCTTGCATCAGCAGAATGAACTGTTGACCCAAGTCTACTTGCTGTACTCGAGTGTCTTTCCGATTTGCTCATGCACTCAGCAGTTAAAACCATCTTGCTTAAATTTTCTGACTCTCCTTCTGTAACTAGCTCAAGTGTGAGTGTAGTTTGTAACCACCACACCACACCCACCAAAAAATATTTTTGAGCAGTGGGGCTGGATGCTGTTCCCTTGTTGTTGGGGAGCTCCTGCTAGACTCCTACCCTGGTACACATCCAGGACCGCCCATACATTGTTAATGTACACACTGTGCGTTGTTAATGGGGTTTGCACAAGAGAAGAGAGGAAAAAACACCTACTTGAAAATTTCTCGTAATAATGTTAGTAATTCAGTTCACTTCTATGGCTTTTATATATTTTTAATAAGTGTTAATAAGTGTTTCCATTTATTTTTCATTGTTATGTTCTCATTTTGTTTCTAGGACGAGAATAAAAATAGGATGAGGTAAAAACACTGATTAGAAGCTTTAAAACTGATGTTACAGAGGGAAGGAAAATTGAATAATGCCATTAAAATGTGCTCATGTTCCAATTTCTTAATGACTCAGTAATGGAGAAATGTTCTGATTAGAATTTTTATAATATGTCTTGCCACTGATCTACTACTGGACTGCAAAACTTATAGAGCTGCATTAACATAGCCCAGATTCCTCCTTAGTCCCCAAGACTACTCATATGGATGAAACTCCCAGAAGGTCTCTGGTGATCAAATTGGAGTGCACAAGGAATGTGCTGAGCAAGGAACCAGATGGATCTCAAATAACAGGTCCCAGGTTACATGTGAAATTTATGTTCTTCCTATATGGGATCTTTTATCTGATATCACTCATTTGATGCAATTTGAAGTTTCGATGGATGTGAAAAAGAATAGGTAGACTATTATCATTTATTTCTTTATTCCAGGCTTGCCAGTGAGACGCCTGTCTATACTTCTGAATCTCTCTTGGTTTGCGGGTTGATTTTTTTTGGAAGTGGCTTCCTAGAGAGGTGTACATGCCCCAGCCCTGATGGTGTTTAACAAGCAATGTCAGGACAGGCTGAGGGAGCTGGGTCTCTTCAGCTTGGAGAAGAGGAGACTGAGGGGTGACCTCATTAATGTCTATAAATATGTAAAGGTTGAGTGTCAGGAGGAGGGAGCCAGGCTCTTCTCAGTGACGGCCAGTGATAGGACAAGGGGAAATGGTTCCAAGCTGGAGCATAGAAAGTTCTATCTTAATATAAGGAGGAACTTTTTCACTTTGAGGGTGGCAGATCACTGGAACAGGCTGCCCAGAGAGGTTGTGGAGTCTCCTTCTCTGGAGACATTCAAGACCAATCTGTATGCATTCCTGTGTGAGCTAGTCTAGATGATCCTGCTTGGGCAGGGGGGTTGGACTGGATGATCTTTTGAGGTCTCTTCCAAAGCCCAATATTCTGTGATTCTATGATTAGCAACATGCCTTAACTTTGTGTTGTCTCTGAATTAGGCAGGCAGTTGTAATAGATGATTGTTGTCGGTTCCTTCCAACTGAAGTTTGGTGTGGCATGGTGTACTCTACTCTACTCTACTCTACTCATTTACTTAACATCACACTTTGCATTTTAAGTATATTGAACCCTTGCAAGAATATGAAACATTTAAAATGTCTTAAACTGTGTTGGGGGTGGGACTATAGCTATATCAAGCTGTTTGATAGGAGAATGTTAAGATTTTTTTTTTTAATACAAACACAAGCATTTTATTTTTAATGGGTTGGGTCACTTTATGCCTCTGAGAATACTGCAAGCCCTCTGATAATGGGTACTGCAAACAGCCCAAACTTCTCTACAGCAGACATGGAAATTTTGTTTCATTCATATTTCACAGTGTGCTGCAGTGATTCCATAAGGTCCATATCTTTCGATAACTCAAAGGAAGTCAGAGGGGAAAGAAAGGAGTGCTTGTACTCCCTGATCTTTGAAAGAGCTGTCTACAAACGGCTGATTTCTATTGCGCAGCGCTACACAAACAGCAAAACAGAGTTCTGCACATTTACAAGCACTGTATCAGAGGCAGATAAACTCTGCGGCCAGAATAGTGTCTCTTTGTCTGCTGATTTTCATCTCGGAGCTTGATGAAAATGGAGGAAAGGGACCAAATACAAATAAGGGCAACTTTGCACAGCAGTGTGCTGGAGTTGTTTTAGTGTTGGGATTCCTGGTGCCTAATTGCCCATCCAAAGTTAGTCATCCAGGCCTGCCGTTTACTACAGGGAGAGAGACAGACGCTGCCAAAGGCCAGTTCATCACCTCCAAATATAGCTGTTGTAAGGAGCGTAGGATAAGTTACTTGCCTAAAGTGCCTGTGTTTTCTAGGAATTTAAAGCCATTTGTACAGGGTTGGTTTTTTTT
This sequence comes from Heliornis fulica, assembly GCA_013399135.1. NCBI lineage: Eukaryota > Metazoa > Chordata > Aves > Gruiformes > Heliornithidae > Heliornis > Heliornis fulica. The sequence goes on from VXBZ01000917.1 coordinate 193,906, forward strand.
TCCAGATTTTTCCTCTTTTTGTTTTCTGGAAATATTTGCTAAGTGGTTTGTAAGTGAGTGTGCTTTGTTTCAGATTTCCTTTTGCAACAAGGAACTGAAATTAGCCAGGTTGAAATTACTCAGCAGACAGGAGTCAGTTCGCAAATGGGATTTTCAGAAAGACAATACCACACCAGAGCATAGACAGCATGTTGGAGAACTTTGGTCATTTTGTGTGCATACTACGCAGAGACAAGACACTTCTACAGGGGCTTCATCCTTCCAGACAGTGTGATGCTTGCTGCATTGTTATAGAAAGTAACACGGGATTTGCACAAGGAACTGTCAATGGCATGATGCATTGAACTGCCAGGCAGGTATATGGTGTCTTGAGAGTCCGTAAGGAAGAAGGAATTCAGTTGTAATCTCACTGGGTTGTGGGAAGCAGTGAGACTTGGGAAGAGCATCTGAAAGGCTGCAATGTGAGGCAGGGCTGAGGAGGGGGCGGAAAGCTTGGAGTGAGGCCATGGCAGAGAACACTGTGCGTGTTTGTCCTACAGAGAGAGAGAGATGTGGACACTCTGACGTAAAGGGCTTCATTTTTCCTACAGGCAGCATGGTTTTGTTTCCCTGGGTGCTTCTTTGAATGGATAAACCATTCAGGAACAGTCAGGATGAAGTCAGGAGAACAATGTGTGTGTGCGGGAGGGAGAAGGGAGTAGTATTTCTGTGAGCAGCCACACGCAGGCTAACAGAAACTCAAAAGGCAACAACTCTCTCTCTCTCTGGATGTAATTTGCAAACCATCATTAATTAAATAATGCTGACTTTTTTATTATTATTCCAGACTATCTTAAACTGTAACAGAGTGTAATCTGTTGAATGCAGGATATCCTTGTCTTTCAATGAATGTGAAACTACATAATGATGCATGTCAAGAAGAAATCTTGTGGTTCTCCTTGAACATCTCCAAAGTTGTAAAGTGTTGCCTTTTTAACAAGTTTCTAATGTAGGAACTACAGAGGAGTATCATAAGGCAATGTTTCCAAAACTGTGCAAGCTGTCAGGCCCTATAGGTGGTTTTCAGATTGACTGGAGACCATATTAAAATAATAAAACCATAAACTGGAGAATTAGAACATGGGTGATAAGAGTGCCAAGCAGGCCACAGATGTGTGGCAGGAATTTCATTTGCAGACATAAGGGATGTGCCACAAAGACTGCTCACCCACAGAAGTACCTATGAGCTCTCACTGGTTTTTCTGGCATTCTGCATGAGTCAGCCTTTGCACCCACCTAAAAAACCTTTGTAAGGTGCAAACAGCTGGGAAAGCATAGCTTGGGGCTGGCTGCTTTAAGCTGTTGTGTAAGGCAAAGGTGTGAACACATTTCACAGAATCACAGAACTGTAGGGGTTGGAAGGGACCTCCAGAGATCATCAAGTCCAACCCCCTGCCAAAGCAGGTTCCCTAGAGCAGGTAACACAGGTAGGTGTCCAGATGGGTCTTGAATACCTCCAGAGAAGGAGACTCCACAACCCCCCTGGGCAGCCTGTTCCAGTGCTCCATCTCCCTCACCGTGAAGAACTTCTTTGGCACATTGGTGCGGAAACTCCTGTGGCCCAACTTGTGGCCACTGATCCTTGCCCTGTTCCCACAGGCCACTGAGGTTGGCCATCTCCTTTTGTGTCTCACACTTCAGATATTTATAAACATTGATGAGATCCCCTCTCAGTCTTCTCAAGGCTGAACAGCCCCAGCTCACTCAGCCTTTCCTCATGGGGGAGATGTTCCAGGCCCTTTATCATCTTTGTGGCCCTCCACTGGACTCTCTCCAGGAGATCCCTGTCTGTTTAAACAAAACCAGCTTCCCATCTATCAACAGTGAGCAATGGGAGATGGTGAGCCACAGAAGCTGTTTCTCACCAGCATCGCCGTGTGTGATATCACATCAAAAAGCCAAGTGTGTGGCATGTGATCTACTGCCACTGTACTTGGATGGACATGAGAGGGGAGTCACCTGCCTGCTTTGCTTTCATTCTCATCTTATACATATAATGCAACAAACAGCACAAGAGAGCTGGAAGCCTGATCAGCGATGCCTTTTAGGTTGGGATTAAGATTGCTTGGTAGCACTGGAACAGGTGTTACTGGCATACTGGTGGTCTGAGTGTTTCTGAACATATGCAGCTAAACATTCACACTATAAAAGCCTGCAAATAGCAAATATCCTGGTACTTGGTTTGAATTCAAACCTGTTATGTTTTTGTGATTTCCAAAGGGAAATATTTACTCTGGGCAAATTACCTTTTTAATTCGTAAACTACTATTTAAATATTTATAATCTTTATATTCTATTCAATAGCACATCAAAAATGGGATGGATCTGTGTGTTACTCCTCTCCCAGGCTGTGCACTAAAAGAAACACAAAATGGCTACTTCCCATTATGCTCTAGACTCCTGAGTGACTAGTGCACTCTGGTAACACGGGAAGCAGGTCTGTGTCTGCGTTTTGCAAACAACAGCTGTCTTCTGAGCGGCCAGACAAAGCCCCCAAATCGGCATGCCTTCAAATGCTGGGATATAAAAACTAGGGCTTTCATTTGATTCTCAAAGAGAAGCTAACCTGCAAAGAATTTCTGGTCTTTTTACCCTCTGTTAGACACAGATGATTAGTCTGAAAGGTAAAGAAAATTCTCTTCAAGTAAATGAATCTATTCATACTTAGATGAGCTATTCTTCTGCTTTGGCAACCTGTGGAAATGGTAATCTAATCATGCCACCGTACTAGTATCCACTATGCTGAAAGCTTGTAATTCACAGCTCAAGGGGAACGTGGAAGATTGTTGAGAATGCAGTAATTATAGGGCTGGTGCTCAAATGAGCAGTGGAATAATGTGCATTATTTTGCTCATAAGCAGATTTTTTAAAATTTTTTTTTAGCCCATAGCAAGCAGTTTGGGCGAGCAACTGAGCTGCCGTTTTTTTGTCTTTGACACAAAGCCGTAGGACATCTGGTGCTATTAGCTATAATTCCCTCCATGTCCCAGTAACACCTTCATACAAATATATGCCCACGTATGTACCCACACCTTAAAGCTGAAGAATGTTTCCAGTGAAAGGATTTCAGAGTCTCTTCATACGCTGTTCTGTGAAGTAAAGAACTCTTGGAAACACTAAGTTTTATTTGGATTCAAACCAGTTAATGCTGGGCTTGCAGACGTCTTATCTCCAGTCTGTGGAGCCAAATAAACTAGTGTGCTTTAGGAAAGGATCACCTGGGCACCTTCACCCTCATGACACTGATTGAGCCCTTGAAGCTCTTCTGCTCTCTTCCCATAGCATTTCACTTTTGAGGTTTCAGCCTCTTTACTGCAAATTCTATGTGTTCTCATTTCGTTTTTGGGTGTTTTGTGGTTAGAGTCAGAATGGTTAGTGTTACGACATCCTTTGGGACTTAGCATGTATTGCGTAGAAGTTATTGGGTAGATCAGTTAATCCCTCCCAGCCTCATATTCTGAGGAAGCTGAGAACGCGACCCAAAAGGAGTATCCTGTAAGAAGCCCGAGATAAAAGTCAGAGCTCAGGAGAAAGGCGTGCCTTGAAGTTTGTCACGTTGTTTAAGACGAGAATGAAAGCAAACCTCAGATTTCAAAACAAGCATAGTTTTGTATCTGTACGCATTTGTGCGTTCAGACAAGCATATGCACACAGGTATTTATTATACTTCTGGACTCCTCTTTCCTACTTCACGTACACTTCCAGCACCTCACCCACCTGTCATCCTAATGCACATTATACAACAGAGAGTAAGGTTTTCCAAATGCATTTCCAAGAATAATAATGCCCATACTGTTTTTATTAGAAAATTACATGCTCACAGTAACAATTCATCTAGCCTCTGCCTCATCTGGAAAAGTGCAAAAAAACATCGTGCAGACAGGAACATGTGTTAACGATGCAACTGATGTTAAAACTGTCACGTAGGATGGATTTCACACATGGCAGGCTGTGGAACCTCACAGGAAGCTCAGTTCTTGACCAAGTGGGATGCAGCAGTCTGGAGAATGTGAAAAGTAGCCTTTTAAACCAATTTTTTTCTTTCTATAACATCTAATTTACATTAGATGGAGGAGTGGGGACGGGAAGTACTGTTGGCTCAGTTCTCCATAGTGAGGCTAATACAATGATCCAGGAGGTCTTACTTGTAACTTGGACTGGTGGAAGTGAGGAAAACAAACCTCTACAACATTTCAGGCAGCTTACGCCATTTTTGAAACCAAAACCTCTTTGACTGCAATATTAACTAAAATTACAGTAAATAAGACCTTCTGTCCTGAAGGACTCTGACGTGTGCAACAGAGCTTGTGTCCAATCTGTTGTGTGAGCATGGTAAGGTTGAAATTATTGTCCTCACAATTCTGTCATGACAGGTTTTGGACTTATAAGGTTATTCATAAATATAGACATTTATTTTCTCTTTTAAGAGTCTAAATTCCATTACATATGGAATCGATAAAAAAAAAAAATCGATACAAAGAGGTTCCACACAGACATATATAACCAACATTATGGGTATGTTTTTTCCAACTTCGAGCTTTGAGCTTTTATATAAAGATAAATGTTTAATTTTTTCTTAACCTATGTACAAATATTAGAAAAGAAGAAAATTATTATGTGAATCAGTGGAGGAAAAAATCCTCTAGGCCAGTGACTTTTTACTTGGCTGGATGGGGTTAAAAGAAATCCCTTGCAAGAGAAAAATAGAGAGGAAAAATATGAAACAGTCTTGTCTTTTCTCTTGATAAACAGGTCAAACCAGCAGGTTCCCAATCTCAAAGAAAACTGCCGTGGTGGCCTACTTGGCTGCTAATACAGAGCACACTCAAGACTTCTATAGAAAAATCAACTGAATGGGATAACAAGGAAAATATGACTCATCCACAGTCCTAATTGCTAAATTCAAGAAAACTGTTAAGAAAGTTCCTTTTCATTTTATGAGTTGATTTCACTCCTAGTATACATGGATTAAACACTAATTTTATACACAAAAGCATGACATTGTGGATGTAATAAGTTGCCTTTGAAATTATTAGAAACTAATTCTTTATTCTTTTTTTTTTTTATAATCATGCTTCAGGTAGGGAAGTCTGTGACCTGAGAAGCCTTAGATAGAAGTGAGTTCATGCACGCACTTCATTTTTGCCCAAGTCATTCAGCCAAAGTACCCTGAATGTTGCCCTTTTTAGTCTTTAAAATCTGAAGGGAATCAGACCTGCCAGCGCTTTGACAGACTCCAAAGAAAACAGAGGTGGTGGGAGGAGGCGACTGGCTCGCTGTGCCACACTACTCTCAGCAGCAAAGCCTTCCGTAAGGCTGGAAATTCTCCAGGACTATCATGGGTATTCCAGAAAAACTCTATGTCTGGATAACCTTAATCCCAAATAAAAAAAGGGGGGGTGGGGGGGAGGGTGTGCAGTGGTTCTGTTTAAACGACTTAGTTCCAAAATGCATAATTATTCCAGAGTAATAGCTCTTCTGGAAAACATCCAACTAATGTTAAACCATTCTCTCAGCTGGGTGAGGTGCAGCCGCGGGTGATGCTACCGTGACCTACAGCTACACACAGTCGGCATATCCTCTTAGTTGCCCTGTGATAAAAGGAAAATTATATCAATATTGTCAGTAACAAGAACTGACTGATTTACTCACTGGAAACAATGTTACGCTTGATTTTTTTTTTTTTCCCAGCTCCCAAGTTGTTTGTGAACAGTCCTCATTATTACATATGTCTTTGTTTATCATTTGTTAACAGGCAATTTATGAAAGCAGACCCTGGCCTTCGGATTATTCATCATCTGTCCATTTTAATTATTTGCTTTTTGTGGTGGGTGATTGGCGTTTGACAGCGATACTGCTCAGACTCTGTAATTTGATGAGAATAACTACTAATGAATAACCACATGTTCTCAGCAATGTTAACCAGGCAGATGAAGGTGCAGATGAAGAATCAACATTCTTCAGACATCCATGCAAACACAAACTGTGGTCGCCTAAAGGTTTTCAAGCAAATCAACATAGGCAGAGCCAAACCGAACAGCCCGAGCTGGACCAGGTTTCCTGTTGCTCTGCTGAGCATCCTTGTTTTGTAGAGCATTCACTGTTATTTTTACTGGGTTTTGGTTGGGTTTTGCTTTTTAACTGACCATTTTTTGGACAAGGGGATCCAGATCTGATTTTTCACCCTTTCTTTCACATCCCATATGAAGATGCTGTGGGAATGAGCTGGCTAAGTCTCAGAGATGGATTTTTATTCCAAAAGAAAACCTAAGTTTGCAGGAGGACCAGGTGTGTGAGCTAAATGGATCTTATTGGAGAGATGATTAAAGAAGAGAAAATTTCAGGCTGGAGCAGAAAATGGTAGGGAAATAATTTTAAAATTTGATCTTTCCTGCACCTCATGCACTCAGAGGTGTCAAGGATTTGCTATGTGCTTATGAAATTTTACAGATTTGTAGAATTATTGTACAGATTTGCAGAATTTTCTGGAATTTGCAAAGATTCTGCATTGGCCTTGTGATCTTCAGAAAGTGTTTCTGTAGTCTAGAGATTCAAAAGGTGTAAATACTTTGAAGTCTCGAGACTCATTTTGGCATCTTTGCTTTCTCTGTTTACATATTAAATAGATGGCCTGGCTTCACCTTTTAACTTAGTCACCACAGTTTAAACCAGTAAAAATATACATCATTTGTTTTTCACAAGTATGTAAATGTAAGGAATGCTAATATTATTTTGCTGTCAGTCTTTAGGAAAAATAGGGCTTTATCCCAGGCTGACACCATGAGCAGTAATTCCAAAATCTCTGGCTAAAGGAAATTGTAATCGAAAGATAAATTCTATGTGTGCTTGGGAGTGAAAATTTTACTCCTGTTGGTTCTTTACTGTGTCAATGCTTCTTCATCCTTGTGGAAATTACATCAAATAAACCTCTGCTTTTTCCCACTGGAATGATAAAGGCATGAATTCAGCCACTGGGGTTTCAGAATCATGTTGGCAAGTTTTAAATTTTCACCTCTACCAAACTGATATTGTTTAAAAGATAAAGAAAAAAAAAAAAGAGAGAGAAAAAAAAATGAAGGAAAAAAAGGAAAAAGAAATAAGTTATTGAGCTGTTATCAGACAAGCAGCTGACATCTCCAAGGAAGTTATGGGAAGCTGACATCTGCAAACTGTGAATCTGAATTTCTTCAAGGCCTGCTTTAGGGGCATTTCTTTAATAAATAGAGAAATATGTGGAAAGCAATGAGAATGTCTTTCACCCAAATCCTGTTTACAAGTAACATGAGACTAATCTGTCCTCTTTCGTGAGTACCAGGGCCACCATTTTCTTTGTCTTCTGGGAACTCTTGCGGTCCTCTTGCTAGATCAGGAATCACAAGAAGTTGTTATTTTTTTGCTCCGATTCATTGAAATGCTCTCAGGCATATACTATGCTGACTGTAAATGAGATGTCAATATATTTTGTGCTTGGGACACTCAGGCTGATCATTAGGAATTTCTCATGCCAAGTCTGTATTTTCAGCTGATTTGTTGCATTATTTACTAGGACTCTTCTCATAAAAAATCAGAAAATAGATAAAAGGATGAGATCACTCACTGTGACCTGGAGCCTGTCACTAAGCAAGGACATAACTTGTCAATTTGAATGTAAAATGGGAAGATAGAAATCAGGTTTTGGTGTAGGTTTCAATTCCTCTCAACACAGAATACATATTTCATATTCATTCCTCATATGCCTTGTTCACAAACACTCTGGGTTTTTTAGGTTTTGAAAAATGTAATGTCCTCGAGCTTGAGTCAGTTTTGCTATTTTACCTGAAATTTGGCCCGAGATAAGTACAATTTCTTGTGTAAACCCGGTGTTTACATTTCCTCCTCAACTGAGAAGGGATTGGATTTCCCCCCAGAGCGCTAGAGAATCTGCCCTGACTGGTGACTTGTAGCAGGTCTTCTGATAACCTTATCAGGGAAGCAGTGTCATCATTTTCTCAGGTGACAAATCACTGTTCACCCTAGAGCATGGATTTCTTGTCATTATTTTCCCTTTTCCTTTTCCTTTCTTCCTGCTCCAAGCGGCTCTTGCTTTTGGTTTTGGTTTGGGTTTGAGTTTGTATTTTAGGAAATGAGTGAACATAACTTGCTTGTTTTAGACATTCCTGCTTGGAATGAAACACCCCAAAATTGATAAGCATGCTGAAGAATGCTGTACAGGCTGCATAAAAACAAGTCAGTACTTCTTTGCTCAATACCCATATGATGCTTTTCTTCCTGAATTTTGGTTTTCTACATTTCTGTTTATTAGTAAATCTCAAAGAGAACATCATAGCATGCTGTTGTATCTGTGTAGCGATTTTGAGTTACAGTGAACTACATCAAAACAGATAATGAAATGATACAAATAAATTCTTGTGGTGCTTCATGGAAATTTATAGTGGCTAAACAGTTTCTCTTATCAATCACATTCTTCTTCTAGTTTGTATTGGCTTTTATTTTCTTGTCTTTGGCATTTGTACAGTTTCTTCCCAACATATATCTGATTAAATCACAGCAACCTTCATCATTGCTGTCATTTGAATAACTTTTAACTCTTAGCCAAACTATTTAATATAACGGTATATATCAAATAACATAAAAGATTCTCAAAACAAACTGAAAGGTAGATTTCTGAGATGTGAGCACAGTAAAGCCTTGATGACATCAGGGATTAAGCATATGCTTTCATTTAAGAGTTTGAAGATATCTGAGTCCTCTGCAGGATCAGGTGACAAAGTACTTTTCCACTATGAGGAATCAAAATTATAAGAATCATGAAGTAGTTTGTTTAACAAAGTAGGTAGAAAACAGTAAAATCCATCTTGTATAGGTTGTGTTAAACACAGTAGAATAGTATATGTCAGAGCAATTACTTTCTAGTGTGCTTCAAAGCTTCTGAACAGCAGCCTTAAGGTTGAGTAACATGCAAAACTAGTATACCCATTTTTCTGCACTTGCTGTGTATACCAGTTGCCTGATGACTGGAGGAATACATAACTGTCCTATATGTATATACTTGTCTCATAGTGTAGAATTTCCCCAGTGAAGGTCAACTTTAAAAAGATCATTAGTAACAGTGCTGATCACTGAGTTCTGTGTGTTATTGCATCTTTTGAAAAATCCCAGATATAAAAGTCACCAAACCATGCAAGCACAAATGAACCCAAACAGGGCAACCCCGACAACTGAGTCTGAGTCAGAAAATTAAAGAGGGCTCTTAAACTTCACCAGTTGCCATGAGGTCAAATTATACATATGCAGTTTTCCATGGAACCAACTGAATGCAACTGGTAACAATGGACAGCTTGTTTGCACACTATGGCATAGGAGGAAATCAGTTTAAAATCGGTGAACCGATACATTTAATTGGGATAAACTCTTTGAATTAATTACTCTTTATTTCTGCTGCATTTCCATTTAAGTTTTTTTTAAAGACCCTATCAGTCATATCCACTTCTAAATGAGTCCACATCAGGGGTGGGTTATCAGTAATTCAAACTAATTGATTTCTAAGCCAATTTAGATGAATTGCTAATCAAATTCTATGAGACCATCTCGATGTCAATGTGTGCAGTGATACAGAATTCTGCTTACCCTACCTTAAAATTAAGTATTCAGAAAACCACTGGAAGTAAAAACCAGTAGAAGATTGATTTCTTGCAAACATCAGCAGCAAACAAAGAAGGTACATTTCCAGTTTGAGGAAGAAGCAGCAACTTTTGCAGTCTTTTTTTCTCAGCAAGGAATGACACTTTGAAGTTTCAGTACCCAAGCCAAATCTTGCCTTTTGAAGGTTAGTTGGAAGGAAGATCTTGGAAAGAAAACCCCAGCAGTACTGTTGAAAACAGTGATGTCCGACTATGTTAATCTCTAGCTAACCTAAATGCTACATGATCAGATTACTCCAAGATAATTGGCTTGCTTAAATTTCCTCTTGGTTCACAGGTTAGTATCTGGGATTCACGGATTTATAAGAGGAGAATCCTAATTCTTCTCTAGTCTGACCTCCTGCATGACAAAAGCTCTGTGATTTCAGCCTGCAGCTTCCCCATCAAGTTCATGAAAGCTCATCCTAAAACGACCAACTGCTGAACTTGCTTTATCATCAGTCATCTCCGTTGCTGTGGGAGGATAATGGATTGGCAGCAGAGGCTCAAGGACAGAATGCAACACCTCTCAATGAGCTGTGAAGGGACTACCCCCAGTACTTGCTTCATGATTAATGTGTGGGCTTGGTTCTGACCAGAGATCTGCCCTGATATCACAGAATCACAGAACTGTAGGGGTTGGAAGGGAACTCCAGAGATCATCAAGTCCAACCCCCCCTGCCAAAGCAGGTTCCCTAGAGGAGATCTCCCCGTTTGACAGGATCCAAGTCTCCTACACATAGGGTGCTCAGATATTAAATATTCCAGTTGTAACTCAAGAGAAACCCTGTATACACCACTATACTAATCCTTTGAGAACCAGTAGTTGTAAGCTTACATGGCAATTCTGAGAAATAGCAACTGCAGAAATATGGCCAGAGTGGCAGTGTGGGCTCCACTTTGGCAGGCTCCCTGCACAACTATATGTTAAAAGAGGCTACTGGTATACTCTGGAAATTAGGCTGTGTATTCACTGTTCAGGTCAGGTTTTCGAAAATTAAGACCCTATTTAGAAATATAAATATGAGACAGGTTTTCAAGTTATTATCCCCAAGACCTTGCAATGTACACTTGCAGCTCCAGTCTTTATATTCAACTGTTCCTCAGTGGTCAAGAAAAATAAGTGATTAGTTTTTCAGACTGTGCTTGCATTTGAAACTTCTTAAATGCATCTACTTACCTAATGTGGCTAGATACTTGGAACAAGTTCAGCTCCCTGTGCTTCTGAAAATCCGGACTTTGGTTCTAGCACTGGTTTGTTTTGGTTTTTTTTTTTATCTTAAACAGCTGCCTACATACACATGTCTGTATTTGGTTAGTACAACTTCATATTAAAAAAAAATAAAACTGCCAATTTTGGTTTATTAACTGTAATGCTAGAGGGAAAAAAGATGCAAATTCTGGAATTTGAGAGTGCTGCATTAACACATAATGAAGTGTTATATCAAAGGGCCAGTGAAGTTGCTTCCTGGAAAATATATGGGAAAAGGATCTGTTTTCATCAAGCTGCATATCGTTACATTTATTTACTGTTACACGTTCCTGGTCTAAGCAGAATAAACTACCTTATTTCACAAGATTTCCTCTGTTTTCCATAAAGGTCTTTGATGAGATGAATGTAATATCCAGAAAGCTTATGAGTTTCTTACCATGGCGATTTTATGACATGGGATGCATTCTTTTTTAAATCTAAAGTGTTAAAATGTTCCTTGCTTTCCATGAGTGCTTAGAAAGGGTGGAAGCATGAAGAATTTGGTGAAGTGCTTCAAATGTAGAAAGTGTGTGTTCTCTAGGTTTTGTGGAAACTATAGATCAGTGTTTCCTTGATTTTATCAGGAAAAAAAAAAAGTACAGATGAAAAGAGATGGTAAATAATTCATATGCTAACTAAAAAGACCATGCTGCTGTACTGGTGTTCTTTTTTCTTTTCATTCTTCTACACCATGTTTCGTGGAATGTAGAGGTTGGTGTTCTGTATCAGATATCTTCTACCATGACTGTTCTTAAGTAGTTTGAATCCTCAGAGATGTTGGGGAGCATCTGTCTGGAACAGACTCACATCATCATCTGTGCAGATCACGATGGTGTTTTTCCAGATGTTTTGTTGGTAGCCAAAGATTAAGGAGAAGGCCAAAACAGTTTCACTTCTGACTTCCCTCTCAGCCTGACTAAATTTCTGTTTGAGCAGCTATTCCTGTGGTGGCTGTGGGTGTGTAACTTCATCACATCCCGTGGGACAATGGCTAGGATTTAACACATCTGTAAAGCACCATCTCCACAGGCATGGTGCAGTTTTTCTCTCATGGAGACAGCTGCTGGTGAGGGAATGACAGAAGTAAGTGCTAGTGTTGTCCCCTCCAGCTCCTCGCTCCACGTAAAAAGGCAAGGGAGATCATATGGATTAACTGAAATGAACTCTAGGCTTTACACAGGGTCGTATTCATACCTATTTTATCTCTGTCTTCAGAAAAGATAAAAAAAAAAAAAAAGCCAAGTCCTAATTGCTTGACACCAGTGAAGATCACAGCTTTTAGGAGCAAAGTATTATCAGCCATCCTAGCAATGATCCACTTTGTGTTTAGTTTATGTGAAATCTTTTTTCCAGCGCTTCAATTAAAACATACTGCTTGGCTTTGAGGCCAGATAGGTTGAATTGCTTCAGTTATCCACTGTTAACTTACTGGTAATTTTTATGTATAGGGAAGTTCAGCTATGGCTATACAGTCCATCAGTGCTGGGTGGAAGAACTGCCTTGTACCTTCATACTTGTTTGTGGACCAGTTGTGTTGTCTTCTGCTCCTTTCAAACTGTGGAATTAGTCTTTTCCCTCAAGAGAACAACTATTATTTTAATTGACTTCAAATTTGCACTTTCATTTATTCTTGGATTTGTTAACCAAGCTTATGTGAGACTGCAAATTAGAAAGATATTGCTTACATATCTCATCACTTGAACTGTTCAAAGTGCTGCATAAATTTGATCTCTTCGCAAATATTAATCTGCCTTGGGGTTCTCCTGAGCACCCATTCACTGAGCTAAAAATCTGTGTTTGCATGCTGATGTTTGTTGCCGAGGGCTCATCTCCCTAGTGAGCATGTTTAAACAACTGAAGTGCTCTTACAATGAAACATTCAAATTCAAGCTTTTATTATTATGCAATCTGGGATTTATTTTTTTTTTAATCATTAGACTTCCTTCTGAACTGGGTGGCTGACACTCCCTGTTCCAAATTCCTGTCCCATGAGCTAGTTGTTTGGAAATACTGGCTAGAAGGACAAACACCACAGCTTGCCTTAATTTTTTTATATGTTTTTTTTCCAACCTGGAGAAAGTGCTTTTTTGCTAGGTATTTGGGATTAAATTGTAACCCAAAGGCAGGCAACAGAAATAGGAGAAAGATCAAAAGGAAGAGGAGAGCATTACTTGGTAGGCTGATACAGCGGGAGACTGTTGGCCTGATTCAGGGTACTTTGGGAGTCAGTGGATTCTTGCACATGACTTAACTAGTTTCTGGGTTAAACTTTGCATATGCCCTAGGAGAGGAATGTATACCTGCTCCAGCAGCATGTATCCTCTGTAAAAATAACACGAAAAGCTAGTCGAGATTGTGACAAACTGAGGCTTCACGTGCACATTTGCAATTCAGAAAAGAAGATATTTCTGATTAACTCCACGTCTAAACAGTTTTAATGAAAAATGAGACTACTTTAACTTGACTCTCCAGTCAGATTGGTTTCTGCACAGAACTTCGCTCCTTGATCCCTGTCCAAGAATGCATTTATCAGTGAATTTACTGAGCCCTTTAAATTCACTTCCTGATGTGAATTAAGCTAGCTTTCATGTGCAAAACCCCTGGAAAGTTCCCTGTGTGAAGTGAGGATTTCTCCATCTTTTTCACACATCCCATGATCTTGTAATCTTCTCCCTCAGAGTCCTCCTGCAGGACAGTCCATCCCTGCTGCAGGAAGGCTGAATGGAAGAGCATCATCATCCCTTTTGCCCACAGGGACAGGCAGCACCGTGATGTGCGCTCCCCACACCGACTGAACACTCAGGCTCTCTTGACTGCACAAGGAGAGCGCCAAGGCTTGGTCGTTTTTCTCGGGGAGCACTCGCTTTGTTTCTCGAGCAGCTTAGCATTTAAAATACCGTAGCCACTTGAAAAGCCAGGCAGATCCTTCAGGTTGCCATGTCACAAGTTGCCAGGTTCTTGAAAAACTGATGTGCCGAATCCCCTCGGTCGTTGTGCTTCAGCCGTTGGGAGGGCTCAGCCAGATACATTTGGAGCGCGGTTGCCTCTGACAGCAGCGGCAGCCCCAGCATTGTTTTGTTGTCGTTCCTGCAGAGGAGCGGCGGGAGCTTACATCATTTCCAGTAATGAAATGCCTGGGGTTCTTTTATGACTTGCACACTCCGCTTCTCCGGAGCTGTACAGTATGTGCTGCGTGACTCCTGGAAACCGAGGATTTGTTTTGACTTGCTAAGAGAACGTTTGCTGTTTCTCTTTACAATTTCACTGTATGACTTGTCAATTCTCCCCCTCCACACCCCCTCCCCCTTAAGAATAACTTCAGGTTTAATTAGCTGAGCGCAAACATCTCTCGGTGCAGTGTGGATCAGACTCCTCATTGAGTACATTTGCTAACAGAATGAAAGACATCTTAATCGGGCGTTTCTGTATTCGTACTGCTGTGGCCTGAGTACCCGGTAACTGTCGACAGACAGTTGCTATTGACTCTTTCTAGCGATGAATGCCCAGTGATGTGGGGAACAGTCTCGTTAAGGCTTGCTTTCTGTTTTTGAAACCCTGTCTCCTACCTAAGAGCACTTTTCAAGTGTGCTTCATTTTCCTACTCTGTAGGAGAAATTATACTTAGGTGTCTCGCTGGGATGTCCTGAAGGTGCTGACATCTCCCCATCTCCCACATGACCCTGCCTAGCATCTTTTAAATGGTGCAGCTGGCACTTTGATGAATTGCAAAGCAGCATTGTATACCAATCTCTATTAGACAAGCTTGGCACCAGCTTCCCAAAGTTACCTGGATATACGCGTGTGCATGTGCTTTGAATTCTTCAGCAGTGAACTTCAGTTTGCACTACCACACTCAGAGAACATTCTCCAGGCCACAAATCACCTGGGTTGTTTCTAGGATGCCATCACCCAAGCAGCAGCCTGCACAGTCCTCCCTAAGCCCCAGAGTAAATGTTTGTGCTGCAGCAACAGCTGCTGATTTACCTCAATGGGCACTCACAACACATACTTTTTGGCAGCATCAAAACCAGTAAGGAACAGAAAAAAAAATATTTAAAAATAATTAAAAATCACAATCCCCTTTTTAAAATTACCCTCCTTTCTGTTAGTTCTAGATATTTTAAAAACCACCTTTAACCCCTATCAACTATTCACTTCCCCTGAGCTAAAATTTTACAAGTTCATTTTTAGCCATCCTTTCTCTCAAAGATGCTGTGGTTTCTGTTTGATTTTTCCAGAAATGAATCATAATTTCAAAACCCTCACTACCTTAGTGAAACACACTTTTTCCATTAGCATTCGACATGTTTAACATGGGTTTAGACTTGTTATCAGCAACTTGTACTAGAGTCCTAAAGAAAAAAAAAGCCCTCTGTGATTTCATGCCCTGGAAACACCTTTGATGCTCTAACTATTCCTTCAGCTATCAGGAGATATGAGGCATATGGATCTGAGCTAGTCAAATTAATACCATAATGGCTTCTGGCTCGACAAGCACATACAGTGCAGAGAGCAGAACAGCTGTAGAAGAGTTACCTTTTATGTGGGTGGCATAGATGTCTGCCAATTAAAATGATCTGATGAATCATTTCTTGCCATATGATTACTGTTAATAAGAATTTATGTTAACATGTTTGTGTCTGAACTTTTCACAGGTTCATGCCTGCATTTATTTTCTTAAAAAAATAGAGCGTACCATGGTTGTTTTTTGTTCTTAATGGACTTTCTTTCCTCATTTGAAAGCATTCCAGGACTTAGGTAATGCAGAGCTGCCAACTCTCCCTTAACAGAAGATGTTTTTATCTCCACACACTGCTCTCTGCATGTACTTTTGTAGACACAGGCCAATCATTTTTAACCTGGGAACCTCAAGCTAAGCTTCTAAATCCATACAGCTGCCCTTAGAAAGTGAGCATGGCCTTTAAAATATGAGAGGTCCTGATAAATTTTATTAAAGCCTCAGTTGTTGAAAACATTTCTGTTTAACACTTTAAGTAGACCCACTGACTGGCAGGCGTTAGCTATTGACTTCATTACTCCCTGTGTATATTTATCTTTTTCTAGAATTGATATATTTATGATGAGAAATTTAGGCATGGCAAAATGTTGTTTTAAATATGTTCTCAGCAGCTTAAAAAGCATTTCAAAGTATTTGGGAAGTCTGTGCAATGAATGAGAGCTTTCACAGCAAGAAATACAAAAGTCCAAGCATGGTGAGTGTTAACAGACTTCAACCTAGGATGGCTTGAGGGTCTCTCCTCTCTGATGTGCAAAATGCGGCTTAAAATTATACATAAACTTGGTAAATACAGTAGGACAGGGTAGACAGGCATAAAACAACTGCAATAAAACTGTAAGAAATAGAATTCGGCTAGGGTAAGTGGTTGGAGAAATCATCATCCTCTAGAACCTTGTTTGGAAGCCATAAGCAGAACAAAAGTTTTGGTGGAAGGAGTTGTTCCTGTGGGAGTTAGAACAGTTAGTAAAAAATCTACTGGAGAAAACAATCTTAAAATGACTAAGGAGAAACTTGGCAAATACTTAATTTCTTTCCCTATCGTGGCAATTCTGCCACTCACAGGATATGCAGGGTTTTTCCATGGCACTTACACTGGAACTTTTGGGGGCTCTTTGGCTAACAGTGTCGTCTTTATGTCTGTTCTGTCCATGCTCATTGATGCTTTGAGATCATATGTGCATCCATTTTCCCTGCAGTGTCAATACAGTGAGAACTCTCATATATATGTTTTTTCCAGTGTCGTCCTGCATTACCACCTATAAGAAAACACCGCCTCCGGTCCCACCAAGAACTACCACCAAACCATTTATTTCCATCACAGCCCAGAGCAGCACAGAATCTGCCCAAGATGCGTATATGGATGGGCACGGACAGAGGGGAGATATCATCAGTCAGTCTGGACTTAGCAACTCCACGGAGAGCTTGGACAGTATGAAGGCACTAACAGCTGCTATTGAAGCTGCCAATGCGCAGATCCACGGCCCTGCGAGTCAACACGTGGGGAACAATACTGCCACTGTCACCACCACCACAACCATTGCCACTGTTGCAGTAGAAGACAGGAAGAAGGACCACTTCAAGAAAAACAGATGCTTATCTATCGGAATACAGGTACGGTACAGGACCTGGACTGCATGCTTGATAGCATTGGATTGGGTTGTTTTGGATTTCTACACCTGTTTTACTGCTTGTTATACCAATGTTTTGTGAGTTCCTCTTCTTTTCCTGACAGGTACCCTGTAGAAATTAAAGCAGCATAATCAATCTCTGTGGTACTAATGATGTTTTCCTAATTTATCACAAAAAAGAAACATCAGATGCGAGGATTTGTTTAAGTCTTGCTGCTTATTATTCAGCTCTGTTAAATTACACATGTGAGCACTAACCTATGAATCATAACACAGCAGGGGTCAGAAAGGCATGAATTAAATCACTGAAAGGGAATGTGTAAAACAATGATTTACATTACACTATCACCCAAAAAATATTTTCGTCCAGCCTCACTGAATTAATTGTCGCTGCTTATTCATGCATCTCGAAATGACTGAGAGCTGCTTGAATGAGGCGGCATTGTTCCTCTCTCGGCTTCAGGAGTAGAGGATAAGTTCCTTCTGATTTGCCCTTGTTAAAGAATATTACGTTTTGTTACCTCTAGTAGAACGAAACAAGAAAACTAACCCTGCCAAAGTTCACCCCTACTCACAGAAAGGAGAAGGGTAAATAAACCAGACCAATTTAATCTGCTTTCTTAATTAATCTTTCCCATATCCCCAAAAAAAACAAAGAAGGTGCGTAAGACTCCAACTATCTGCTTGCAGGATTAGCTTTTGCAACAAAGTACTTGAACTTGCAATCAACTGAGAATCAACAGAGTTTTTGATGGGAGACGAGTCCCAAGCAAACAGAATAGCGATCCACGGCTTATCAGCCTTCGCAAGAAGACACGATTGTATGTTTTTCCTTGCAGATGGAGGTTGTAAGCACGGCACTATGTGCCTGGACAGGCTTATCTGATCAGCAAAGCCTCAGAATTCACTGTGAAATCTCTGCATCAGTCTGACGAGATGAGAGGCACTGTGTAGAAGTCTGCCATCCCAGGGGCAGCTCCTGGAGAAGCTGTGACTTTTCTCTTACTTCTTGGAAGGACAATAATAGAGGAAAGCTCTTCTATTACTTAGTCCCATACCCAGCTGATCCGAAGGTGCCATTTTTGTGTTGTATTCCTTTATTTCACTGAGCAAAGCAACAAGGACTCCTTAGCAGGCAAAAACTCTGCAAAATAATGAGTAGAAGGGAATAATTTCCGCATTTGGAGAATCCAAAATGAGCAGCAGCGATGTGAATCGTGACTCTTGAGACACCATCTCACTGCTGTCTCTTCTTGAGGTGGTGTTGCAGAAAATCACAAGTGCAGCTTTTGAGAGCTACAGGGACCTCCATTTCCTGAGATCTGAGGAAAACGGAGCCCCAAAGGCTGTTCAAGCTTTTGTAAATCTTCCTCTAAAACTCTGAAATTTACAGATGACTAACATAATCTGAAACATACCTGAAAGCTGCCTGAGGATGGTACCTGAGGGGCTGCCAGGGATGTTTTTATGTACAAACCAATGGAGTCACAGGGCCTTGCAGGATTCCTGCCTGTGCACCCTGCCACACTCCCAGTTGTGCTCTTCAGTGAGATTTTGAGTCACACAGGTTTCACAAATAAAAGAAAACCACTTTGCCAGTCTGCTGTCTGGCCCTTTTTTCAGCATCGTTGCACAAGCAGTTGTGCTGGTACAGCTGAGGGAGTAGTGTGGGAGTGGAAATATGTAAGATTGCTGTTACCACCAGAAATTACTTCTCTTAGAAACAACTGCCCTAAAATAGGTAGGTATGCTGTCATCCCTCTGACTGGCAGTCAGTCTCTCTCCATGGGCTGTAAAGGGAGCCTAGGTCAGCCTTAGACTGAACTCACACCAGGTATACACCTCACTTATAGTCCGGCCCATCTCTGTGGGGCAGAGCAAGCTGCTTTAGCCAGAGGCTTTGCTTCCTCCTCTAATAAATAAACCCTGTGTGTGCCTGTGAGGAACCTCCATTGCGTGTCCTCCACACCCCTTAGTCACTCTTAGGACACCACAAGCCTTTGCTGTAAATCTCTCCAGCAAACAAGTAAAGCAAAAGAAAGAAAAACCTTTCCATCAAAAGGTTGCTTCTGTGTCAGTTACGAGATTTAAGGCGTAGTTATCCCCCTGCAAAGCCTCAGTGTCAGGTACCCTGCTTCACCAAACAGCTCTGTAACTCCCATCCCTTCTTGAGCACTTTTCCTGCACAGGCTGTTAAACTGGCTCTCCGTGACAAGCTTATTTACTGGAACAGGTGCAAACTACAGCTGGAGATTTTGTCCACCCAGAGCCAGCATGGTTCCACGGGTCACTTCATATCACTACTGTGGTCCAGAAATACTGTGTGTTGGAAATTCTTATTATTGTATGACTAGCAATGCCACGTATCACATTGGGAATTAACAACTGCACTGATTGGACCCAGGAGTTTGTGATTTTGCTCGAAGGCACATTTGTGGTGAAATTCTAACTCCATACCATTGATAGATAAAATCTCACAGCAATGGAGAGGTGGTATAAAGTCCCTGCCTGTACTCCTAGGGGGTACCTGTTTGCTTGATAAAGCAGTAAACAAAATACATCCAAGAGCTGCATGCTTTCTTTAAATCTTCTCTGTAACATTTAAACAAAATAAACAATAATTTTTACATGAGCTCACTATGCACGCACATACAGACTAACGGGTAAAATGAAACAAATAGTGGAGCACAGTAAGTGGAGTTATAGCTACTCAGAGATTTTCTCTGGGAAATCTGAGCATCCAGCTTCCATAAAATACCAGATAAACTCCATCTGCATTTTACAGGCCGAACGTTGTCTTGCCAGAAATGCTTTATAGGTTAACGAGAATGATGAATATTCACTAATCACATCAGAAATCACACCAGAGAGAAAATATCTAACTAGGCGAAGGTACTCATGGTACAAGCTATCTATGCAGACTCTTAGTAGTTACCATGCATAGAAATTGTAAGTAGCTGGGTGATATCTAAGATGAGCTCTAATTAGCCGGTTAAATTTTTTTTAAGGTTGATGGTGCTGAAGAATCGACAAAATCAGGTGAAAATAAAGCAACCAGTAAGTTCCAGTCCATAGGAGTTCAAGTAGAAGAGGAAAAGTGGTGAGTAAAAGTTAATACTGTTTTTCTAAAGTAAATAATTATGCCACAACTAATTTTTAAGAGCCCTAGTTCCTGCATGCGTGAGCATATAAACCTGCTTCCTGAATGAATTGTTAGATCACTCAGCTGAAAAGCCAGGTCTCATAAATGTTGTAGCTCTTATTTCTCAGAGGGAATTTTTCAGGACCCATGGGAGAACTACAAGAAAAGTGCCACAGATTTTGAAGGTCAATATACATTTAATAAGCTCTTTTTCCCCAGAAAATCTACCTAACAAGCAGAAGGTGATGCAGCTGGAGTATCAGTCTCGGAATGGTTGCAGTAGCACAGAGCTTGGTGGGGAGGTTTTGCCTTGTTTTTCCGCAGAATAATTTCAGGCACGTGAAGCAGCGCAGTGGCAGAGCCAAACCGATTGCTTTCACTCAGGTATCTCACCCAGACATCTCTGCATTACAACTGCTCCCTTGCAAAAAAAAAAAATGTGTTGAGATTAAAAAGCAAGCCTCTAAAACCCAGTTGTCTCTCAAATCTGCAGTGTAACCTGAACTAGTAAACAAGTACTCTCCAATAAAAATGAAAAAAAATCTAGAATAGCTGATGTCTTCAAGGGTTATGTTTCTTTTGGATAACAAATTGCACTTACTCTGCGGGGCAGCGTAACTCTGCATGGCACTTTCCAGCCTCATAAAGTTTCCAAGTGCTTGACCACATCTGCAAACCCTAATTCCCACCCAAAGCTGAAGAAAAGCTCTTGGGACGGTGCTGCTGCGGATGCGAGCACCCACCCAAAATCTCAAGCCATTTTTCACACGCGGTTTGGGTGCAGTGTAATTTTTGGATGCTGGAGCCTTTTTGCGGATAAGTCCGTATACTGTATCACAGGAGAAGCCTCAGGACAGTATTGCTTGTCGGCAAGGGAAGAGTCACCCTTGCAATCTCTCCAGAGAAAGCCTGGGTGCAGGAAATCTGAGCTGAAAAATTAGGGCCCTCTGCCCTCCCCTGGCCCTCCAAATGCAGTAGCGAGTAGATATGTCAGTTTTCACAGGTTGTTTTTTTTTTCCCTACTTCTGCTAAAAATACTCAAAAAAATAACATGTTATCTACACCATTTTCAATTCAATAAAATCTCCCCATGAAGTATCAGAGTATTTTCCTGCGGTTTTAAAAGGCTAAAGTGATTTCAGCGAAAAGAAATGTGATTTTGCAATAACCCTGCTAGGCTGTTACCAAGTTCCTCATTAACCTGCTAAAACATCTCTTGCTGGCAGACATTTCTTTATGTGTTAGACCTTAGCCCCATTTACCCACAACTCTTCCAGCCCCAGATAAATGAGCAGGGTAAAATAGATGCTGAAGGACCATTTCCCTTCAGCCTGAGCACAAAGGAAACAAGTCCCCTTAAAGCCCAACCCTTCCCTTCCCCTTTAAAAAAAAAAAAAAAAAGAGAAAACCCCAGAAAAACAAAGACCAAAATAGCTGTTTGAAAATACCTTAATTCAAGGGTCCTCTTTCAATTGCAGTTTTTATTACTCCGGAGGAAAGAAAACCCAGGTTTGCCTGTGAGGGTCTGCCCTGAGAAATCATTATGTCTGCATTACCTACTGACAGCTGTGTTTGGGGGTTTCCTTGCTGATAAAGTTGAGGTTGCTGCTGCTGGGAGCAGACGGGCAAGCAGCAAGCAAGCAGCAATCTATCATGGACTTTGAGAGTGAGATGGCTGATAAAGAACAGCCCCTAATCCTCAGAAAATGAGTGCACTCAAGACACAAAGGGCTTATCATCACAGTTTGGCACTCATATTCCTTCCTTCTTTCTTTCTTTTTTTTTATTAATAACACAGTGGAGCACAATGTATTGATTATCTGTTACAGGAACAGAATTGTAAATACAGGGCGTTCTTGCCTGCCCTGCACTGTCACATCTGCAGAGCCTCAGAAAAGCCCTTTGAGTTGAATCTCTGACAACTGAATGTTTTATTAAATCTCCCAGGCTTCAGAAATATTAAATAAATGCAAAATAAGAAGATAAGAAAGACACAGCAAAGAGGATAAATAAGTTACCTGATCGTGTTTCCTTGCCAGTCTAAGCTACTAAGTGCACTGTTATAAAACAAGAAGGCTCCTTGCTTCATGCACCAAAAACCTACCACACAAAATTCCTCTCACTCCTCTTCTTTGCTTCCTGCTCTTTTCTCCCCCTTTCCCTCATCTCGTATGACTGTCACTCTCGCACCAAGGAGTCTTACCTCCTCATGTCCTTTTAAATATTCCTGCTTCTGTGCTTGGACCAAGTAAACGAAAGATTTTTTTGCCTTCATTTCTTGATCTAAGTAGCTCAAAACCAGCATCTTCAGAGGACAGCTCTATCTCTTCTATCCTCCATCTCGTCTCAGACCTCTCATTAGCCCTTCACTCTCTGTAACCTGGGCGTCCTGCCAAGGCAAATGTCTCTGAGTCCTCCTACTCCTCCTCTTGCACTTCTCAAAGGATAAATGTGCCTACCGCGACCTGACCGTATTACAACTGGATCCATCACCACTATTCATCTTATCCTTGGTTCTTTATGCTGACTGCCCTCAATAATCTTTTTCAAACCCATTCCCTAAGTGCAGCTCTACAATTTCTAGCATTTGTGGATTACCTCTGTCCAGTCCTTCTCATGGAAAAAAACTGGTATGTGTTTCTTTCAACAGTAACCTGATGATCTTCCTGCTGTTACTTTCTTATCTCTCACTTGATCTCCCTCACCATGTTAACAAAACCCCAAGAAATATGTTCCTCCCCTTTCCTCACATGACTCCCCTCTTACAGGGCAATTTTGAAATGTGTATCTAATGAAGCTGATCAGTACAATCTCAGGTCACTTACATTTCTGCCCATTTCTGTTTGTCCTTTCTCTCTACCTGTGACTTCTTGAACTTAAGGGACCCCCTTCCTATTCCTCACTTGCAAAGATAATTGATTGTTGGGAGTTGACCAGTTGTCCTGATCCAGAAAGAAGTATTTAGTGCCAGGCCAATTAGCACACATCTGTATTGAATAAGGGGCTCTAAGTCCCACAGCTCTGTAATCACTTCTAGTCTCTTTTGCGTTTTATCTTGTCTGCCCCAAGATCTCCTTCCATTACATTCTTTCTCACCCCCACAAGCGTCTTGCTCATTGCTCCTAATCATACCACCAGACAGGAATTAGCTTTGGTTTGCCATCACAAGAGTCAGTGAATGCTGAAACAATGGCAGTTTCTGAAGCAAGAACACTGCTGTGGAAGACTCAGACCACAGATATATGGTCCTTTTCTATTTTCTCTGGCTCCTGAGGGGCCAGGGAAGGTGTGCCTATGTCTTGGTGTGGTATGATGTGTGGTGTGCTACACCATACCTCTTGGTGTGGCATCATTAAATTATTTGATATGGTGGTATGGTAACATTAAAAAAAACCACTCCTGTCTCTTCAAGGACAAAACCCACATCTTTGGCTTTTGTTACGATATAAAGGTGTATTTTTCTTTCTTCATTTAGGTTTTCTGGTTTAGTTCCTTGCTCTCCTGACAAAAAAAAACAAAAACAAAAAAACCAAAAAACAACTCAGTTTAGGATCTTCCCTGCACAGCAGGACAATCCTCTGCTCTAACTCAAATGTCTTACTTCTCCGATTTTTAGGATAGAGCCTTCAGATCTGTATTTTGGCTAAGCTGAGCTGGGACTGCTATTTTCTTGCCTTTTGTCTGTAGCATTTTCTGGCTTGTTGTGTTCTCTTTGGTGGAAGCCACACTGAGAAATTCTTAAGGTGGTGGATGCTCCATCCCTGGAAACATTCAGGGAAGATGTCCCTGCTTATTACAGGAAGGCTATACTAGATGACCTTTAAAAGTCCTGCAAACCCAAACTGTTCTATGATGCTAACCTCGGCATGAGTGACCAAGCTGGTATTCAGAAGAAGAGATAAGCAGTTTCAAAAGCAAGGCTTAATAATGTTCCCAGTGTAAATCTAAGGGCCCTGACCTGGTCTCGTGTGTTAGATCTTGACAAAGTTTTGCTCCATCTTGTTCCAGCTACTCCTTCCAGCACTGCCCAGAAAGTTTCTCCAGGTAAAGGTTAGAACAGGTTTAAACTTAGGATGAGAGTTCCCAGAAATGCCTTGATCCTCCATCTTCTGCAAATTCTGCTTTGAGAGATGTGCCCAGTGGTTTTGGGTCACCAGCCAAAGACTCCTTAGACATTGTCTTTGACTGGGACAATCTTGTGATTTTTCTTAGACTGTATTTAGCACTTTTGCTAGGCACTTAGGAACACACACCACTGTCCTCCTCTGATTGCTGCCTCTGCAGATGTGAGTGGCTCATCCAGAGGCAGGGCTGCCATTTTATGTGTTGGGGGACAGTGGGCAGTGAGAACGTGCATGTGATGTCAGCAGGTTATCATGATGGCCATCCAAGTGGCTGACCATTGGTCCCTTTGTCTGAGTGGCATCTGGCCTAAATAAGTCCCTAACTGGGAAGAGCAGAGTAACCAGGGATGAGGGTGCTCTTCCCCTGCACAGTCTCACCCTGGTGAGACCCACTGTCCACACCTCCCACCATCCCGCATGTGCTTGGGGAAGGAACTGCCCCTGGTCAACAGAAGTTAAAGCAGCAACTGGCTCTGACATGGCCAGTTTCCTTCCCTGACCAAGGCTGCCTGTCATCCAAGAAACCCCCTACATCCCGGGTGGCTCTCATCCTGGTGGTGGGCTGCGTCAAGCCTGGCGTTTGCACACTGTGCCATGAATTTCTGGTCAGACCCCAGTGGTTGACAATAGCCTCTCTCCTCCATCCCACTGGATGATGGGAAGGTAGCAGCTGTAGTTTTTCTAGATTTTATTAAGGTTTTTGATATTGTCACAGAATGACAGAATGTTCAGACTTGGGACCTCGAAAGAGGTCCAACCCCCCTGTCCGAGCAGGATCACTCAGATTAAACCACACAGGAACATGTCCAGATTGGTCTTGAATGTCTCCAGAGAAGGAGACTCCACAACCTCTCTGGGCAGCCTGTTCCAGTGATCTGCCACCCTCACAGTGAAAAGGTTCTTCCTTATATTAAGATGGAACTTTCTATGTTCCAGCTTGGAACCATTTCCCCTTGTCCTATCACTGGCCAACACTGAGAAGAGCCTGGCTCCCTCCTCCTGACACTAACCCTTTACATATTTATAGACATTAATGAGGTCACCCCTCAGTCTCCTCTTCTCCAAGCTGAAGAGACCCAGCTCCCTCAGCCTTTCCTCATAAGGAAGATGTTCCACTCCCTTCATCATCTGCGTGGCCCTGTGCCAGACTCTTTCAAGGAGTTGTATGTCCTTCTGGAACTGAGGGGTCCAGAACTGGATGCAATAT
>VXBZ01000917.1:221954-270256 GCA_013399135.1 Heliornis fulica
TTTTTAAGAAAGAAAGAAGTTCTTTGAGTTGAAATGTGACCATGTTTTTTCAAAAGAAATCAAAAGAAGGCTTATGCAACAAGCGACCCTTTTGTTGCTGCTCAAAACACATCAGTGCTGTTGTTCTCTATACTGGTTTATCCAGTCTGAGGTTTCATGGCTTTCTGCACCTTAGGCCAGGTATCTGCAGCAATTCTCTGAAACTGTAATTATTACACCTTGTGCCTGCAGGGCACAACTGATTACAAAAGGGCCAAGCCTGAAAGCAGAGGAAGAAGAAAATCTCTGTTTTTAACAAGTGCCAGTAATTTTTGAAAAAAAAATTTTTTAAGACAGAGCTGTGAATGTTTTGTTTGTGTAAATACTGAAAACTTGGGCATTAGCTTCTGCAGCTATCTCAGATTTAAATGAGAGAAAACAAAAAGGGCTCATGTGGGACACAAATGGTGTTTTGTCAGAGTAAAACATCCTGGAATGGAGTGAGGAAGCTATGTCAGAGACTAAAATTACAACCTATTAGGCAGTTTATACAGATGTGCTGGAGGCAGGCAGAGAGTAGGTGCCTTCCTCCATTTTCATTTTCATTCAGTATACATTTCCTTGGGAGTATTTTTTTTTAATTATTATTTTGAACTGATGGTATATTCTATTGTCAAGTTGTTTTCCTTTTGAAGACAGGTTACACAAACCAGTGCCAAAAATCTGTCAAGCAAGCCTGTAGCATCCTATTATATAGATAAAACAAAGTGGGGGGGGGCAATGTAAGTCACTGTTTTATTTGCTGAGCAGCGTCTGGTTTTAGTGGTACTCGCTCATATTGAACCTGGTAAGAGTACACACCTGAAAGCTTTGAAATGTAGTGCCTCCAGCAATACATCCTCTTGACAAGCAGACCCTGCTGTTTTCACATTTGGGATCTGGTGTACACTGAAAAGCCAGGGTGTTAACTGAAAATACAAATGGTCACCTAGAAGAGAAGGGGATCAGAGGCACTGGGGAAAGCGGAAGGTGGCTGTGATGAGGAGGGACTTGGAGAAGAACCAGACGTGATTAAAGCAGTGTCTTTTCTCTCCCAGACCATGGAAGGTGTGGAAGGATACACTGTGTACTAATGCTTTGGCTCTCAGGGAACCCTGGCTACATGACTGACAAGAAATCCTGTGTGAGCATGTGCCTGTTTGGGCACACATGTTTTTGTGTGTTTGTGCGTGGGTGCACACACACACTTCAGTGCACATAAGGGATTTGTCAGGTTGGTGGCGAAAGTAAAGCAAGTTGATTGTTTTTTTTAGATAGCTTAGATGGGACCAAAGGATTTTCATTGTAACATCAGCCTAAAGCTAAAGTCTTTCTAACCACTAGTACCAGTCTAACAGCTTTTCTCTGCCAGGCCCCAGTAGCAGATGCTTAGGAAATGTATAAAGGAGTGTGTGTGAAGGAAAAGTACAAAGGGTGTGGTGTATTAAGTACTACTTCTCCCTGTAGGCCTTCCCAATATAGCAGTTCAGGGACTTCCTAAGCCAGATATGACATCTGTGTAGTAGCTCTTCCTGGACACATCTGTGAATTTGATCAGGTTCTCTTTGAACCTATTTTTACCTTTGTTTTTTTTTCTCATGATTCTGTGGCAATTTAATTACACATTGTGTGAAGAAATACTTCCTTTTGCTAGATGTAAATCAATAGACCTCTAAGCCTTGCAACTGGCTGCCTTCTGACCAATGGTTCTTGCGCTCTAAGAAATGGTGGAACAGCACCATTTCCCGGGTCACTCATATCCCTTCTCAACCATTTGTTTTCTAAACCAAGAAATGTCTTTCCTCCTATGGAAGCTGTACCATATCTCCAAGGGTTCTCGTCCTCTCTTTTGAACTTTTTCTGCTGCATCAGTCTGTAACAAAATGCTTTGCTCTGCTTGTCAAAGGATAAATACAGCGGAGCTGAAGAGTTCTGCTCACTCCATATTTTTTGGTTTGCTGGTGCATATCATGCAAAACTACAGTGGCATAGCCATGACTTTTACATCATTTAGGTTCCTAAAGAGTTGCAAGTGACAGGCAATGCATTAAAATTGATGTATTATGTATTCTAGACCATTTTATATATATATATATTAAAAAAATTATAATTATAATTAATAATCATTATTTAAGTTTTCCAGGGAGTGGTGTGAATGAGAAGTTAATTTGAACTTTCCTGTGCAGAGGAATTGGCCTGGGGTTTTTTTTGGTTTGGTTTTTGTTGGGGTTTTTTGAGAACCCTTCTCAACTCCTGTTTTGCTTTGCTCTATTCTTCTCTAAGCCCCAAATCAACAGCCACTAACTTCCTCCATCAGCAGGACTTGGTACAGTCCTGCCCAAAAGTCTGCTACACTCCTCCTGAGGTATCTGGATGCATCAGGTATATAAGATATGAAATTCCCCCTCGGCATCCTCCCATCTGCTCCATCCCAACTGCGCGCTTAATACACTCAACAAAGTTTTGCTGTCAGTTGGACTCAGCTCACTGGCTATTGTTCTTCACTGAAAGGTGGAATATAAATGAGAGGGAACCAAATGGTGCCCAGCATCCAGCTCCTCTGTCTCCTAAGCATTTTCTTTGCTGCTTGAGCTCAAACCCAAAATTGAACTGGTAATGGCAAAACAGCCAGAAAATCAAGGTGAAATGGGTCCCAGCACTGGTTTTAAGAGTAAGTGGGAGACAGAACAAACTGGAAGTGAAATACCAGCTGCATGAATGCAGAGGCATCCTTCGGTAGTAAGAGAAAGGGGTGGGGTATCTGTCCCTATCAAGTTCAAAGCTACGTTAATTCTGAAGCCTAAATATTACTAATCCAAAGCCTAAATATTACTAATTTAAATAGCATCTTCATTAATTATGTAAAGGTTCTGGCTTCTTTATCTCCTTTCATGATGGGTCGAGACAAATGTCTGCTTTGCTTGTTTTCTTGTGTTCCTGAGTGCATCAGTTTCTACAGTTATTCTGACTCTGTAATTATTTGCCTCCAGATTTTCCACTCCCTCCCTCTGCTTTGTCACATGTGCTCTCCCTGCCAGCCCCAACAACAGCATTAGGAGTCTGCGACTCCCTACCCTTCCCTCTGCTCCTTCTCTGTCAGTCTCTTTACCTCAGGTGCCTTGGGCTGCTGAATTTGGGGTGCAGTTTACATAAAGAAAACCCTCCCTAACCCAAAGCCTCAAACCTCCTTTCTCCCTGGCTTTGGCCTTCACTCTCAGGGTTTGCCCTCTGCCCTCAACATTGGGAAGCTATGGAAGGTGACATATCTTTCAGCTTTTAAAGCTCACTTCTTAAAATTGGGCCCTTTAAACTAGCCCAGTTTACTTAACCGGTAATGTGAAACCTGAGCTAATAACACTGTGAGCTGTCTCTTGGGGTAGCTTCTGGCTTTGTTAAACCGCACAACAATTTGGGGTAGTTGCCACAATAAACATGGAAAAAAGAGACTTTGTTGGCTTGCAATGAGAAAATAAGCTTATGCTGATCATTTCAAGAAAAAATACCTGAGTGTAGGATGGAGAAACATAACCACCAGTCTCTGGAGGACTGGCAGAGTCTTAATTAATCCTTTCTTACGGAGTTACCTAGAAAAAAATATTCTAAATATTCTATGTTTGTGCTCTCCAAAGCTTTCGCAGGTTTACACGATCAAATAGTGTAACAACAGCTGTGCAAGCAGACCTGGATTTCCAGGAGAACTTTGAAATAATCGACCCTCAAGAGGACAATACTTGTTCTGGACAAATATCAAGGCAATTTTCCCGAGATGCAAGCACCTCTACCGTTAGCATACAAGGGTCAGGAAACCATTACCATGCATGTGCAGTGGATGATGACTTTGACACAGATTTTGATCCATCCATTTTACCTCCTCCTGACCCCTGGATTGACTCTATCACTGAAGATCCTCTGGAAGCTGTACAAAGGTCAGTGTGCCCACGAGATGGCCACTGGTTTCTGAAGCTACTTCAGGCAGAGAGAGATCGTATGGAGGGCTGGTGCCAACAAATGGAGAGGGAAGAACGGGAAAACAACCTACCTGAAGACAGTGAGTAATTCTCTATAATAATATTGCAACTACAAGAAATTATTTCATATAGGTCAAATTAACTCCAGTGTATTCTGTATTGTGCTCTTTCTTATTTAGCTAATGAAGCTATGGTTGTGATTCTCAAAAGGACGATATGTATGTATATAATAAGCCTTATTAAAGTTGACAGGGAATGCAAATGTTCAACACTTCTGAAACTCCAGAGTTACTACCTTTTGGGATTTCATAGTTCAATGGATAATTAGGAGACTGTGGTTAGAGATCTTGTAGTATTAATGTTTCTTAACTCTTCCATTTGAAATCACTTCTTATAACCTTAGAATAAAACTGAACAGATTCTGGCTCCTTTTCCTTAAATTCATATTTTATCTGCTTTTTTAGATGGTGATTGGCATTAGAGTTTTCAGATACTGTTCCCATCTGAAAAATATTTCAGTTGTGCTTCCAAGTTGTTCCCTCTCTCTTCCCTTCTCTAATCTCCCCGCCATCTCCCTCACATTTCTTATTCCTCTTTGATCTTCCTGGTTAAAAAAAAAAGCTCTCCATATTCTGTGATAAAGTGCGCGCACACACACATGCACACACAAATCTCATCTCAGTTGTCAGCACTGCCAGAAGTATTACCCTGCCTGAAAGGTAATGGGAATGTCCTTCATTAGTAAGAAGGGTTGGGTCGCTAATTCATTCACTCACTAATTAAAGAAGAGCTGAACATGTGCCTCCTGGTCCCAAATGTTTTTTCTCCCAGTAAAAAAAGATTTTTTCTATTCTATTACAAGATGCAGTACTATTGATAGCTGTCAACTTTTGGACATAAGTAAACCTGTGAGCTTAGAAGCATGCTCCATGTGAATGAAGATTTTAAAATTCTAGCAGAGCTCCTGGAAAATACTAAGGAGTGGCTGCATATAGAGAGTAAAATATAGTGTAATTTAGGCAGACCTAGGCATGTTTTCCTGGATATTTTCACACCCCCATATTAGCTCCTATCAAAGCAAGGACTACTACAAGTTCCAAAGTTGCTTCTTGCAAATTTCTAAGCCTTCCTCTCATTCTTTCAAGATTTATGGAAGGAAAGGAATTCACACTGTCAATTTTTTTTTTTTTAATTCTAAAAAATTTATAAGGTGTTTCTGCTGGAACTTTCCCTTGAACATAATGAAAGAAATAACTATAGAGAAGTTTGACCTAGAGAGTTAGACAGTATTGTAAGCAACTGCAAATCGACTTCTAGTGGAAAGTATAAGACAACCTTAACATTAAGGCATGTTATATGGTTTTATATTTCTAAAAATTTTCTGTTGCATCATAGGCTACTGATTACTTCTGAGGGAAAAACCCAGAAGGATTAGCCTTCAAAGCAGATCCAGATTCACCAAGTTTTAGAGTACTTGTACCTTCTTTTTAATCTATCTCATCGATACATTCACAGATCTCCTTGAACATGTATCAAAACCCGAAAGTTTTCTGTTGTTAGTATGCAAGAAATGAAGCCCATGGACTAAGAGATTTTAGATTGAAAAAGGCGTGAGCGTAACAAATAGAAAATACACAACATTTCTAAGTCCAAGGTACAAACCTCACCTGCTTTCTTTGCAGCAGCAACTTAGATTGGGCATATTAAGTTTTCTACAATGAGGAGGATGAGGTCCTGGCACAGGTTGCCCAGAGAAGCTGTGGCTGCCCCCTTCCTGGCAGAGTTCAAGGCCAGGTTGGATGGGGCCTTGGGCAGCCTGGTCTGGTGGAGGGTGTCCCTGCCCATGGCAGAGAGGTTGGAACCAGATGGTCTTTGGGGCTCCTTCCAACCTAAACCATTCTGTGATTCTGTGATTCTATGAACTGATAATAATTGAAAAAACTACAAATACCAAAGTAGCTATTCCCCTTGGGAAAAGAACATGAAGTGAATTCTACAAGGCTCGCATATGCAGAATATGTATGTCCATGTGCAGAATTTTTTCTGTGTCTTTGTGTCTTTGATATATGATAGTTTGAAAGGGCTCTTCTTTGAGCAATCATTGGGAGAAGACAGTTATGGGGAAGATAAAGGAGTGGTTAGGCCAGTTAGTCCCTATGCCTCCTTACAGAGCACATGGCATGCGTCCTGCACGTTATTCCTCCTCCTTGTTTTTCTGACTGGCACTTCTCATGATTGCTGGAAATGGGAGTAGAAAAGTGGATACCCATGTTTTGTGGTCACTGGCATGGTTCTGGTTTTGGTGTGACGACACCAGCCACTCTGGCACGTGGCAGCTGGTTCCCGCAGAGGCTGCACAGGGCTTTCCACTGTGGCTCTGCATGGCCCACTCTACCTGGTGCCAAGAAAAGCATATGGTCTATGGTTGGGGCCATGCTGCCCACTCAGCAGCACCAGAAACAAAAGCCAGGCTGTTACAAACCCTGTCCCAAAATACATCCTTTTTCATATGCCTATAAACTTTGAGGGGGGGTGGGGAGGGAAGAAGCAGAAGAGGTGTGTTCGCTTTGGCTTCCCTAATGAAATATAAGCAGAGCAGGGAACGCACCCTTTGTTTTCAACCTGACATCCTCAGCGTGTGTTTGGCCAGATAACAAAATAATGAGAACGTGTGATGAGCGAGGTTTTCTCGATGCCATGGCAGCTGACAGAGGGCTCGTCCCCCCAGCGCTCGGCGTAAAACGATCTGCGCTTCCTTCAGACAATGCGGCCCTTGTGCGAAACAGCTGTCTCAGGGAGACAGCTCGCTGCTGTGTGACAGTAGCTTGTATGTTACATAGATACGTTGGGTATTATCTAGCTGGGAATGAATCTACCAGATGGGATTGAATGTTTCTAGCTGGGAAATGGAGTCTGCTGCTGTGTATAAAAACAAGCTGTGGTTTGGTGGCTGCACGATGAAATGCCAATATAGAGAGAAATGTGTCTCCCTTTCCGCTATAAATTATTTATTGTATAGTATATTCAGGTTATATCTGAAATCATTTTCTGATAAAGCTGTGGCATAACAGGCAGACGAATACCACTTACACTTTAAGCTAGGATACTTGATATGATTTCTGTGTATTTTGCTATTACAGGGACATTGGCTAAAAACTCTAGGGCTATCTTAAAAGCAAAAAACAAAAAACCCTAGAGATTATGAGGCAAAACACCTTTTGAGAATTGATTCACATTCATGCTTTGGATCAAGCATCTCAAGTGAAACCACTTGTTTACCTTTGTTGTTTGTTTTTCTCTTCCCCCTCTGCTCTCTTCTCCTGTCTCTAGCCTGCAAAGTTTCATATATTCAGAGCCTCACCACAATGTTAGTTAGCCAGCAGCCTCTGACCACACTTTTTCACAGCAGCGGTGGGCACAGGAATGTACACCTACTGCCTCGGCCTGGATTTTGCGGGGTTTTTTTGTTTGTTTTGGTTTTGGTTTTTTTTTTTTTTGTGTGTTGTTTTTATTTCACATGGGGCTTTAACCTTCCTGGCAGAAGTGCACGACATCACTTTGACCCTCTTCAGAAATGTTTCTCTGCCATGCAGTGTTGTAATGTGGCTTCGATGTGAAGATAACCATCGGAAGCAAGCCGTGAGCCTGATTCACCACAAGTCAGGTGTAATGTGGCTTAGTGGCAAGACAAGTCAGGCCAATCAAGTAAAAGCCAAAACAGAAAAACAAGGTTCTGACAAGACATATCATTATAACTGTCTTGCGTGTATATTATACTCCTCTGGGCTAGTCTGCGAACAAAGGTTGAACTCAAATCTTCAGTAACCTCACTGCCTAGGACCAAAGTCTCTGAATTCAGCCAGTTCTGGCAAATTTTGCAATGTTTGTACACTTTCTGCTCTTTTCATAGTTTCACAGAAAAACTTAGAACTACACACAGAAGTCAGTTAAGGAAGAGATACTCTGAGCAATAGCTGTGCATGGCAAAAGAAAAGGAGACCCTTGCACTCACTGTCAGTCAGGAGCAAGGAAAACCGTTTTCCAGTCCTCTTCAGGGCTTGCCCAAGCTGTCCAGGTCCCTGCTGCCCTGCTGCTCAGAGGTACGAGTGGGATGATGCAGCCTTGCAGAGGGTCTGTCACCAGCCTGATGAAGGGACAGACAGTCATAAGCCTGACTTGTGGACGAGTCCAGCTGGAATTCCCCTGGCTCCATGCCTCTGGCCATCTGCCCGGCTGGTGCTTTTCTTCCTCCTGTTTTCTTTCCTCCCCAGCCTTGCCAGTGTCCAAAGGCTAGCAAGGAAAGAAGTCGGTGAGTAATGAAACAATACAGTTAGGGAAAAAACATGAAGTGTGCTAATAAAAGCCAAGTAAGTCAGGGAACACATGGAAACTGCTTTACTCCCAGTGAACAGCATTTACTCGTGCAGCCAGCCCTATTAATTTCAATGAGATCACTCCCATAAGTAAATATGACTCAAAGCAAGGACTGTCCCTTCCACAGCTTGCTCCGTTTGGCTGTTTTCTCCTTAATAGCTGAGCTTAAGGCCTGAGCAGTAGCTTTAACTTTGAATTTCCTGGCTTTTGTCATGCTTGGCATTATTTAAATGTAGGTCTGTCAACATGAATAGGCTAAAACGCTGGTCCATCCTGGCTTGGAAATGGATTGTGACAGCTCTGTGGCAGGATTGCTTCATATGCACAGTGCCCAGCCAACATCTGCAACGCAAATGTCAGGCAGCGTCCCTGTAATTTGTGTTATTGTTCCTGCCGCTGGCTCCTGGGGCAATGAGGTTCTCAGTCCCCTGGCTTGGCCCTGCCTCCCAGCCAGGTGTTTTCACACGGAGGGCATCTGATAGGCACAGACCTAAAGCGCCTCCTTTGTCACTTTGTTAGACCCTGGGGCCTGTCAGAGCTGAAATGCAAAGAGATCAGTTGGTGGGTTAAGGCCAAATAATGCTGCCGGCCCTCACGACTCCCGTGGCGATGACTTTCCGCATCACTTCGGTGGGTTTTGTTGTCATTTTCTTACTGTTTGTTACTCTTTTACACACTCACAGCCTCCTTCCAAAGTACTGTCACCACTGCTTTGCTCGTGTTCGAAGTTCTTCTGTTGTTGTTGTTCGTTTCTTTCCCATGAAAATAGGGGGAGAGGGAGGAGATCCACAGAGCTCCACAATCCCAAAGCAGTACCTATGAAGTTCTGAGAACTAAGAGAAGCAAAAACCTATTTGTGAGAACAGCATGTCGCCTGAGTTTGTGTTTAAGAATGTTTTCACAGGACAACAGGTCGAGGGGTTTGGAGAGAAAAGGAGAATTCCCTGACATGTGTCTGTCCTAGAATAACATTCTGTGACCCCTAGTCAAGGACAATAATAGTGAGGAGGCGCTTTACAATAGCCGAATTACATCAAAATAGCTATACCGAAGCAGTCTTCCAGAACAGATATAACTGTCGATTTCTTAAAAGTCATCGCAGGAGAGAGCTGAATTTACAAGGAAGAGAGGTCAAAGCAAAGAAAACAAACAAACAAACAAACAAACAAACAAAAAACCCAAAACCAAACCAAAACCAAAACAACAACAAAAAATAGAGGAAAAATTTGAACCTTAAAAACAAAACACCGCAGTGCACACACTTCTTCCCCTGGGGAAGGGGTGAGAGCAAAGCATATGATGGATGTTAATAATGTTGCTTAACGCATTACTGGGAGGCATTCAGATCTGATGGTGCTGCATAACCCTGTATGGAATAGAAAGTACACATGAATAACGTTATATAGGTTCTTAAGTCCATTATGATTGCATCTTCATGAGTCAGTACTATTTGTTGTTGCTTGGTTTTATACATCTTTTTTGTATGCTCTTAGCTGAACACAGCGATTTGAGTGTTGGGGTTTTTTTTTCTGTACCCAATCTCCCTTGCTGGTAACAATTTCTATAACTATTTTCTTATGTATTTTGAGCATTATCTTTGCAGTTCCACTAATGTTCTTGGTATTTGGCTTCAAACCTCACAGGATTTTCTCCTCAGAAAGTAACGGTCTATTTTCACTCCTGGGTTTTTTACTACACCTTGGCCTCTCTCTTTGGAACTGGGGCTTTTGACTGAGTAAGCAAAATGAACACTCTGCCTTGAGATACTGAAAGCAACATGCATTTGGAAACAAAACTATGGATAAGGCTTTTTTGCCTTCTGGATAAATTCCTTTCAGTCTTTTACATGCTTTGGCTCTTTTTTTTCTTCTTTTTTTTTTTTTTTTCTTCTTCTTTTTCCTAACTTCCGTGACTGAGTTGGTTGTTGACTGGTTGCACATTAACAGACCACTTGCTTTTGAGGGGCTAGGAATCAGTGACACTTCACTAGATACAGCCACGGCTACAGCAGAAGTGGCAACAATAGAGAACAGCATCAGCATGCACCCCACAGTCAGCTGGGATGATGGTTTTTAGGCAAATAGCCAGTCGCTAGGCAGCCAAGGACAAGGACTTCCTTCTCCCTCAGCCGAGATCTTTGAATATTAAGCTCTTCTTCCCTCAAAGAAAGGGGCACGTACCCATCCATCACTAACAAGGTGTATTTACATTTCTTCCAGCTCAGGATGTGATTTCCAACTTGGGTGGTGTGGAGTTTCTTGCAAGAGCCTGCCTCATCTTTTTTTGTTTGTTTGTTTTGTTTTATTTTGTTTTGTTGTCCCGAGAAGTCGAGAGACCATTTTTCCTTCCCTTCTCAAGTCTTGGGAAGCATCAGAGTGGCCGAGCTCCAGATGAGGCAGCTGTTCCCAAATATACTCAGTGGGTAGAGTTTTCATAACAATGGGAACCACATGAAAGCTCTGGGAGTAGCTCCTCCTACTATTGAAGAGTCCTTTCAGTTGAGTGGTTTGCATATTGGGTTGCATAAATGACTAGACACACCAAGGGATCCATTTTCAGCACTGTGCGCATAGGATTAGACACGCAAGCCTTGCTAACAATAATGAGAGTTGTGTGCAAAACTCCCTGCACAATATGCTGAAAATATTCTGCTTAGTGAATCTTCCAGTTCGTGATTATTTCCTGGCAGTGCTGAGCTGAGTTCTGGGAACAAACTGAAAGTCTGGGCTCGATGTGTGTTCACACAGCTCTTTCCTATAGTTTCTGGGGAAAAAAAAAAAAGAAGCAAAAGACTGTTTCTTCTTTCTCCATGTGTTTTGGTTTTTTTTTCCCTTCTATGTCTAAAATATAATTTAACTCTGCATCCCACTTCTCCTTCAGCAGCTTTAAGGAACAAGATTTAAGGCTGCTGAATAAAAGCCATTTACCTTGAAGGAGCCAAACACAGATTTTGTACTGATCAGTGTCTGGCTCAGCTCATCATGAGTGCTTGTGCCAGTCTGCGTAGCTGTGGCTATGCAAGTGAATCCCTTTCTCTTACTAGACAATGCATGGTAGTCACAAGCTGCTGACATGCACTGTGGCCAGTCACAGGACCCTGAGACCCTAAAAATGTTGACAGAAGTATTGGTTTGTTTGTTTGTTTGTTTGTTTGTTTTTCATTGTGTTAAGTCAAAACACTTATCAGTATTTTCCCAGCAGAGCTCTGCCAAGGTTGGATTTGGTTTGACACAAAAAAAATGACCATGCCCAAGGGATGGCACAGAGGATGGCAGTGTAGGACTAGTGTCTTCCAGTCTCTGACAACAACTCACTCACCCTGAGCAGGCCACTTCATCTCTCTTTTTCCTGTTCCTCCCTCACGTATCCAGACAGTAAATTTGTCATGGAGAAGTTGCTTTGTTTATATGAGGACTGGGACAATGCAAATATCTATGAGTAGAAATGATAGTGAAAATTGTGACAGAGCTGCTGCCATTCATGGTTTGCATTAATGAAGTGTTAATATTTTTTATTAAATTAAATTAATTTTAAAATAAATATTTAACCAAAGAATTGAGAGATAATAAGTTGTGTCAACTGAGATGGAACATTAATGATGGAGTCAGATGCATCCATGATGCCAACCTGTTTATTTAAAGACTGTGCGTAAAACATAGTTGTACACACACACATATACATACACACACACACACACAGACACACACCCCCTCTGCCCCTCAACCAGAACTCAGCAGACCCCAGGGAAATGCAGGTCTCTGAACACAACTGCCGTATGCCCTCAACTACCCACTGCATCAGTAAAACCCCACCATTTCAGTGCGGTTGAATGCAACCAAAACTGCATGAGCTTCTGTTTTATTCAGAGAAGTTTACTATGGGCTGTCATCTGGTTCACTGCAGTCCTTCACAGTACTCAGTCAATCCAAAGAGACCATAAGCCCCCAGTTGTCTGTACAAAGGAGTCCGGGAGACAGCAGAAGAGCTGGGCTAGGACCCTTTGTCACCTCCCTCCAGGTTGACAGCAAGGAGGAGAGGCCAGGGTGTGATTGCTCCTAGAAGTATGCCTGAGCATCAGAGGGGCTGAGTGAGATTCATCAGTGTACCTTAAAATTACCATTCTCTTTCTGGGTCTCAGATCGAGCAATACTCAGCAAAACCTGAAAACAATGTGCCAAGCCACTAAGCAAGATGACCGAAACGCTGGTAGATGCAGTGTTTTCCCAGCTGAGTAGATGGCATCACAGGGTTTGAAAGCCACATGCCCTTGCACAGGGAGCTGGGTTTGTATTCAAAGCCTGAGCCTGGGTCATAGTGACCACGAGAGGTGTCATTTCTGGAGAAGGCTTTCTGTACAGGTTGCAAGTGGTTTTGGTTAGCCATATTTATATTGCCGGGAAAGTGCTCTCTGCTGGATACAACTGGTCTCATTGGGGACATGGGAGGACCAATGTGAGCTGCCTTGGGAGTCTGAGCTGCCCTGGGAGTCCTTTCAGTACACTTTTGCCCAGTGCAGACCTTTCCTCAGATTTATCAGGCTCTCTCTAATCCGTGACTGAGAGATAACATGCTTTGGAAAAGCCAGAGCTGACCACTGCGCGGCCTTCTCTTCTCTTTTCGTAGGTTTTTAGTTGCCCACAGCAAAAAAGAGCATCATGGCTTACGTTTCTTTTTGTCTCAGTTCTAGGGAAAATCCGAACTGCGGTGGGCAGTGCCCAGCTCCTCATGGCCCAGAAATTTTACCAGTTCAGAGAACTTTGTGAAGAAAACCTGGTATGTAACTTCTCTGCTCGCTGTTGTGTGCCTTTTACTAACCCTGTGAATAATCATACCTAACTAGACAGTTTTCTAACCAGGTAGTTTTTCCAGTTAGGGCCTTGATATGAATTTGGGAGTAATTCTGTGAAACTTAGCTGAGTCAGCATGAGTTTAACAACAGCTCGATAGCCTTAAAATAAAGACAGGCAAAAAGCATTGGGTGAAACATCACTGAGGCTCTGCTACTGACTTCAAAGGAGCACAGACCTGTCCCTTGACCCCTCAGTTCAGTTCATGTGAGCACAGAGATGTGTGGGTGACTCCTCAGTGTCTTTTAAGATGGACTGGAAGTCTCTGTGTGGGCCTTTACCACATCATCCAAATGCTGCCTATGTCCAGCAAGACAGAAATTCCAGGGAATGAGACACTTGAAGTTGGTACTTCGTGTTCCACAACTCCAACAGCGAAAGAGATACAAGTATTTTTCCAAAGTGCTGAAAGGGCAAAGAGGTTGTTATCATTATTGTTACTGCCTGTAATTGGGATATGGTATAGCTGTTACTATTATTGTTTGCTATTTCTCTGCTGTTCGTAGTAGTAAAATCAGAATGATACTCCTGTTGATAGATGAAAACACATTTCATACCATGTATATAAAGCAGTACTTTCAAAAATGCCAGCACTTATAAAATTCTTTTATAAAAAAGTTCTTTTAGTTAACAATCCATTCTTGCAGAGTAGATACAATACATTTAATTCCCAATTTGGGCAAAAATTTCTAGAATCCCCAAAAAGCATAGAGGATTGTGTCCTGTCAGCATAGAAGTGGGAAGGAAAGGCAAACCCTGTGATGGTTGCCAGAGAGGGGTGACTGTCTTCCACTTCAGTAAATGGACCCCTGAAAATCAAGCCCCAAACAAAAATCTGTTTCAGTGGACAAGTGCAACAGGAATCAGCTCTGACTAGGTCTTCCAGTTCTCAATGTAAACATTGGAAAGGCATTCTGGTTGCACATCTTTGAAAATAAAGGCCTAGAACTGGGCAACCTGATAGTGTCAAGCAGTGAAAAACTATGAAGCCAAGTATAATCTCTGGTGTCTTTATGAATCTTAAAATATATACTTTATTGTCTTCAGTAATTGCTCCTTTGGTGTTTAACCATCCCTCTCTACATTGTTGGTTAGTGTGACTATGAAATCCAGCGATACGTAGAAATTTCTTCAGGCAAGCAACTGACTCTTTCAGGTTTATTACTTCTGGTGAGGGAGAAAATTTAAACACAGAGTAGAACTTGAGCCACGTAAATCAACACTCAGGAGTCTAATAATATTTTATTTATTCTTTATTATTAACAATATATCAGTGTAATCTTAGGGAGCCACCTTGCTGACTCAGACTGGCGTAGGGACTGCAGCGTTTACAAAAAACACATTCTTGAAGTAAGCACATCCAACACCTCATTCTATTTAAAGAGTTTCAATCGGGACCATTTCAAGCATCTCCACCACATGTAGAAAATGTTCAGAGCTGGCTTGCACATGACTTCCTGGGTCACCAGCCTCTGGTCTGTGCTGCGCTGGAGATGCTAATGGCCCAGATGTGCTCTTCCAAGGAATGCTCTGGGGCTGATGAACTTGACTGAGTGTGCACATGCAAAGCAACGATGTCCTGGTCTACCCAAAAATGCACTTGTAAAAATGGAATTACTATGCTTCTGCATGTTGTGAGGTGTGTAAGAGGCAATTTTACCTGAAACAATGTGGTTTTGTAGACCTTAGGTTCTCCAAGTGTAGAAAAGAGTTCATGGATTGGTGTATTACTGTTTGCACAAGCAGAGAATGTGTGTTTGCACAGGTTATCAGACCTTCTAGAAGCATGAACATGGCAGGGAATCCTTCCTCATGAAAGTGAAGAGGAAGCTGGTGATTAATTTCAGTGCAGTTGGGATATCACTGGTTGTGCCCAGGAACATCCCTAGGCAGACCCTGCCACAGGGGGACCTGCCACACACCCTTTCCCTGTGGTCTGTGGAGGGTGGCCGCTGCTGTTGGTAAGCAGGGACTTGCAAAAGCCCCTGCCAGTAAGTAACGCTCCACTGTGCTTCTCTCCCCGTGTCTCACTAGTCGCTTGGATATGCTGAAGCTGCTTTGCTAGCAAGATTCATAACCGCTTGCACAAATGCTTTACATTAAGAGGTACTAAAGCCAATGTGTCTTTTTTTCTTCTATTGCACAGAATCCTAATGCACATCCACGGCCGACCTCCCAGGATTTAGCAGGGTTTTGGGATATGCTGCAGTTGTCCATAGAAAATATTAGTATGAAATTTGATGAACTTCATCAGTTAAAGGCCAATAATTGGAAACAGATGGATCCTCATGACAAGAAGGTAGAACATTGTAGATTTTGTATGCTTCATTTAAAACCCTGCACAAATACCGGACAAATTAAATAGGCCTCTGTGTTACAGTGTTGACGTTAAAAATGTGAAATGAAGCTCATATCAAATTAATTTCATTGTAATAACAATGTTTACATAATACTCATCTGGGATATTATCTGTAATATGTTTCAGGCATATTTTTAAACCAAATCTGTCTTTGTGAATCGGATAATGGGAATGTGGTACTTTGTTAAGCTTTACATTTAATCATATTAGACGATCAATCATTGGAAGGAACTGCCTTATATATTGATTCTTAAAATTAAATAAATCACATTTACGGTTCATATTATTGCATATAGCAAGAGTTCTAGGTTGTGTTACTGAAAAAAACTAGGAAAGCACTGTATGCATCGGTGTCTTTGATAACCAGATTACAAACAGAGCAATATCAAAAATATGCCTTCCAAAATGTTACATGAAAGAACTTCTACTTTTTTCTTCTTTCTTTTTTTTTTTTTTGTCCATTTGTATGGGTTTTGTTTCTTTTGGGCTTTTTTTTAATGGGTGATTTCATAAACAGGTTCACTTCGCTAGTAGTGTTGTCTACACAAGGTAGCATAAACATCATCTGGAGCTTTGGTCTTTTTTTTTTTTTTAATGCGGTCTCTTCTATCATCATAAAAAACTACCATATCTCCAGTGTGAGCCACATTTCACTTTCCATTTCCCATTTGGCGCCATTGCCTTATTTTTCTCCTTACTATCTGCATCAAGAAAAACAGCACTTGGGTGAGCCAAAATGCACAAATGTTTCAGAAAATCCTTAAAAGACCGACCCATTCCTAGAGGAATCGAAGGTCTTATGTCGGGCTCCTATAGGTATGTGATTTGATGGCTGAATTTCCACTGTGGCTGGTCTGATAGCAACAAATACAGCTAACAGGTAGGGTGATGAGAAGGAGGAGGAACATGACTTACAGGTACAGTGGCTCAGACAGGAGTCTGGGCTGCCCCAACGTAATGGTCAGCTGGCTGCTGATGACCAAAGCGTTGTTTTCTTTCAAATAACCATAATAATATCAAATCCCATTAATCTTGCAGCAGGAAGCTTGCAAAGGCAGTGCTGGTAGCACTCTCTCCTCCTCTGATCAAGACTAAATACTCATTGCTGTCTTAGGAGTGCCATGTTCACACCATTTGTGCACACCTAGTGTGTTTTGTAGGGGGATGTGAATGAGAATGTGTTTTCCTAGCCCAAGGTACCAAAGGCAAGTCATTTTCTTATCTTATTTTTTTTTTCAGTATCTATCAGAAAAGGAAGTTAAAACCATCAAACATGCATGCACAGAATATGGTATATGGTGGTATATGGTGTTTCATTAGCTTTTACAGTAAAGTGGGTAGGCTGAATGTTTGCAATTGCAGATTAAGAAACAAGAGCTTTCCTTAAAAAAAAAAAAAAATCGTGCCTTTTCTTTGCTTCTGAAAAACATTTCAAAGAGTTTCCAACATAAGAAGACTCTAACGGGTTAAAGGAAGTTAAGT
Source organism: Heliornis fulica (assembly GCA_013399135.1). Lineage (NCBI taxonomy): Eukaryota > Metazoa > Chordata > Aves > Gruiformes > Heliornithidae > Heliornis > Heliornis fulica. The sequence goes on from VXBZ01000917.1 coordinate 239,003, forward strand.
AGTGCTGAAGAGAGGGACCTACAGTAGGAAGGTAAAAAATTTTGAAAATTATACTGACTGTGTTCCTGTTTCAACAGTGTTTGTCTATGATTTTAGGTGAAACAGATCATCTCCTTTCTTAAAAGGGATAAGAAAAGTAATAAAAAAAAAACCAAGAAAAAACTTTCTGTGGAATCGATATTTGCAGTTGCCTTTGGCCTTTGCCACTGGGCCCTTTTTAAGCAGCATAGATTAATCCTTGGACGGAGAGAAAAAGCAAAGTATGAATAAGTGTAACTAAGCACCTTTATATTTTGAGCCATGGAAGCTGTTGTGAGCAGCATGAGAGAAAACGAAAGGGCAGAATGGGACCTTTGTAGTGTGATAAAATCCCTTCACTCAGAGACCATGTTCACAGTTGGAAGGGGATGTAACTTAAAAGACAATCTAATTAACTTGACAAAGTCTTTGTGGCCGCTTGAAATTCAGACCTGAATACACTTTTCTTTTTCGGGACAGATCCCTCTCTGAGAGTTTTTTTGGTTGGCTTTTGTGTGTGCGTGCGTGCGTGCGTGCGTGCGTGTGTGTGTGTGTGTACATGCACCAGGATATACATAAAAGTCCTCCTCGCTGACTGCATATCTGGACCAGCTGCCACCATGATGATTAACGCATGTTTTCTTAATGCTGTTTAAGTTTCTCCTACCATTTTTTTCCCTATTTCTAGCTTGTTGTAGTTTCTCATATCTATTTAGCAGGAGGCCATTATTTATGATCTTGCACGGTGAGACCCAAAGTGTGGGATTTTTGAGCAATCATTAAGCCACCACAAAACAGATACCTAAATGCACGGGGTTTGTAAAGAAGTATTTATTGTGATGCACCAGCTGCAGGCAGCTAGTTCCCATCCGCATATGGGACCACCAAAGCCACGGTATCTCCGTGCTGCCAGAGCGCCTAGACTCACGCACGTATAGAAGAGGGAACGTATGAGCATATGAATGTACAGAGCCAGGAGTCGGGGCTCTCCAGAGTTCCTCTGCCGAGAGCGGCGTTCGCTCCCTGGGCCGCAGGCAACTGTGCTGGTGGCGGGAGCCAGCGTCCGAGTTACTCTCCTTTCTAGCCCCTGGCACCAGGAGGACACGCCAGGATCCTCCCCGCCCAGGGGAGCCGCACTAAGCGGTTGGCGGCGGTGGGGGCCTCGGCCCTGGCAGCGCTGGGCGTTTCACACGCACCGTCCCCGAGGAGAAGTAGCGCTGCGGCTGGCCCACCCTACCCCTTTGCCCTTGCCCTATGTTTATGAACCCTTGAGCACAAAAGCCAGTTCACTGAAGACAGAAAGGCAGATAAGAGCTAACAAACCTTAGGTAAAATGTGTGTTCTAACTACTGACATATCCTAGTTTTTCCCACCTTTCCCTGAGAAGCTGTATAATGCCATTAACCTTCTGCTTTGATCAGGAGAGAAGGGTCCCTCCTCCAGTGCCAAAGAAGCCATCGAAAGGTCAGGTGCCACTCATACGAGAACGCTCTCTGGAAAGCTCGCAGCGTCAAGAGGCCCGGAAACGGCTGATGGCTGCCAAGCGCGCTGCATCGGTCCGCCAGAACTCAGCTACCGAGAGCGCCGAAAGCATTGAGATATACATCCCCGAAGCCCAGACCAGGCTATGAAGGGATCCAACTGGGAGGACTCTCTCTGGCAAGACAAGCCTCATGTATAATCTGCCCCTCTAGGCTCCTGCTCAAGGTCACCACGAAGTATTTGTACCTCCTCCTCTTCCTCTCTCTCTCAATCTCTTTCCCCCCCTCTCCCCCTCCCCTCTCTCTGTACGCAGCTGCCCCGATGCTCCCAGTGAACTTCCACTGCCGTGGCGTAGTTGTTGGTCCTCCGAGAGATGTCCTCTAATCACCCTTGCTTTCTGAAGGTTCGCCCATGTCATCATGATGCTTTGTCACATGTACTGATGCTGCCACTTTGCCTCATGTAAACGAGTACGATCCTTTTTTTTTTTTAAATTTTTTTTTCCTGTTTGAAACAAATAAACACAGCGCTCAGACTTCCACACACACACACCTGTACAGTAGATGCTCCATTTAACTTACTCATGATCTTTAGTTGACCTAAAGCTAGTCTGTTACCCAGTGTACAGCAATATCAAACCGTAGGGGACTTTGGAAATTTCAGTCATGCAGGGTGATCCTTTCGGACTCTGCCGTCTTCCTCACAAAAGATGAAAGGAGCTATGACTTGNCCTGCACACTCACAACTGCACAAACTGCCTCATTTTTATTTCATCAATCACTACTTAAACATTTCAATCAGCAGAAGATTGTAAATTCGATCTTCCAGGGAAATAATCTATTTTGAAAGGCAATAAAATAGTGAAAAAGAAGGAGATAAGAAGCAATGACAGTTGAGGAGATAATAGAAAAGAAGGATTTTCTTGTCCAAGTATTAAGAATTTTTACAACTGTACTATACTGTCAATTCCTCTTGTATTGTATTGTATGGATTATCTTGGTAAAAAAAAAAAAAAAAAACAAAAAAAAAAATAAAATAAAAAAGCTTGGTTTTGTTGATGTCTTAATCTCGGTGGGACCATCTGATCTCACACGTCCACGCAGCCACACACGGACACCTGTAGGCGAATTGCTGTACATGGAGCCTCTTCTGATGCTTTTCCAGGCCAAGCTTGCTCTGTTTTATCCACAGCTGATTGTATGCTACAGCTGCTTGTCACCAAACAGTCCATATCTAGTAGTAAGTTTCCAATTCAGCTTCTTCTTAATAATACAAAACACCCATTTGAAGAAGAACAATAAAGTATTTTTCACAAGTTACGGGATCAATATGAACTTAATTTTTTCATTTTCCACAACAAGCCTTCCTACTCTGGCTTCTGCCATTGTTTTGCAATCATGAAAAATATGCATCCCAAGTAGCTCGTTAATACTGGGGGGAAATGGCAGACAATAGGGCTGGAGAAGAGCATGAGAGGTCAGCCCTTGCGTGCCTGTCCCCACCATCCACTCCTGGCTGAGGCAGGAGCTTGTCCTCCACCTCCTCTGACAGGCCAGGATACCGACCATGCCTCTAAGGAAACCTCTTGTGCCAACATTAGGGAAGCTATGCCAGACATGTTGCTGAGAGCAAGTTGTGTGCGGTACGTGTGAGAGTGTGTGTGTGCACGCGCACGCACACACGTGCCTAGCTGGCATGTGCTGCTGAAAGCAGAATTAGAGTGAACTGGTTGGGATGATGGGGCTGGTCCAGGACCAAGAAGCACTGTGTGGCCCTTAGTGTGTGCATGGCCCTGCCGTGATGCTTTCTGGACCCCTCCGTTGGTCCCTGCATGCTCTTCACCCTGACTGACAGGGCACAGGCATGTGGGAGAGGAAGGCAGGCTGCTTCCTCCTCTCGAAGGGAGCAGGGGCAGGGAGAGACACCCCCCAGTAGAGAGGCATAGGGTGCAGCCGTGTCCGCACACCAGCGCTGGTTGGGCATAGCTGAGAAACTGTTATGGACAGTCCAGCTCACAGAAAAAAATCCACTGCACGGGTGGCACAATTCTGCAGCTTGCATTTGAAAAGCTTTTTAAATTGTCATAAAAAAATAAGCTCTTGCGAAAACCGTTCATCAAGATCATGCCAGACAGCTTCTTTTCCAATGACATCATAGCCAGGTGCTAATTTAATTTCATTCAAGAAAACAGGAGAGGTAATAGGTTCTGGCACCAGGTATTTTCATGAGAGCATACTAAAACCACTAGAGAATTTGCTACCTCTCAAAGCCATTGATATCTGAGCTATGTCTTTATAAACAGGGCACAAATATTTACTGCTGTGGTTTACAAGATAAGGGCTAATAATTTAATATATAAAAGACTTTTAACTAGAGTAACCAGAAATCCAGTGTAACCCTCGAGTGCTTTGTGTTACAGGAGCTTCGAAAGGTTTGATCCTCCAAGCATTCGAATACCAGTATATTTGCTAGTATGGAGACACTCCATTTAACTTTTAGCAGCAACGAAACATCACCGTGTTTGCAGTACGTAATAGTGCCAACTGCCTCACTTTTGAGCATATATAGTCATAGGAAGTGTGAATTATTTGGAACTCATTTGTACTGAAATATTCCAAGCGGTATCCTGGTGAGAGTCCGCATTCACAACTGTGTTGCAGAATTATTTTGTTTTGTGAATGTTTTATGGAAGATGAGTTAAGGTTTAGGTTGACAAGTGGCTACAGAAATCAATATCCAGCAAGCTCCCCGCTAAAAAAAAGAAAAGGCAGAAAACTGAAGACTACCTAGTTTCATGCATTATCAATTACTGTATCTGTATATCATAGAATATTTTTCACATGTTTTCTTAGCTGAATGCCTGTTAGTTCATTTGGCGCTGAAGAGAGGGTGAAAATGTTTGCTTAGGTTTTTTAATGAAAATATTAAAAAAAAAAAGCTAAGACCAAGAAATACAAACTAGAATAAATCTGCTCCTAGAATGCCACTAGTTAGCCACTTGACTCATTTGTTGACTCCAATGTTAGTATATTTGCTCTATTTCAGTATAATTTGTGATGAATTGTTTTCAGTCTGACCTGCCCAGTGTATATTAAAAATGCCTATATTCCTTTTCACTTGGGGACTAAAGAACTGCTCTTTTTTTCCTTCTTTTTTTTTTCCTTTTTTCCTTGGGGGAAATTTTAGAAAAGGCTGTTTTTGTCTCCTGCTTCAAAAGTTTAAAAAAGAAAGAAAGAAAGAAGTATTTATTATATTTTTTGCAGATGTTTCCATAAAATTCTCATAATCTTTTGTAAAGAAAGATGAAGAAATGGATTAAAGATTTTTAATATTTGAAAAGGTAAATAGAAATAATTTATTTGTAATATATTTCAATTTATTTATTGATGTTCCCTTAATGCTTTGATGTGCACTATCACTTTAAATTGTATCTTTGTGAATTTGTTGGTTCTCTGGTTTGCTTTTGTTTCTTTTTTTTTTTTAAGGAAAATGGTCAAATGCATATTTTAAGTAACTGAAATGTAAATCACTGGCCTACCTGCATTCCCGAATGTGATTTTAAAAATTATTTTGATTTGAAACAAAAGCTACAGATTTGAAAGCCTTTCGACAGAGGAGAGTGTTTTTAAGGCTTAACAATTTGGGTTTCCATAGGATTATCTATCTAGTTTGTGTGTGGACAGGAAAATGTAAATAGATGAATGTTTCCCATAATGTAAAAAAGAGCAAATTAATAAAATAATTAATGCACTGCTTGTCAGAGCTGTGGGTTTTCAATGCAAATTCGTTCTCCCAGAACTGTCAAGGCATTTCATTTGATGTGGTCAAGGATAAAAGCATGACAAGCAGAATGTTTCTCTTAAGCACTTGCTGCTTAAGACGATCCTGCAAAGTCCAGTATGAAGGGTACCACAGAGCGCCCTGGCAGTGCTCATCTGCACAGATTTACTCACAGGCGTAACTGTTGCCGTGATTGAGGCCTTGAGCCTTAGGGAAATCTTCAAAGGTGCTTCTGCATGGACCCCAGCCAAACCCCACTGAAGATGTCAGGAGTTATGCTGATGACTTCAAGAGAAGCCTCGAGAAACCCCCAGCCTGTTTTTCGTTCCCCTCACTGGTTCCCTTCATCTTGCTCTTATCTCGGTGATGGCTGAAATGAGGGGGGCAAAAGAGATCCCTGGCAGAGATAGCTGACTTTCCCCTTACTCCAGTCCTGCTTCCAGATGGGGTTTTTCCCAGCATGTCAAATAAAGCCCATCACCAGATCCCACAGAAATGTCCCAGATGATGTGGTTCAAGGCTATGCCAGAATTTAACGTGATTCTGATTCGATCTGTAGACCCTAATATTTGTATTGACAGTGTGACAGTGCTGCACCATACACTGTCTGCCCACCTTTAGACCCTCAGCACAGGCAGATCAGAAAGATTTGTGCCAGGGATCTGTAGGCAGGGACACTTCTGCTGAAAGGATTATTACCACCAGGATGAAGGAATTTCTCTTCATCTGCTGGAATATATGTTCTCATTGGTCACTGATAAACTGATACACTGGAGATTGGGGGGGGGNNNGGGGGAAAGTGTGTGGTTATTTAAAAACCTTTTGAGGTGGCCGGTATGTTTTTGTGATGAGAATAGATCAGAGGGTGTAAACCCACAGATACATTTCAAGCTGTTCTCCGGCAGAAGAATGAAGAAGTTCAAACCATGGCTCACAGCCCTGCCTTTCATGAATGCTTAAGGTAAACTTTAGCCCTATTTATACTCAATGTTTCCTTCCAGATCAAATCACGAGCCTTCCCTTCAAGCAGAGCTTGTTGTCAGTTTGTTTGCCAAATTCTGCTCCCCCCTGTTGCCTTCATTGCCGTTCCTGAACCAGGTCACTATGCCAACGAAGGCAACACCCCCCAATGCTCAGCATTTATTTTTGCAGCACACAATAGGTCAATAATACATTTGGGCTGTTGATTTGGAGCATGCTCTCCTATCAGATTTGCTGAGGGTTGGAGTTGACTTTGAGCTGATGTTTTTGATCGCAATTGGCAATAAAAATATTGTCCGGTCTGATGCTATTGGCATTTGTAGTTGGAGTCTTAGGTTTATACGTGATTTGTAGTGCAGTCAGTAAGTGAAACTCTCCTTTCCTGCTCTGCATGATGTTACGGGGTCTGGTCAGCCTCATCAGCCTGTGAAGTGTGGGTGGGCTTGATCCGAGCAAACATTGGGCCAAGACCCACAGTTAAAACATATTCGTTCCCTTTCCCTTTAGCCTGATGCTTACGCCAGTGACCTAAAAATAATTGCTGTCCTGCCACAGCAAGCTCATTCACAACCATCAACCCTCCCCTGGGGTTTCATATGCAGCGTGGAGATTCTTATAGACCCTCTTCCGCGCTGCTGCTCGGCCACTGATGTAGCATGAGCAGGTAGCTGCTATCACTTGATTCATCACGATGTATTTGGATGCCAGCTGCAAAACATGATGTTGACTGGCCTCTTCAGCCAGTGGCCAGGCTTTCCCACGCTTGGGTCCCATCAGCGGGCAGCACCCTTTTTTAGTAGCATGGGCAAATACAGGGGGTCCTCTATTGCTCCGTGAGTCACACACTCAATCCGCAGCGAGACAAAGGGACGAGGAAAGGAAAAATGCTTCCTGGTAATTGTGTTTTTCATGGTTCTCTTCACTGATCCGGTAACAACATAATCATAGAAATTAGAGACAGAAAAGCTCTGCTGGGGCATTGTGTTAGCACTCTGACAGTTCCAGATTGCGATCTACCGAGCTGTGGCAGGTAAGCCTGTCACCTCCCCGGTTGTGCTCCACCCAGGAAGAAGAAAGAAACAACATATGAAATGAGAGGGAAAAAAAAATAAATTAAAAAACAAGCTGAGCTATGACATTGGCACCACCCATTATGGGCGACTCTGGGTGCGGAGGCCTTCATCGTGTCGACTCTGAGCTGAACAATCCCCATGGCGGGATGCCGGGCTCATTTTTAGCCAAGCAGAATGGAAGCAATTATGGATTTTGCCAGCTCTATTCAATGAGGAGAAATACTGGAGCGCTGCGGAGCTGATGGAGAAGGCAAACGCTGCACGGCCCTGGAGCCGCGCTGACGACAATGCTCTGCCATGTTTCAAAGCTGTCAAAGGTTTAGGCAGAGGGACGGGCCTTGCCTGGAGTTAAAGAAAAGCAGTGGGACCGAGTGTGAAGGATGTTTTATGGGTAACAAACGTCTCACTGAGGTAAAATAAGTCACTTGGGTAAACAGCCGCATACTGAGGCAAACTTCTTAGTTTGGAGACGGTAGCCAGGGAGACGAGATGTTGTATAGCAAAAGGTGACCCCCTCTGAGGTAACCAACCTATTCCCACAGTGGGAATGCCCTGCCTATCACTTTTCCCTGGCTTTTAATTAGAGAATTATCTGAGTCATTTCTTTAAAACAGTATGGCTTTTTTTTTTTTTTAAGTGTACTATCAGTTCCCCAAACTGCCGTCTGGAATCACTTTGCGAGCGTATGTTCAGCAACAGATTTGCGATTGTCCTGCTTTTGTCGTGTGTGCAGCACTGATGTTAATACACTGCGTGAGTTGGTCTAAGTTATTGGTCATCTTATGGCATGCTCTTTTTTTTTTTTAATAACAATTTTTCACAATAACTATGTTCCATTAATTTGCCAACCTCGGGAAGAAAACTTTCCTACCACCTGGAACAAAAAAAAAAAAAACTGAAAAAAAACCCCAATACTGAAAGTTTATCAATTTGCAGATAATTCTGGTAAATCGGGGCTGTACTAGACCTCGGGTGGGGGTGGGGGTGTGTCTGAAACAGGCATAACTGATGCACTTGATCATATGTCATCTCTCCACACAAAAATTAACAGTGAAAGGAAAAAAAATGGTGCCAGCCAGGCAACACACCAAAACTGCGAAGGCATTTTGCCATGGAATGGTACTGAAATGAAATGGGTACTGAGAGCATAGACTGTGGTACCGAGTGCCCAAACAGGAAATGCCACCAGTGGAGGCAAGGAGGAAGGGGAGGAAGGTGAGGGACTTGGCAAGACAGCCTGGATACCACCAAGTTCATCCATGACCAAAGTGTTTTCTGTTGAGATCTGCAGCAGCAGCTGTAGGGAGAAATTCCTTCCCATCTTGGAGTGATGTTTCATTAAATAGTTTCTGAATATCTGACATCCCATCCCAGTACATCAGTGCCACCATATCCACAATTTCCGCTGTGCTTTTTGCAAGCCTCAGATGTTCCAGGGCAGCACCATGCTCTCAGGGAGACCCTGGGACTCAGTTAAGGGAAGGGGACATGCAACTCCCAAGGCAACACTGGGGCTTGCACTGGACAGGTTTTATCATGCTCACACACTTCTTAAATGATGCCAGCTCTGGGGGAATGTGGCATGGATTTAACACAAATAACATAACCCAAAAGTGACCCACGTCAGTTCATGACTGTTGCTTCCATTAAGTCAGCCATCATGGTGGAAGAGTTTGAAAGGGTGAGTTTTGTCATCTCGCTAGCAACTGCTTTAATCCATCATAATGAATCTGATTTGTAGTGAAGTTACATGGTTGCTGTTGTGGTTTTGGGAGAGAAAGGAGACTTCATCCCAGAAGAATTGCTAGCTGTGGAATTTAGCCAAAGCATAAAGATGAACCTTTAGCAGCTTCTATGGAAGCACGTCCATCTGTCCATTTCCAAGTGAAGCCAGAAGAGCTATGTTTGAAACACCTGAATTTCAAGTCACAGGTTGGACTAGATGATCTTTCAAGGTCCCTTCCAACACCCAACATTCTGTGTGTCTGTGATCTATGTCAGAATATCCTATGACTTTGCTCACTGCTCTGACTCACACATAGTAAATGCCACTGTGATTAAAAGAGTAAAAACCGGTGACTTAAGTCAATGAATATGTATGACTACATATAACAAAAAACATCTTTAGTAAACAGATACCATGCATTGATCTGAAAGACTCTGCAAAGTACTCTTTTATGTTACTAACCTAATGATTCAACTGACTACCAGAGATTTCCTTGTGTTTACATCTTTCCTGGCAATAGCATCATGACAACTGCAGCCTGTCTGCAAGAATGCACACGGACCTGGGAACCCAGCCATACGTTAGTAAACCGTGCTGTACTCCACGTGTTTCTCATCCTTTGCTTAATAGCTTTGTGCTTGGACACAAAAGGGGAAAGAAAAAAACTACTTGCGTGCAGTGCCGCGTTTCATTGCGACAATCCCACTGATCAGCTCCTCACAGGCAGTATTTCAGGTAGGAAGCAGCCCACCCTCTGCATTTAGTCCTCTCTAAGCTGAAATCTTTCTTAGTAGAAGGCGGGGAATAAAAACAGGAAAACAGACCAAAGGCGAAGAAAACCTTTTGAAGAACACAGAGTTTGTCACCAAACTCTTTGGAAGTGTAATCCAAAGAGATTTTGTTTGTCAACAGTTGTATGAGCCAATATTCAAAATATTCATATATATATCATCATATTCTGAAGTTACTTATAACTGAAATTTTTTTCGTGTCAAGTAGCGCATGTGAACTTAACAGTAATGGTCCAAAGCTTTCTCAAGTGACAAGCAAGCACAATGCAGGTGCTGCTGCAGCATCTCTGCCACCTGCATTAGTCTTCGCTGCCACTGCCAGGGTCTGTTGGCGGAGGTGCCACTGTCTGGGAACCTTCCCTCGTGGCACATTATCACTCCTGTGGTAAGAGCATATTGTGCTGTAGGAGCCACACGCTTTCTCCTTTGCCCTGCTGTGATGCCAATTCAGGAATCCCACCAGAGCAGGGTGAACAAATCTCCTTAAACATCAATAATTATTCATTTGTGACAGAAGTTTACCTTTCAACTCATCCAGCTTTTGTTCAAATGTCTTCACACCTCTATCATCTTGGTGTCTCTGGTTTTTCAGTAGACAGTGCGGAACTACGCTTTCACACCTCAGCAGCCAGTGTGTTATATTTGCTCTGGACTTTTAGCATTGTAACTGGGAGCAAAAGTTGGATCTGTTTTTTTTCTTCCTCTCTCAAAAGGTCACAGAAACATGAAACTGCATAAGTCTAACTCTTCTCTGTGTCACATTTGTGTGAGCCCAGAGGGCAACATGGCAATGGCATTTTTAATTTCCTCCCCCCCCCCCCCCCCCCCGTCTTTTCAATACAGAGTCCTTGGCACATCTGGTGACAGCTCACACAGTAACACGCCTACTCTCACATCACTCCTTCTAAGAAGTTGCTTCTGATGCATATTGACAGCACCTGAATGGGTCCCGGCAGCCACAGCGCACATGTGATAAGCAGGGGATTGAGTGGGGTTTGGGGGGGCCATATCGCAATGTTTGATCTCATGACGGGTTTTCTGGTTCCGGTGCTGCACTGTCACACTCCACAGCCCTCACCACACACATGCACATTACTGTTACACTGTAAATACCATAAGAAGGTATTGAGTGTGATTTAATATCCCTATTAGTGTGCCTCTAAAGCCCCAACCGGAGAAACTGTGTTATGCTGGGCTGAACACTGTGCAAATATTGATGGTTTCTGCCTCACAGTGTTTACAGTCCAAGAAGGAGCCCTGCACAGGGGCTCTCCGCTATGATTTTGCTATTTGTCTTTGGAAATGAATTGTGTGATTTAATGTGTCATAAATGAGCATGTCCTTTCTTTCGCCACTGCCAGAAGAGCAATTACTATACAAAGAGCTGTGAAGGCAAAGTCCTACTCCTATATCTAAGGATTTTATCATCCTGACCAAGAATTAGTCTTTTGATATAAACCCTAAATGCAATCCTTCTTCTGAAGCTGTAATACACTACAATAAAAACCCATCTCATGGTTCCCAAACTCTTGCCAGGTAACGATTCATCACGAGCAGGACAAGGCATCGCTTTGCTTATCCTGAATAGGGACACACCATCAGGTAAACTCACTCTATGCTTCAATAGGGGAGGCTGTTCCCAACCACCCCACTGATAAGACACAGGTATGTGGTAGTGGCTGTGGAGAAATCCACAGCAGGAATCAGGTACGTTAACATTACCACATGTATTATAGTGTGAGCAGATGCTATAGGAATGGTTTTTGGCCCGACACCGAGCATGCAAAGCAGCTGCAAGTATCTTGCTGAGGGTGACAATGTTTGGAAAGGAAATGACACTTTCTACAGCGGTGAGTGTCAGCCCTGGCACACAGCCCAGCTATACTTTCTCCAGGTGAGGATAAACCTCTGCAAGGGAGTCAGGAGTTGCTCCTCGGAGTACGGCCAGGTGCTGCCGCCATCCATCATGCGAGCATAACTCCTTCAGAGTTCAGAGGCAAAGTTGCAAAAGACTTGTTATTCCTCATGGTGCTCTGAAGATTTATGTGCTGTCACCTACCCGGGAGGTGGGAGATGTTTACCCGTCTCCTGTGTCAGCTGAGCTCAGGTAGCAGCAATGTGATTACACCACTTGTGCACTGAGGAACGCCTTCTGGCTCCTCATATCTCCTCACCTGATCTCCAGGACACCTCACTGGTGTTAACAAAAAAACCCCAATCCCAAACCAACCAAAACAACACCCAGATTCAAACTATCTATCTGATGCATGGGTCCAGAGGCATCTCTAGCGTTCCCCTTTTCCCCTGCCACTGCAGCCCTCTATTTCACAAATGGTATCAGTCCTTCCCACAAGAACAGAAGAAAGGCTTAGGAGTTTCACAAGCAGGCAAGGTTATACCTACAAATGTGGGAGTGTAGTGGAAGGATGGCTTCACACCACCACCACATCGCTTGGCAGCGCTTTGACGAGAGCCAGAAACAGAGATTTAATCTCTCAGCTGCTCCCAGCTCTCACAGTGCCCCGCACAGGGAAGCTTGTATCTTTTTACTGCTGTCCCCATTGCCATACACACACAATGGCTCAGGGCTGCTGCCAGCACTTCTGTCCACGCTGTGCAAACACCGCTGCGCCCTTTCTCCGCACTGAGTAATAATAGTACAGCCCTTGTTCCCTGCTCCCGGGAATGATGGCATGGGCAGGCAGCGGCAACTACAGACGGTGTCCCAAGGTCTGGTTAATGTTTCAGTGCTTGCCCACCACAGGTTGCACTTTGAGCCGTATACAGCACAATATTGGTGATCCTGGAGTTTATAGGTTTGTTTTCACTGACTGGTTGCGTGCCTTCTCTTTTTTTAAGAGGAGCTTGTCATCAGAAATCCCTCATTGTGTCAAAGCACCTGTCTCCACCCACACCAGTGAAAAACCAGTGAGTGCTCTGCCATCAGCATAACCTTGATTTCCACAGGCATTGGGGTTTTGTTGCATGTGCGAAAAGGCTGTGGCACCGCCAGACGCCCTGTGAATAGCCGACAGGGCAAAGTTCTTGTTTTCTTCGTAGTGAAAAAGTTCAGGGCCGGATTTTGATTATCACAAGGAGTAGTAAAGTACACAGAGCAGAGATCGCACATTGGGTAAGAATTATCACCGAGGTGAAAAAACCAAACAGAAACAGCAAAACAAACTCATGCCCAGCTGAGGCAGCTGCCCCACATTCTGGTGTGTGCAGCCCTGTACCTGTACAGCACATGGGGCTTAGGAAAAATGCTGTGCCATGCTCTGGATGCAGCACAGCCTCCCCTGGCACGGTGCGGCACTGTGGCATGGCTGCCAGGGGAGTCCTGCCAGGGCAGGCTGGGCAATGGAGGGCTTATGCTGCCCTTTTGACAGCTTTCTTCAACACGCAAAATAAAGTAAATCAGGTGAAGTATCAAAGTCCAGTGTCATGTCTCTTGCCTTGCACACACACACATACACACACACACAAAGCACAGAGAAAGGATCAAGGGATCTCCATTTGTATTTTTTAGCAGGATCTGGTACCCTGAGCCAGGTTTAGGATGTAAAGTGCAGTTGTTCCAAAAGCAGTGAGGGATGTACTCCCACACTACACCCAACCTGCCTCTTTGCAAGGGTCTGAATATTCTTTTCCAAGTCTGGGAAAAAGGAGAATTCACAATTTACACAAAATTAAAGTCCTGCCTGACAGCTCCCCAGCTGTGGGCTGTACTCCCACTGTGTTGCTGCCTTGGTCAGGCTTTGGCGCAGCCTCATCTCCCCTCAAGGTTCCCAAAGAAATCATTTTGCTTCCCACCATTCTCCCACCCCTGTGCAAATATCCCCCAAATGGCAAAAAATCACAGGGATTTAAAGGTGAAACACGAATGTTACAGTTGCTGTGGCTGTTCGGAGAAAATGGCAGGCAAAGGACCCATCTCGCAGACTCTGCTTGTAAATGCCACCAGCGAACATGAGAAGAGCTCTGGAAAAATCCCGCCACTCCAGGCTTGCACAATTGGGCTGCGAGGGGTAGAAGCCATGGGAATTGGCAGCAGGGTGACACAGGAGAGCATCAGGACTGCCAAACTATTCAGCCGCAATCCAAAATCTGAGAGTTTTGCAAGTCATCTTCCCCTCCCGCCCCCAAGCCCTGCAAAATATTCCCTCTCCCAGGAATTTGCATAAACCTGTGTACATTTCCTGCAGTCCTTGGGCAACAGATAGAGCTGTGGTTCAGTAATCTACGGGATCAAAAGCAGATTACAATCCTATTGCTGGAACAGTTCCGTTTTTACACGTGGGCTTTTTAGATAGCATTTCTTAAAGATCAAACTCCGCTGTATTCCAGGGAAGTGAGTTTGGGCAAACCACATTGCCAAGGAGCAGGAAGGATTATTTATTCTTTTCCTTATGCATATCAGAAGGTTTGTCAAGGCTCTCTCAAAACCTGTAGCTCTCATCTCGTACCCATCCAGCGCGAACCGGCCACTTGTTTAAAATCCCCAAGGTGGGTTTGCCAGGCTGCCTGCCTTTCCTAGGGCAGGAAGCGCAGGGAGGGAGGCTCAGCCAGCTCTTCCTTCCATGGCAGAAAAGAACCAGGCACCGAGGGCCGGGCTGCGGCTTTTACAAGCGCCTCGCATGTGATTTCCCCGCTCTCCGTCCAGGCCCCTGGCAGTTGGAGAGGAAGCGGCCTGTAATGAACCCCAGGTGGAGGGAGCAGCTCCAGCTCTGCAATGGTGGCTCCCCGCACACCACCAAGGAGCCCGCAGGCGTTGGGAAAGGCATCCAGAGCAGCCTGCTTCAGCTCAGACAGGATAGCAAACGTGGGAGAGGGCTGGGGAAAGGCAAGGATTAAATACAAAGCTTCAGTGGAAGTAGAGGATCTGAAGTGAAGCTCCCTCCGAGTTCAACAGGCATCGTGGAGTGGAAGGGTCACCACACCACTGACAAGTCGCTTCTGCCAGATGGGGAGAGTCTGGCCAACACAGGCATCAGCTGGTCCATGCTTCCCCCCTTGCTCCTCTGACCCTGTGGAAGGAAACCTGAGCTTCTCTATCACTGCATTTGAAAGGAAAGGAAATGAAACTTATCACAGCAGAAATACCAGTTGCTTATCAGTGTAAATAGGAGGGAAAATAATTTCCCCCCACCTCACTTCAGCCTCTAAGCATACTGCTTATTTACAAGTTGCCACCTTAGAGGAAGCTCCATGAGCAGTGGCGGTGGTGGTGGGCACGCTCCTTAGCACAGCCTCGTATGGTGCCCTCCCTGAGACCACCGGCACCGTACTGTGCCACTTCCACCCCTCCAGCTTTGTGTTGGGGTAAAGCAGCAAGAGGTCACAGGACCGAGTTAGGAACTCTTCCATGCAGATCAGTCTATCTGCATCCCCACCCCTTCCTCCTAGGGTCCAAAAAGACAGTAAGGGGATGTCACTTTCCTTTCAGGAGACCAGAACACTCACTCCCACCCCAAGTGTCACAGATACAGTAGGAGAGAAATAAGACCATGTGTCTCTCAAAGACACATTTATTAATTTACTGAACAGGCAATGAAGGAGGCCTTCTGCATCTGAGCAGCCATCCACAGACTCCAGAAACTCAGGGACAGTCCCAGGGCCAGGGCAGCTGGCAAATCCCAGCAGATAAGGAGATGAAGTTGGATGAAGCTGCCTGTGGCTGGACAGAGGCAGCAGGAGGTCAAGGAAGCCTGGTTTGCAAGCCTTACAACACAGAGTATGTGCTTTGCAGATGTAAATCACTAAACTGAAAGGAGATATTTACTGGAGGGTTTTTCCCCCATGTATCACCAGCTAAAGGAAGAAAGACTTTTGAAGAAGCCCTTGGAGAAAGTTGGCAGCACATCACTGGAAATACCTTGGCTGACTGCAAGCCAGCTGAATTTAAGATGAAGAATGAGTTACAGCAGCAACTGCCTAAGTAGCATTTAATACGATAACCTAAGCTAACCTTTCAGTCGAGGTTGGCATGTCTGCTTCACACCTCACCTGGTGGGACATCCACCTGGGAAGGGCCCGTAGAGCAGCAAAGCCAGGGACTGCATGCTGAAACCAGAAACACCACCAACTCGAAACTAAAAAACAATCCCTCCATTTTTAAAAGCACATGATGAATTTTATCACTAATTGCTTCTTTCTTTGTCTTGGCCCTGACACATTACAAAAAGCAGAAGTTAGAAATAAACTGAGCTATCTGCCTGGGGAAGACATGCTTTCCTCTCATGGACAGAAGTTGATTTGTTTGCACCAGAGCAAGATTTGTTGTTGTGGTTAGTTCAGTGGGGTAGCAAGGACCAGATGACTTCTAAAACAGTACAAAACTAATCAAAATAATCCCTAATCTAATTAAATAGCCTATGCATGATATTCTTAAGTAAGCACTCTGAAGTCAAACAGGGAGAGAGATGACAGAGGGAGAGTTCAAACAAGGCATCGGACTGGAAGTACATCAGAAGACAAAGACATTCGGCACAAGGTCAGGCAATCAGAACATCGTAGGATAGAAAAGGAAGTGAAATTACAGGCTCTGGCAAAACTGCTGAACGCTTACTCAGGAAAATTACAAAACTGTTGTGATCCTTACCATCAGTTTTGTGCCTGCTATCCAGAATGATTTCCATGATAAGCTACACAAATTCCTAAAAACAAGCTGGAGGACACCATATTCTTCCCACAGTCAGTCAAGTGATTTGGGGGTTTATACATATATATACACACATATAAATACCAGTACCATATATATATGTGTGTATGGTGTCCTTACTAGAATTTATATACATGCATATACACATGCATATGTAAAATCTATCAGCAACTGGTAGATTATAATCAAGGTTCACTTTTATATCAACAGCTTCTAAAGGTGAGGCTAAAAAGCCAAAAGCCCCCAGCCAAGCACTCAAATCTATTCACCAATCAACAGAAAAAAAACAAGAAAAAAATGCTCCCGCAAAAGACCTAGGACACTAGAGGCAAAGTTGAGACAGGAAAGAATGTCTACTTTTATGCTGAAACTAGGTAGGACCCATCAGTTAAAGAAACTGAAGGTTTTGTCCTTAACATAAGCTGCGTGGCCCTAAGTGCTTGTTTGCAGAGGATGAAGCAGCAGCAAGCTTAAACTCTATGACACATCATTTCCTGAAGAGCTTTTAGACTGCAGGGACATCAAAGGTGGGTCCAAATATTCTCTGTACATTTATTACATGCTAAGCTGGTAAACCTTAAGAGGCCTTACAATTGGGAATTTTTGTCTTACTACTGATAAAAATGAATATTCTCAAAAAGAAGCTGGGCTCTGCCAGCCTGTGAAATGTCATTGATGAAGGAGCTCCAGGACCAGTTGCCAGGGAGCTATTTCTGCAGCAGCATCATGGCAACGCTGCAGAGAGGGAACGCTGCAGAGAAGCCACACAAACATAAATACCTACTGCAAAATCCACAGCACGGGGACTGGCCTGCTGTCCCTACAGTCAGGCTGATCCTCTATAATCAGCTGAAATATTTGACAGAAGGCTCACAACAAAAACCACGTGCAGGGGTTATATATGCCCCAACGAGGCTTCTTTGCTGCAAGAGGGTCACTTTGTTACACACCTACAGAGAGGGCTCATTTCCCAGGGCAGGCACTGGTTAGGTGGCAACTAAAGGAAGTGGCCACGGCCCGGGTCTGTGGTCCCAGAGTTGTCCAAGAATACGTAGGTAGGTTGTCTAAGTTTAGGCAGTTGCCTGCTGCTGTCATTCAACCATCCTTGCAAGCTGCAGCCTGCCTCCCCCCTCCCCCCTCCCCCATCCCCAGGTTAAGGTACTAATTCAGAGCTCTGCTACCTGTGTACATCTTCACAGGTTTATTACACACTAGCGTAAGCAGCTGAAAGATCAACACTTTGTCAGTGGATGGAATTTGTCAGAAACCCTGCTAGCCCATGGAACTGGGATGAGCTGGGAGGCAGATGTGACTTACTCATGTCTGCATCAGCCTCAGGAACCGTGATTCATATTACACAACAAGGCAGTATCACAGGGCTACAAAGGGCTGTGTTGGAAGCTACCCTAAGACTGCGAGCCTCTGCAGCAAGACTTGTGATTCTTGGCTAGCTTTAGTCCCAGATCCGATGTCTCAGAGCTGAAGGCACTGGAAAGGTTCAGAAAAGAAAAGGGAGTTTTAAGGCAAGTAATGCCAGTTTTGAAGGGAAAGGTGAGCAAGATGGCTAAATGCCATGGCTTTGAGCTGTCAGCAGGAGCACATGCAAATTTTAGATGGAGAAAGTAGTCTAAGTTTTGACTTTGTACTATGGTTAGCATCACTTCACATGTTTTCCTATGTGTGCAGAACTTCAGGCACTCATTGTCATGATTGGGCCAGGAATAGACATACAGCATGCATACAGCACACATGGACGTGATGTCTGGAACAGCAACACCTTTAAGTGACATTTTGCTAGAGTGGCTGATCTTATCTCTTCTCCTTCAGTCCCAACACTGAAGCTCATAGGAGAAAAACCCGCTGAACCAGTGAAACAGGACAGAGATGTAACTAACACAGGAACTGGTGAACAAGAGACCTAAAATAAGCAATGTCCTGAAAAGTGAACATGCCCTGTATTCCTGACAGTAATCTCTATACGGCAAAAGCCAGGAGGGAACAACTGCAAGATGCCAAGAAGAGGAAAAAAAAAACCAACAAACAAAAACAACCCATCCAAATGAGCTTTAAAAGAATGACAAGGTATTCCAGGAATAGATTTTAAGCACTAACAAGAAAACTACATCAAGTGCCGTGAGAAAAATGACAAAGGAGACAGACTGACAGGCAGCACACAGTTAACCATAAATGGCCTAAATACCACAGGTATAAAAGTGACACTTAACAGGGTCACGGTGCACTTGGGCTTCCAGCTGCACCACACCTTCTGCTGGCCGCACTTCCAGCCAACAGGAAAACCGTGATCATTCCCCACCACCACCCATACCCTCGCCCGGGTTTCTGCTTACTTTCTCCAGCCACCCCTTTTCCAGAGAGATTATTGCCTGCACCCCTCTGCCCAGGGCAGCATCATCCCTCTAGGCCCAGAGCTCACAGACTGACTGTACTTCTCTCACAAAGGCAGTTCAGTGTGACTTGTCCCAGCTTCCTGCTCTCTCTACGCCCCTTCCCTCCCCCCATAGCATGAGGCCAGCTGTTACAGCTTCAACAGTTTTATAGACACATACAGGGACCTCACGGCAGAAGCCAAGAGACAAGTGGGATACCACAAGCACCACCACGACCCCCCACCAAAACAGGCAGCAGGACACCATTCCCCTGTACACGCAGTCAGTGATGCCAGTCTCAATATTCCCACCCTATTGTAATTATTTTTCCTCTGTGCAGAGATTTATCACATGCAGCTGCCACAAGTTGTTTACAAGACACAAAAGCCATGAGAACAAGGTTGACAAAGTCTCTGTGTGAGCTGTTTTCCCTGGTGTACATGTGTCATACCTCTTAGCTCAAGTGCTGGCTGGCTGCATGGTCACCATAGTACACAGCTATGCCTTCCCTTCATCTTCGGTCAGTCCAAGTGTGTGCTTTCACTGAGTCAGGGTTTGACACAGCTGCCTTGCTACGAGGTTTATCACTCCTGCAAGAACAGCAAAACTCTCCGTGTCATCTTGTCTTTTACTGCCTTTTTTTTTTCCTCCATGGTAAAACATTACAGAAATACTTTTTCTTTGCTCTACCAGGGATGAGTGGCCAGTGCATGAAGCCTGTGGTTTGCTACTAGGACTTCTGCTCAGTTCCGGATCCTAGCTTCACCTCATGCCCTGTATCTACCTACCTTTAATAAATTAAGCTGAACTTAAAAGTTTCTGCTCTGAAAGAATAGGTTCAAGCAAACTTCCACAGCCTGCATCAAAACTCTAGATTTCAAAACTCTCAAAGCGCTAGATTGCAGGAAAGCAGAAACTTCCATTTTATATTAGAGTGGGTACTCAATAAGAGTAGTTTTCCTCCTGCAAGTTAAGTAACACCTTAGGGCAGGGAAAAGCCTTTAAAGTGTGCCAAGTGCTCCTCCAGCCAAAGGGGTTTGACTTACAACTACAGCTGAACTTCTAGGTGTAACTTAACACAAGTAATAATTAGGAAAAAAAAATAAATTAAAGTATGCTCTCAAGCAAAACTGGTCACAAATGAAGTCCCCAAGCTGTCAGTCAGTCAGCAAAATGGAAACTCAGCGCTCATCACACGGGCAGGACTATGGTTCTCAGTTACACTGATGCCATTTTGTGCGGCATAATGGTAAATGAAAACAGTACAGAGACCACAGGCTTTTACTTTCAATGAAAACTGTTAACCTGAATGGCAACAGCTTTCTTCCTCATCCTACTTTCATTTTCAGTACTGCAGCTGTTCTAGTGGATTTACAGACCTGGTCAGCTCAGCCAGCAAAGGTGGGTTTGTTTTTTTTTTTAAACTTGCTGACATTTTTTGCTTATTCTAAAGGGCAGAGTAATGACAAGTAAAGATCTCTGAGAATGCCCTTTAACCATCTGAGTTGCCCACTTTTTCTCTACCCCACAGTACAACAGCAACCTGCCTCATAAAGAGTGGAAAAAGTCCCGTATTTGCATGAAGTTCTTTTTTGTCAGTGCTTGACAATGCTCCTCCCTGCATGTGGACAAGGAAGAATCTTCCAAACCTTTACCAAAGATGACACTCCTCTTTAGGTGTCTAGCATCCCTTGAGAACAATCACCCTATGCCTTCCAAAAGGATGTCTATGGACAAATTTTTCCCTCAACATTGACCTCACAGTTACATGAAAATATACTTTCATTTTGTAATTACTCACTAAAAAAAAAAAAGAAGACAAAACCTAAACAAAACCAAAAAACCCTCCCAAAACAAACCATCCACAGGTATCCTAGGAAAAATAGCCTATACTATTATATATATAAAAGTATAGAGTAGTGTGTCCAGAGACAAGACACAAGGCTCCTTCTATAATCACATAGTATTCCTTGAAGACAAAGTATACAGCTGCATTCAGAATTGTTTCCTCTAGCTTTAATAGAAAGTATTTTCTATAAATTAATGTTTTCATACGGTGTATCAGGATGACACTGTTACTGGAGCTGACCTAGACATGAGTAAGCCAGTGTTTACTACTTGCCTTTTTAAGAAAAACAAGACAAAAAAAAAAGTCATTAAACTTGAAGGTTAAAGAAAAGCAAAAGCAGTTCAGTAGGATTCCAATGAGTATGCCAGACAGTACTTCTGACACTGAAGTAGTTCTGACACCAAAAGCTGATAAAGGTCACAGCAAAACAAAATGCATGCAGACTGCAGACTGAATATTGCAGTCTGCTACTCATAACAACATCCTTAAAATTGTCAGCTCCCCTTCTCCTCATAGCCTTCGCCCAGGCTCCCAAACAGACCACTGGTTTGTTTTTAAGGAACTGATTTTTTTTTTCCCCTGGAGGTCTCTTATTTCAGCATTGCTGAACGGATAATGGTGGGTGACTTGACATTCAAGTCAGTTGAAATGTGAGCTGCAAGTCTTCACGTTTCTCAGTAACAAGTCATTCTGATAGCAGTCCTTTTCTGAAAGGCAAGTTAGATTCTGTTGGCCAGAATACACCCCGGTACAACAGTGATCTTTTCTAAATCTTAGTCAACAACCTGTTTAAGTATCTCACCAAGACCTGCCTCCCAGAACTCAGATTTCAAATACAGTCTCTTCCATTTCAGTCTACTAGAATTAACAAGTCAAAAACTCACCATTGCTAGTCAAAGAAGATTAAGAGTGAGAGGCCCTTGTCACCCTCCCTTAATATTTGTCACCAGTGATGTCTAGGAGCTGTATCACCTACAAAGAACATTCACCGCAACCTCTCTTCTTGTTTCCTCATTTCATCTTCAGGAGAACTTCCCCATGGGCTATCCCATCTCCCAGGCCTACAGTATTTGTAAGAGACAAAAGATGGAAATTTTAGGAGAGAGGGCCAAGCTACTCCTGTGAAAAGAGTTGCCTGCATAGCTCCCTTGGGTACCTCTAAAAAAACATCAACACAGCAGAACATGGTCAGGAACTTCTGGCCCACTTTCCAGCATTTCTTTAAACACCTGGTTAGCAACAACTGCTAGCATAACTCTCTAAACCAAGCAAATCAGTAAGAGTTCAAAAACATTTATCACATTTATTTAAAGGGTAAAGCTGTGTTTCTGCAAAGCTCGTATTCAACAAAATACTCTGTATCCATCCTTTTTTAAAGAAAATATTTTATTACATTATGGGGAAAAAAAAGCATATAATCATCCAAGTTTGTATTGTTAAAAAAATTGAAAATTTATTTTAGACAGCGTGTCGGTATATTCTGTTCCGCATGGGAATGATAAGAAGACTCTATATCATTACTAGATATTGCACAGTCTGAAAGAAACAAAAACAAATCACATGATCTTGGGAACCATCTCACATTATGAAAAACCTACAAAGAAAACATTAAAAAAAACCCAAAACAAAAAACCAACACACAATCCTTTCTTTCTACAGTAGCTTTAAGTTTATAATTCTTGGAATGACCATATTCCACTGAAGACCATCTCAGTGACAGGAAGCTTCATTTCAGCAATCCCTTGTGCAAATAAGATTAATAAAAAAAATAATAATAATAATGCAGTGAAGTCTTTTGATATCATGTGGGTGGCAATAACCACACAGCTGTTAGATCCCTGCCTAGAAAAAACAAAATGGGGAAGGAGAAGGAAGGGGGTTTAGGCCATAAGTTTCGCCTGCAACTCCATCTCTGCCGCCCTTTTGAGTGCAACATCCACCAGGAGCTGAAATCCACTAAAATCCTGGTTAAGGTCTGGTGGGGTTGGAGGAGGAGTGTTAAAGAGCCCGCTCTGTGCATTTGCACCAGGTCCCAGTTTAGATGCGTCCTCATGGTAGGAGAGGGAGTTGTCTGTGAAGCCATTGGCTGGGGGCTGCTGCAGGTCCGTGGTCTGGCCTACATCAGCTGGCGGGCAAAAGTGGAAAGGGGCGTCTTTCACAGTCGTGTGGCAGATCACCGATGGCCGAGCCAGGACCGATCCCGGAGAAGCCAGCTTGGAAGAGGGCACAGTCTTGCCAAGCGGTGCGGCAGTGGGAAGGAAGGCAGTCTCCTCTAGCAGGGGAATGTAGTTCTTTGTGCTGATGGAAGACTCCACCAGGCCACCCTCGGGAAGCTTGGTCCCTCGCCGAGAGATAGTGAACTGATTTGGGTCTTTGCCATCTTTCCTCAGCATGTCAGGTAAAAGCCTGCGGCGCGCATTGATAAACCAGTTGCAGACCTGGGAATACAATGACATCTTAATTTCTACCTTCGTTCATTTCCAACTATGTGCCATTACAGTCGTCGGGTTTAGATTAATGAATCCCTCCAAGCAGTTTCCTTAACTGCAGAACAAAAGAGAGACCTACTGACAAGTTCTGACATGCCTGGCAAAGGCCCTTCCCTTGTCCCGGCCCTACACGCGGCTCCCCACTCCTGTTACAGAAAGCAAGCCCCGGGACACACTGGAAGGCTGCTAGCCCAAACCAAGGGGTTTAGCTTTTAACTCTGTGCACACACATTAACCTATTAGCCATTGTTCCCTAGCTTAGGTTAATTAACAACAGGAAAACCTTTTCTCTCTGAAGAGAGCCACTCCTCCCACAAATAGTTACTGATTTTCCTTGTTCAACTGACTGTGTCGACAGACATAACATGAATTACTTCATTTGAGTTTGTCCTTGTTTAAATATCAAACCAGTTTCCTGGGCGATACAAGATAGTTTATAGTTTAACGTCTTTCTACTGTTTACTACATAAAAGAGGTTTTCTTTATGATGTTACATTAAGGAAATTTTACTTTCTAGCCAATTACAAAACTCGTATTAACGAATTAATCTGGAAAAATAAAGGCCAGAAGCCAGCAGGAGCATTCTATATTTAGAACCTCTCAAAAACAAATCAGGGTTTGCCCAAGTTCCCAGCCAACCACCTTTCCATGAAGCTGAAAGCAGCAACTGTCAACAGCTTTTCCACCAAAGGTGATCACAGAAGAGTGATGCATCCAAGGGACCTCAGCAGCTGCCAGCAGTGTCCTGGGATAAGCATCCAAGCTAACCCCACAAAAGCCTCATCATACCTATGCTAACACACTTGGGCAGCTCTATCCCATATTAAGTTGTTCTGCTGGTCTTAATGGAAGTGGGTCACATGTAGTTATGTACGTGCATGTTCTAGAGAACAAGCTTCAAGTTGCAGTTTTAGAAGTGAAGAGTTATATGTTCAGCTGTTTATCTACCACCATAAAACCTCTGTTGACAAATGAGTATCCTCTCCTCACAATATTTTAACTTATACAGACACTTTGTATCTTCCAGGCCCCAATTCTGCAAAAATTAGCATGCAAGCTTGAATTCGTAACTGCCTGTTCTCCCAGGGAACAAATTTTATTCCCAGTAAACAAAGGTAATCATAACACACAATTCATTTGTATTTCTCCTTGTGAGTGCCATCAGAAGGAGAGTAACAATAAAAATGGAAATCTCATATGCAGTGTAAACATTTGTATTAGTGACTTCACCGCTGCTAAATTAAGAAGAAAACAGCTCCTTTTGAAACGGTAACTGATTTTTAAATACCTGTAGTGTGGAAAGGTGTGTTTGTCGGGATAACAGCGCTTTTTCTTGCTCTGAAGGATAAGCATTATATCGGTGCTCATATAGCCAGTCCCGAAGAATCTGCACAGATTCCTTGGGCAGGTTGCCACGTCTCCTCCGTTTGCCTGAGCCAGCAGATGAAGAAAGATCCAGTGGGACATCCATAGTGTCATCATCCTCCGTTTCACTGCCTGATACTGCAACTACACCTACAAGTATAAGACGACAAGAACAATCAGCCTCCTAAATCCATAAACTCAGCTCCAGCATCCTATGATTCACTTTTTATTACATTAACTGTCTTTACTACGAATCATAGTATAGCCTCCTGTAGAGATTTGTCCTATAGTGTTAACTTGTCAGGCTGTAGCTTTTGTCAGCTGAACAAAACGTAGCACCAGTGATCCATTCCTAGGGGAATTCTCTGCAAACCCTCATGTTCTTGTTCCCCTGGCAACCTTTTATCTGCTGCATGTTATCAGATAGCTTCTATTTAATGCCAATATTGTCCAAATTTGCTTGCTATGGTATGCATCCAACACACTTCTTCAAGGATAACTATCCAGTAGCTAGGCAAAGGGCCAGTAAGCAAGAACTTAAAACACCCAACTCAAGCAATGGGTTATTAAATTACTTCTTAATATGCTGGTGCTTCCCTCCTGGGAGAGATAGCTTGAGGATTTTATAAATTAATAGCTCAACCTAAATCTATTAATAAAAACTAACAGAACAGGGAAAGAAGAATGGGGGAAACTGTGTCTGTCCCCACCTGAGTAGATTTTCACTTAGGGAAAAAAAAAAAAAAAAAAGAAAGCAAAAGGAAAAAAAAAGGTGCCAAAGTCATGCAAGAGTCAACCAGTTTAGCAGAAGTTGGACTTGAGTAATTTAATTGCATTTCTCTAACAACAACAATAATTCATGTTTGGGTGGGTTTGTTTGCATCAAATCTACCATTCTGCATCCAGATTATTCTTTCAAATTCATGGTTTTCATCTCATAGCTGCATGTTGTGTGATACACTTGCTACAAAGACTCCAGATTTACAAGTTCACACCTTTTCCTTCAACACCAAGGAAGGAACAAATTTCAAAATCTGACTACCCCTTTTGAAATACACCCAACTACTAGTAACGTGGAGCTGTGGTAGGTAAAAATAACATTAAAACAAACAAGTATTCATTCTTTAGGAAGACTGCAAAATAATACTCCTTTGGTAGAATATACTAGTCACTGACGAAATTAATTGTACTGTAGAATCCACACAAAAGCATGCTTTAAATACTCACTAGGTTAAGCACACCAGAAGTGTTAGGAATCTCACAAACTATATATCCTCCCATTTTCAACTCATAGAATTTAATACTAATTTAAATATACTTGCATTCAGAAGCATTTTCTAGAAGCTACAAAAAGAAAAAAGATCCTAAACTTTTTGTGTTTTGAACTTAGATTGGGGGGGGAGGGAACTTGCTCATAACATTAAAACTTACAACCTTAATAGTACAAAAAAAAAGTAAAATTTTATGTGGGTGACCACCCATAATTAAAGAATTCAGTATAAGGAAACAAAATCATCCTTTAAATTAAAGGAATGCGCCTGTGAAAATAGAAACCTATATAAGTTATAGTTATATCCACAAAGAAACAGAAGGGATAAACATAATTTAAAACAAACAAACAAAACCCCGCAGCACACAAGGAAAGAAAAAAGGGGTGTGTTTAAGTTTTCTGTAACACTTGGGCAGGGGTACACGGCCGGGGGGGTAGAGGAGGATTTTTCCTCACACATTCAAACTTTAGCCAAAGCTGACATGGAACTATTCCTAAATAGGGGAAGGAAAGAATAAGTCCTAACATCTTTACATTTAGTTTAAGTTACTCTGATTTCAATGCATAGTTTTGACATGCAAGCATTCCCAGCAGGATGATCAATCTGCAATTTGTCTGGCACAGTTACTTCAGTAACTTACTATTGTTTTCGCTCTCCCGATTGCTGATTTACTTCACCAACAAACAGCAAACTGACATACCAAGTTTTAACTTCAACGATTAGCTACATAAATTATCCAGTCATAGAACAGGAACAATAGGACAATATTTAAATAGCCAACACAAGATAAACTCCAAATTATGTAAACAGGTTCTTAATTCACTTAGAAAGTATGTCCCGTTTGCTTTAATACGATTCGGAGCAAACGGCTTCGTCACAGCTTCATGCTTGCAACCGAACCTGAGAACATGCCTTGCACAATGGGCTCCTGGAGCCATGAAGCTCTTCTTGGAACAAAGATCCTGCAGAGACAACGCCAAGCTCTGCAAAGCAGTCCATCCCTTTCAAACTCAACTTGAAAACTAGCTAAAACTAGCCTATGCTATTCTGACGATGTTTTTAAGTTTGCTGCTCTTGTTTGTCAGAAACCAGAAGTGTTGCAGTGCTTCAGTGGGTTGGGTTTTTTGTTTGTTTATAAATATAATCGGCAGCAAGACAGGACTTTGGAAAAGTGGGAGAGGCAAACAGGGAGAGAAGCCAAAGAAACTGCTCCTCTTGAGCAAATTAGGTGTCTAATGGTTCACAAGCCATATTTTCATGGCACAAGAAAAAGCCCTCCAGACACACACCACCCCATCTGGAGTAACCTCTCCAAGATCTAACACACAAATGAGACTCCACAGGAACCTCTCTGGATTTAAGAGCACTGATTTGACAGAAAGAGTTCGTCTAGAACTGTTGCTTGCTTTCATCTGAAAAAATAGTGACAAAATACCATCTGAAAGCCATCAGCATAAAATGACTTTTGTCTATTTTGCAGACACGATCTTTTTCTAAAGTAAAAGTTGCTGCCTGACTAACCCATCTCGCAAGGAATGAGTCAACAGCAGAGCCTGCCCTTTGACCTCCTCACTCAGTGTGTCATATTAATTGACACAGTAAGTTAGTGACACAAAGCAGGTTCTGGTGAGGCAGGAAACCCGGTGTAGTACAACTTCTCATTTAAATAAGATGATCGGCCCTCTGAACTTGTGGCAGATCTCCCTGACAAGGTACAGTGCAAGCAGCAAGAGGAAGTCATGACTACAAAACTTCGCACTACCCCACAGCTGAGATATATATATATATTTTATTTTTTTTTACTAGAGCAGGAGCCACGTTGCTGCTGTCAAGGCTCTGTTTTCATTAAAGCATTCCTGCTGATTACAACCCAACTTTGTTTTTCCTTCTTGTTAGTAATCAGGCTATTCGCTGCTGGTTTCCTGTTTTAACAGGGCCCAAGTGAAAAGGATTCTTGGCTGGACTCCATAGACTGGACCATTGGCTCACTGTTATTTACACCCAGAATAAAGGCTTGTGGACAAGATGAGTAGCCCCAGCTGACCTACTAATTTATTTTGTCTTAAAAGCAGGCTAGCGCGGGGTTATTTTGCGGTCTTCTCCTAAATGTGTTTAAGCTAAAGAGAAAACTTGTTTTTACGAGACTAAACTAAAGCAGCACAAGTTCATCTGCAGAGCGGTTTAAGAAACAAAACAAAATCCCAGTTCTCCCCTCCTGCCATCGCCACTCAGATGAGCCATCCATGCTATTAATGGGGTAAGAAAGAACTCCATGATCAGCATCCCTTCTTTATAAATTACATGATCCTCCTGGCTCTTCAACTGAAGTTATATACGTGATTGGATGCACCGTTGTTGCATTGTAACACAGTGCAAAGACTTCACTGGTCCCTCCTGTAATCAGCTCAAGGAAGATTACACCTAGGAATCTAGGCTCAACACCCAACCGTTACAACTTGAAACAACTTGAGTAAAAGTACAGTCGTGACTAAAGTAGATTTCAAAATAAACTACTGCTACTTAAGAAGGTGTGCTGAAATACTTTGAGGGGGAGGACAAAGTATTCAGAGAGACTAAGTTAAGCAAATGAAAAAATTTAGGCTGAGCATCAGGGAAAAAACCAAAAACAACACAAACCAAACAACCCAAAACAAAAACACAACTATCCTATTGTGTCGAGGAAGAGCTTCACAGAGGAAGTGGCAGAAGCCAACTGTTATTCAAAACAGGACAAAGTAGACCACAAGGAACAATCTCTGCTCACCAAAAAGGGGATGGACAAATCTCCCATCCCACTCCCTTAGGATTTTCTGAATTTTCAAGTCGGATTAAAAAAAATAATAATAATTTAATGAGCACCGATAAACAGAAACAGTTCCCATCTAAGGCCCCAATCCTGTTGTAACCAAGTTCAGTAGGATTCCTCACATGTATAAACTTGAGCACATGCCTGTGCCTTTGCAAGACTGTGTTCTAAATCAGCTAATTAACCTGAGTATGTTCAGTGCGATTGCTATCACATTGTTATTTGTAAATTAAACTATCCACATAAGAGTCCTCGGGGCTTTACTCCACAGCCTGTTTAAAAAAAAGCAAACTAACATCAAAAAAGCAACCACCACCACCAACAACAAAAAATCCAACACACGGAAAACAGAAAACAGAACTTAAGATTTAATGTGAATTTTTAAATCAACAACAAAACTGAACTCCTGTAAAATTATTAAGTAACCAAGAACCACAAGGATGCAGAAGGTAATTTTCACAGTTAAAAAGAAAAAAAAAAGAAAGAAAAAAACCCCAAGACAACATTTTCTTCTGAATAGGTTTCCTAATTGAGGAACCAGTTTATTTGTGTTCCTCTGCATGTCATCGCTTCTAAAGCGGACAGACTTTGCTATGCTGTATGGGGTTGTTGGGCTTTTTTTCTTTAACCGGGATTTTTCTGCGAGTGCAGGAAAGAAATCTGTAACAAAGTCACTCTTTGAAACTTCCTGAAGGAGCCCCGCATGCCAGGAGGTCACAAATAACTACAAGCCCAATCTTTAATAAAACAAAAGCACCCTAGCCCTAACACCTTTTAAAAAGTTTCTGTCTTTGTCTCCACACCTTTTAATTTCTGCCACGCAAACCCCAGGCCCACGGCCCCTCTCAAAAGTTTTCCCTCATGCCTGTCACCTTTCATTGTTTCCATTGTTTTCAGCCCGGGACTTGCTATCCTCAAAGCACATCTCCGAGCACACAAAGCCCTGCACATGCATACCTAGAAACCACGTCAGCGTTTTTCACACGCATTTATTTCGGGGGCGGCAAGAACAACAGCTGAAAGTGCAGGGAGTTTGGTATTTCACCAACCAGCAGCTGCCCTCGGGGAGAGAAGTCTGAACAATGGAAGCAACAGCAGACAGGAAACCAGCTCACCACTGCTGTGCAAACAGGGAGCACAGGAATGTCCTAAAAATAACTGGGCTAAATTAATTCACTGAAACCATTAAAAAAGGAAAAAAAAAAGAAAAATAAATTAAAACACAACCCACCGACGCTGGCCATAAGGTTAAGAATCTCCAGCTACTCAGGAGGACTGGAACGTTGTGAAGCCAACGCCGCCACCGTCTCTGGGCGCAGCACTCGCTGGGATCGCAAAGCGGTTCGCAGGCGGGCTGGTACGCGCCCAGCTCCTGCGGGAGCTCCGGGCGCCTCGCCTCCTAACACCACCCAGCCCGCTGCTTAAACTTCGGCTTTGTGTCTTAATTCCCTTTGTGTGCGCTCCTCTCGGGCGAGCGGCACGTCCAGAACTTCTTACGAGGGCTACAAACCATGTCAGTACACCACGTTTTCCAGCAGCCCAATGATTTCACAAACCACATATGCATTAATCGCTCCAAGGATATTAACAATGAGCGAGGCTGCTCTACTATAGAGCCGCAGGAATGCGTAGTAGGGGAAAAACAGCACAACTCAGGAGTACTGAACATGCGCACTGCCCCCCTCTAGCCTCCACTTGGGATAATTTAATGGTCTTTGAAGGCAAAGCACCCTTCATCCACACTAAATCGCAACTGAAAAGACCTCGCCGTGCCATAAACTTCTTCCCAGCCAGCGCAGATGTGTTAAATCTTAAGCCACGTTACGCGTCTTTGTGGCCAGGCTCCGCTTTAAAGGCACTTCAAGCACAAGCGCAACGAGTAACAATCTTTAAACTGCAAAGTTTTGTCTGTTCATAAATTATCACAAAGAGAACATAAAGAGACGTTGGGGGCGGGGGAGGGGGGTGTCTTCCTCCTCTAAGCGTGTGTCGAAACTTTTTTTTTTTAAGGGATAAAATGAGTAGGAAAAGGCAGCAACTTGCAGCAAAACAACTCGGCTGAGGGCTAGGATGGGAACCGAATCCCCTTGCCCCCAGCCCCATGTCGGTGTGCCCGCTCCCCCCAGCACCGCCGCGAACAAAGAGTTGCCAGACGCCCACGGCGCTCGGAGTTGGGGGCGGCCCCGCTTTCTTCGCCCCCAACTTCAGAAAACAACATGCACCCTCGATCCATCTTCCCCCCGTTAGCGGAACTGTGGGGCTCGGTGCAAAAAAGCGACAAAAAAGGCGGTTTAGCGGAGGGCAGGGGCAAGAGGCTCGGCGGAGGGAGAGAAAACAAAAGTTCTCGGGAGGCACAAAGCGGGCGGCTGGACGTGTTTTTTGACAGGGAGCCAGCGGCGCCGAGAGGCGGCTGTCTCCAAACAACAGCCCCGCGTGTTTTGTCTGGGAGCGGAGCATCCACTGCCATCCTACACGGGAGCTCGGCCGGGGGTGGTGGGCGCTGGAGAGAAAACGGCCGGCATGGAAAACAGACTCTGAGCAATAGTCCCGTCCTCCCCCCACCCCCCCTCGGCCC
>VXBZ01000917.1:278401-316314 GCA_013399135.1 Heliornis fulica
GGGGGGGGGCAGCCACAGCTTCTCTGGGCAGCCTGTGCCAAGGCCTCACCAAAACCACCGAATATTTCAAAGAATGGCCAGGAGGACTTGGAGCAACGTGGGACAGCCTGCAAACCCAGTCACACACCCGCAGCAGAGGAAACCTTTGCCCACTGGTGTTTGAAGCAATACTGAAAACATTCTTTCAGTATTGTAGATTTTACAGAGACTTTAAGTGCCAGATCACATTTACAGAATTATGACACAGCTTTATCAGATGAAGCTGTTAATGTTATTGACTGAGCATTTATGTAGATGGGACTCAGCTGGAAAGGTTCAGTGCCTGCTTGAGAGGCCTAGCCTAAAGGAGCAAATGTGTAGAACTATGGACAGCTGCATCTCCCTTGCAGGTGGTACTAGTAAGCTCCTTCCTTCGCTATTAAGAGGCATAGTAAGAACTGCACAACCTAATATCTCACACTTCCCCCACCTCTGCACCCCTTAACAGGTGTAGCAAACCCTGACAAGTCCAAGTTGGGTCACTAGTCTCCTGAGGAGTTGGAATGGAGTCACCTGCCTTATGTAGGATGCTCAAATGGCCGAAGATCTGACTCCAGGGATGCAGGATAAACCTCAGCTGTGGAGCTGTTTGATCAACCGGTTAGTCCTGAAAAGTGGAACAGAGGGCTGCAGCAAGTTCGAATGGCTTTGAGCCTTTGTGTTTAATTGTTTGCAGCTTTACAAGGTGCTAATTGCTTCTTAGTGTGTGCAGTTAAGGTAGATAGATGACTGACATCTGTTTCAGGCCCTCGCAGGTGTGCTTGCAGTCACACAATCTAAGGAAACTGCATATAGGTAGGTCCTGACTAGGATTCCTATACTTAAATCGGTTAGTTGAAGATTGAGTAGCTTCCCCTTTGAAGATAGAACCTTTTAGCTTTAAAAAGGAAACAATAGTGTTGAAAGTTTCAAAAATCCCGTATTTATTTTTTTACTTGTTTACTAAAAGCTAATTGATAATGAACCAATGTGTTCTCGCTCATTTCTCTGGAAAGAAACTGCTGCCAGGTTTATTGCTGGATAAATAATGTATACAAAGCCTTCTGGAAGTCTACTATCAAGGTATGCCTATTCACAGTTAACCTGATGTGCTAAAATACGAAAGTTTCCAGGTGTGCTCGATGATGTGTGGCTAGCAGGAGCCATGTGTCAGGAAGGTAGTAGCTTCTGGTGAATCTCCTTTCTCCTTCTGGAGTAACGAGCCTTTTAGTCAACAGTGGTAACCAGATAAACACTGTGTTGTATGTGATGTACAACACTCAAGTCTGCTTACCCTCACTGAGAGTGGAAGATTCAGAGGGAGTAAAGGGAGGAGGAGTTCATGCAACACACAGGCTCACCATCTGTGTTCTGGTTACAGAAGTCCAAAATGCTGAAGTAAGTTTACACACACACACTTTTTTTTTTTTTTTAATCTGAGTCAGAACCACATATTTGAGAGAGACAGAGACAAGTATTACATAAGTTGATGAGACAGTACTCATTACTTGGTAATTAATCTGGTGGTAGGGTTGTTTTTCAAAATATGATTTCTCAAACTGTTAATTTTTAAAAATGGAATAGCTTTACATTGTATAAAAATCAAAATTGACAGCCATTATTCAGCCCAAACAAGGGTGTTAAGTGATGTTGTTTCACACAGTATTTTGTTAAATGCAGAAGTTTAAGCTTATGCTGTGTTCTGGAGATAAAACACTGAGAGAAAAACCGCTTTCTTACAGCACTGTATTGTTTCTTGCTTTATTTCATGGTAATACAGTTAATGTATCTCAAGATTTGACATAACAGTGTGACCATTGTTAATAAAATTTAATTTCATGGTTAGATCCTACCAATCTAAAAGGAAAAGAGTAATGACACAGCGTGTCATCTTTTTTGCTGCCTCTTTTTAATAGACAAAGCACTTCTATACATATGGATATGTTCTGGGTTTACAAATATGTATGTTTTAGGAAAAAGATGTACACATTGTAGTAATGGCTCCTGACCTTCACTGTTAGTGTCAATCTTAAAAGAGAAAACAAAGCGGAGCACATTTAGCACTGTTTGCATATGCCTGCATGTGTTTGTAAACACACAAACAATGCTGCTTCTTATACAACTCTGATAAAATGCCATTGTCAAGAACCAGTGTTCCTTGTCATACTACACTAATAATAATATGTGCAGATGGAAGATGCCATTTTGCAAATTTGGTAACTATTATTTTTGAAGGCTTAGTGAATGGAGTGCCTAGCAGAGATGATGGTTCTGGAGTGAGTGTTGTGCCAACATCTGCTGGGAAATTAGATGCTTCTCTAAAAGTTCTCTATAGATAGGGCCAAAATTCAAGTCCTGTCCAAGTGACAAGTGTCATGCTTAATTAATTTTGAGCACTGGTAACAGTGTGATCTTGACATTGTGGCATTCCTGCTTCACTAATTAGCTGAGATGTAAGGGTGTTGATTAAGCACCACACTAACTACTTTCCATTCTCAAAGCTAACCTCAGACTTTCATTTCCATATAACACAATCTTACACATGACAACTGCGCTGATGACTTTTTCTTTTCAGAAATGCACTTTCCCTGAGGTGGCCAAACAACTTGTTATCAGAAGTACAGTGGCCTTGTCAGAAGTGTCCATTATACTTCAAAAGTCTAAAGTTCAGAACGATGTCAGAAGTAGCTTAAAGCAGCAGAAAGGTAAGCAGGTGTTGGAGACAAATGCGAGACCACCTGGGACTGCAGTCTGCATGCATAGGTATGCTGCTGGTGGGGGGGATGCAGGTTCAGCATTGCTCTAGCGTTTAGATGGTCTTAGAGTTTGGAAGCGAGACTGGCCTAGTTCAGATCTGTGGAAAAACCTCTGTGGACTCAAATGAGGCAAGGTGCTAGAACTTTCAGTTCTGCTAGTGTTCAGAGATGCTGCACTTCTCATTAATTTCTGCAATATGAATGGACCTGATCAGCAAGTTAATAAAGTATAACTTGCTTTGACAGAGCCAGAGGGAGATATAAAAAAGATATACTGGAGACAGGAGAATGAGACATGCTGCAGAAGAAACAATGAGGCTGCCCATGAATGCCTGGTGATGGCATATTGTGCTTTGCTGTTAGTCTGTTGACTCATGTACACTTCAAAAGAGCTCTCAGGGGAGCTGGCTGTATGAGTGACTGCCTGATGCATTGTAAATCACGGCAGTACATTTTTTCTTGTTTGGATGGGCCTTGAGTGTGCCTAATGCTGTTTTGAAACATCATCTAATGCCATTGAAACTCTGGGATTTCAATAAAAGCCGGGTAGAGGGATAGGAAAATCCTGCCCTCACAGATGTGGTCAGTCAGACCTGCTTCTGGGTTGGCTGGTCGTCTGTACTTTAGGATCACATATTGCTCCTGTTCGACACTAAGAAAGCAGCCAGAGCCAGGGGCTGCATCAAAGCAGCAAATAGAAATGAAAAAACAAACTTAGTGTGCACCATCTCTGTGGCCTGTCCCAGGGAAGCTGTACTCCTAAACTCAGAAAACATGGCAAAGGCTTCAGAGGGTCAAGGCAGGTGCTGGTGGTGCCCTGTGGTGCTTTGGCACGGTGTCATTCTCTAAGGAGCAGGCAGTAAAGGGCACTCAGTGGCACTGAACAAACCTGGAAATGTAGTCATAACATTATGGAAGAACCAGCTCAGGAATTTTAGCTCGGATTCCTGAGGAAAGGATGTTTACACAATCGTGTTGCTTTTGCCTGCCCTCTGCCTGGGTTCCTTACTAACTTTAAAAATTGCAAAACAATTTCAGATAAATTTTATAGAATGCAAAAGTCTTAAAGATGTTTTGTTCTTGATGAATGTGATTTAGTGGCTGAAGTCCTGAATCTGTCCACAGGAGGAGAGGTTTTGACAGGAGTTCAGTGATGTTCTTGGACAGTGAAAAACCCCACAAGGATCCCCATTTTGAATGCCCTGAGCACAAGAAGCAGAGTTTGTACCTTAGTTGAAATGGGGTAATACAAACATGAGGCACAAAGGTGCAGGTAAACCAAAGAGCATTTAACTCCCTCTGGAACTCTTTGTGCCTTTTAAAGATTTGATGGGTCATTTGTGTTTGTAAAGCCAAAGTTGGGCTGCTTACAGATAAAAGCCCACAAGAGTAACTATGGGGATCACACAGATGATGAGTGACTTATTAACAACCAATCTGACATCTTCTTTATTTCTCTCCACAATCCTGCCCACTCCCCCCCATCAAAAAAAAAAAAATCCCACCCCAAATTCTACCACTCCCAAACAAATATTTGTCTTGGTGAAGTTAGTTTTGAGTAAAGATATTAAACCGATAGCTTGGCTTCTCTGCATTGTGCCCTAGTCAGAGTTCCATTTCTAGGGCCCAGCACAAAGAAGCAGTGGTATGTTCATTTGTCTTCCTCTTCTTTTTAATTACAGGAGATCAACAGTGGAATTTAAATGATGGGTAACTGACAACAAAGCTTTTATTTCAATTACTTACAATGGAATGAATCCTTCAAATGTGTTGTTGGAAGTATTTCTTTTTCATTTTGAATATGTGATGGAAACCAATTCTCTCTTAAGTTTCTCAAAGCAATGGCTGTTCCTATAAATTCAAAGTACAGAACTGCCTATGTAGAGACTTGCAGATCAAAGAGGATATGGTCATGAAACATTAAAACAAACTGCAACGTGCAAATCAGAGATTATCTATGACCCTTGGTGCTGGCAGCACCATGGTTCTGTGGTTTTGCCTCTTGCTTTCATTCTGAGAATGGAGGAAATCACCCTTAAGAGTGCCAAGGAGATAATTTTGACATATTTTAAAATTAACAGGAGTGAATACTTACAAGAAAGTTATGACATTCAGCTTCTCATGTTGCTTCACAAAACCTAAGAGGGTTATTTTAGATGTCCTTACTTAATTCAGTGTTGCTATGATTTCCACATATGTACTTTGAGGACAGAATAGGATCTGATCTCTGACTCATGATTTACTAACTCATGCTTGTGTGGCTATCAAAGCTTTTAGAGTTGATGATCCTGTTCCATCAATAGTGGTGATCACGGTATTTACAGCTTGTAAATAATTATGTCCAGCTCCGAAGACACAACATAACCAGTAGTGTCAAGACCTCAGATTTTAACCTGATTCTAGGCTTTGTCTGGTATTTGCAGTGTCTATTTACAACACTTGTACTTAATTTATTAAATGCTTGAAATACATCTTAAGTATGTGGATGACATTGTTAGAATAGAGGAATTAAGAGTCAAGGGACCTGATTCTCCCATCTGATACTGAGGGAACCAGTGGTGGCCTTTCCACATCCGTAAAACCAGAATGGCTTTTACCGCTGGGCAAATGTGGAGGAAGAAGTTCTCTCCAGTTAACATGATGTCATTTGTATTGCCACAAATATGACCATGCTCACAAGATTACTCTGTGTTGTTTAGATATGCTGCTGCCTTTGCATTTATGTAAATTTGTTGCATATGCTTAATATTTTCTGGGTATTGCAGTCTGCCAGTCCAGCCAACCAGGCAGCTCTGAAGTTGTACTCTAGTGTTGAAATGGTGCTCAGTAGGTTCCCTACAGACACACAGGTAATTACATAGGGTGACACAAGTGAGTGCTCATTGGGTAGACAGAGCGTGGATTAAAGGTGGCACCTCTGCTTGCCACTTGAGCCTTAACAAAGGCTGAAAATGAATCTGTATAGCACCAGCCAGCCTCTGAGGGCTAGAGGGAGGAGATGGTGTGCAGGTCTTGAGGACAGGAGCAGGTAGTGATGAGAGTCCCTGGT
Source organism: Heliornis fulica (assembly GCA_013399135.1). Lineage (NCBI taxonomy): Eukaryota > Metazoa > Chordata > Aves > Gruiformes > Heliornithidae > Heliornis > Heliornis fulica. The sequence continues at coordinate 284,225 of VXBZ01000917.1, forward strand.
TTTGGGCTGAGTGGTTTGAAGGCTGGCTACAAAGAAAAGTATTTCAGGGTCCAAAATGTATCTGGATCCCACACAGAGTTTCTGGGCATGGGTTTTACTTGCCCCAGGAAAGTGGGGAATTTAGCTTGGATAGTCAGATAATGTGGGTGTGGACATGATTCTGAGTTCACTACCTATTGTCAGGTGTAGCTCAGTGTCCTCTCTGCAGGTGTAATCTTTCCTAATGTGGCCAAGCTACCGTTCACTGGAATGGTTTTGCAGGCTGTGGTGAACGTAGTGAATGGAGAACCTGCTTTGGGGACAAGATCAGATTTTTTTAATGATTGTGATACCTAGTCCTTCTCTGAGTCATGTATGGATGTCTTAGCCATAACAAAACAAACAAACAAACAAAAAAAAGTGCTTATTCTTATCTGAGCTGTGGCTTCCCTGATTAGTGTATCAGGGAGCTGAACTAGTAATGAATTACAACTCTGAATTCTAGCAAGGCAGGTGCTGTCTGCCAAGTGTGTGCCAAAACCCTAGTGTCAACAGTGAGGGTGAATGATGTAATGCCACCTGCCTACCAGAACCATCCTCAAGTCATGAGCTCATTTCTTATTAAGTAGTGATCAGTTAGAAATAGTTCTTTGACATTACTAATCGACCAGCAGATTTGGTAGCTGATTTTCTCTTCAACATGGCAAGGAGAATGGGGCAGCTTTTGGTGGTGGAGCTTTTGTTGGGCCAAACCCACCAAATCATGCAGGCCATGCTGCTGCCAGTGTCTAACCTGTAAGTTTGCAGAGTGATCATCTGAAAACCCAGTGCAGATGTGTAAAGATTGCCACAGGAGAAAGGAGTGGGAGGCGGTGAGCTGCTAGGAAAGGGAGTTTTGGCAAGGATTCCCACATGCTACTTTAGTTGTATTTTCTAGCTGTTACAGTGAACAGTAGGCTTGGGAGACCTCAGAATTCTCTAGCTTTTCATGAGGTACTTGGGTAATTCTCCTTTTAGGAAATATTATGCTATTTTGAAGTAATAAAATTCTGCAGAGATGGATGTAAGTGGATCCATAAAGATAATTGTGAATTTCATGGATTTGGGAAAGAAATTGCGTCTTCCCCTCCCTGTGTTTATATAGCTCAGTAGATCTGTAGGTTAGTGATGGGGTGGAAAAAGAATTTTCCCTCCCTTTTTCCCTTCTTTTTCCCCCTTTTCCTTCCTTGCTGCTATTTTCACTCTTGCATTATTTATCTGAAGAATATCTGTGTTACAGGAAACACAGTTGTTACTGCTATTTATATGGGAACATGAAAAGAATGAATTAGAAAGTAATGTTCTGTTTCATAGTTTTGGGGGGTTGTTAGCTTTTGGTTTTGGTTGTTTGTTGTTGGGGTTTTTTTTAAATACCGGGTTATCAGAGACATAGAAGCTTCTTCTAACCTAAGTACATGTTGTTTCTCCACTACTGAATCATCAGTGTGAAGTAATTGCTGAAATATTTTTTCATTTTTCTTTTTATCTTCACTTGGCCTTCACTGACTTTGAAGTTTGGTTCAGGTCAAATTGTACATTCATCCTTTAAAGCATTTGAAATGATAACCTCAGTTTGTCCTTTAGATCCTGAAAGCTTACATTTCTGTTCAACTTTAATTTAGCTCCTCGTGGCCTGTACTGGAATTATTAGAGGTACTGTGTGATTTATTTTTAATGAAAAATAAGAGGCATGCATCATGCATTGTGCTGACTTCGCAAGAATGTATCTTAGGAAAAAAGCTTTTGGATTTTGCTGCAACTGTCACCAGTCAGTTTGCTTTCTAGTGAAATCTGATTCATGGATGCGAAAACAGGACCCTTGAAAGCTGCCTGTCCAATGAATACAATTCATTAGTTATCACTTCTTCACTTATAATTATAAGTAATATAAGCTTATGTCCTGGAATTTCCTTTCTGCCCTCAGAGAATGAAATCTGTGTAACACCTCTCCGTCTTCATGTACAATACTGGGGTAAAAACAGTGTCAATAGAAACTTAATAAAATTATCTTTATATACTTCATAAAGATTCAGATTTTCTGCATCCACATGCTAATCTTTCTGGCAGATTTCTGTCATCATTCTAACTGAAGAATTTGGCACTCTCCAAAATGAAGACCCCATTAGGACATCTATTTTGAATGTTGACCTGTCTTCCAGAAAAAAAAAAAGTTTGGACACCTTAGAGAACAGCTATGGTAGAATAATTTTTGTTTCAATCTTTGAACTACTAGGCCCTTGAAGTGTGGGGCTCTGGATTGTCACTGTTATTATTTTTATGCTTTACTTTCTTTTTACCTAAAGGAACCAGCACAGCTGACAGACCTGCTGCTTCTCAGCAGGAGTGCACAGCAGAGCCTGCTTGGCTGGACAGGTAGGAGGTAGACCTGGAGTCTCTGTGAACAGAGGCACTTGGAGAGAAACACAGGGAGAGGAAACAGGAAAAACTTTGTATAGCTTGAAACGCTGATAAAACTTGGGCTGTTCTGGTATGGTGGCAAGGCCAGGCTTTATGGAATTGTGGCGTTCTGCAGCATTCATTAATAATAAAGCAACTGGTTGAGATATTCTTTTGCTGAGTCAAAGCATGTGTTTTGTGTTGGGGCTTTGTGTTCATGCGTGAGAGTGCCCGGTGGTGTCAAGCCTGAATTGCAACACTGAGGAGGAGTTCTGAGGAAATGCAAGTCGATTGCTGAATGGAAAAGGGGAGGCTTGGGTATACACACACACACACACACACACACACACACACGCGTATATATCTACAACACTCTATCTATCTATCTATCTATCTATCTATCTATCTATCTATCTATCTATCTATCTATCTATCTCTGTGGATACATGTAAGCTCTGTAATAGCCAGGTCAGGAAGCACTGTGGCTCAGGGAAGGTTCTACAGAAGGAATCTGGGCCTGGGTGACAGCAATGCTGATCCAGAGGTAGGAAAAAGTAACCAAGTCAGTTTAAAGATAGCGAGCTTTGGATTCAGGTTGGCTGTTACCCTACACCTGGGGGCTCAGCCTTAGGCTTCAGTGAAGAGCTGTAACCGTCTTTGATCCTGCAGCTCTTAATGCCATGAATAGTCTTGATTTTCAGAAGAGCAAAAGTTGCAGAAACTGTTGCAGTTTCCTTCCTGGGCAGCTTTTGGGAACTTCTAGCCAGGCTCCATTATGGAGTGGGGAGAGTGGGAAGCTGTGGGTTTTTTTCTGAGAGTCTTCATTTTCCATGTTATTGTAGGCAAGTCATAATCCACATTTAAGAATGGAGGATGGAGACTCTTAGGGGGGAGTTGGATCTAAATGTTAACATTATGGTGCCTATATTTAGGTACTGTATGTTTTTACTTAGTGCGTTACTAAGTGGTGACATATGTGTCCTGTGTAACGAGCACTGAGAACACATTGGACCTGTTCCCAATCTGATAGTATTTAATCATTATTTTAACTTTTATACCAGTGAAATTATTAATCACAATTTTAATCTCTGAAGCAGAAGAGTTATGTTCTTATATTTCATCTAACTCTGGAGAGATCCTGACATTGGTTGTAGTCTTCCCTTGCTCTGTGTCACTTCATCTCTCAGTGATAACACTGAAATACTTCTGAAGCTTAAATCTAACACAGCTTTTTCAGTATCTGCTACTGAGATAGTGAATTAGTCGTCAAAGTTCAAGTTTGTTAAGTCACTCCCTTTTACTGTAATTAACAGAATGCCTTAACAGGTACAGCCAGACATGTGAGCTCAGAGCTAAAGCATTATGATAAGGCTATAATGATCACGCACCAGTTTGCAACAGATTACTGCTTCCTTCATAAAACTTTATTTCAGCATTTAAGAGAAAGAAAAAATAAGTGGAAAAGGTAGGAGGAGAGGATAAAAAGGGAACATTTTTACTGAAAATAATTATGTTAGATTTTCTGAGATGTGTTCTGTGTAAGAATTGGATTGGAGATCTGGGTAAAGGCATCACATTTGAATTACTTTGCTCAGAGACTCACGACATTTCAGCTGTGCTGTGGTGACTGTGCCTGTGTACTGCTAGGCTAGAGGAAGCCTATGGTGAAATATGTTAGTGTGAACCTTCAGGAAGAAAGTTTAAACTAAATCATTCTGTCTGCTTTTGATAAGCTAAAAGCAGCTGCATACCATGTTCCTGCAGCACCCTGTGAAGTGCCATAATTCATCCGTACATCAGGATCCTGTGGTGGAACTGCCCAGCTAAAGCAATTAAAACCTGGATATTTCTTCCTTTATGCCAGTACCACTTGTTTTCAAAACAGTGGATGAAATGAGAAAGGTTTTGGTTAGCTCTAGTTATCCCATTAGAAAGAGTGATTATGCAATTTATAAAGTATTTTGGGACGGGTGACCTGAGTTCCTAGTGCTGGTCATCCCTGCGTTCACTGAAGTGCAAAGTCTATCTTTGCCACTGGCATTTGTTTGACTGGGCAGTCAGCCCTGGCTTAATCCCGAATGCCGACTCTGTCCAAGGAAGGCTCGGACTGGGTTTACTTCAGGGAATGAGTGCACGCAACGATCTGCTTGCACTCTGCATCCTGTTCCTTCATTCACAGCAAGTGGGAAACCGGACAGCATGTGTGCCAGCTCCTGCCCGGCTGTCACACGTGGAAGGAACTGCACACGGAATGCTGACTCATGTCACATCTCACCCTGCGGGACACAGGTTCTCTGTGATGTTGCTGGAATGGTTTACCCCATTGCAACCAAACTAAAAATACTGCTAAGCCAACTGTTATCCCGCCCCCCCCCTTCCTGCTCATGTTTATTTGTGCCCACATGTGCTGGTTTACAGAAAGCTGTTTGCTTGTGCATAGGGCCATTTCAGTTGCCTTGTGATCGACTCTCACCCATAGGTCATTTGATAAAAATCAGTGATCCAGAGGTCTGGGTCAAACATGCCTTTGAGCAGCATGTCATTTTCCCCTTGATCTGTGACCTAGAGATCATATTGAAATGGCCATGATTTAGAAGAACTAAAATTGTGCAAAATTGATTTTTATATTTTCCAGAGGAAGAATTTACTGTTTCAGGAGTTTATAACATGGCAGGTGAGACAAAAGGAGAAAGAAGGTGGTGGAAAGAAACTTTGATGTTTTCAGACTATCTTGCTTGTTACCTTGGCTTGAATTTAAACCCAGTGAGATTCTAGGGAGTTTCATTTTTCCCCTCCACTGCTTAGTTAACTCTTTGTCCAGGATTCAGTTTCATGTATTTGTCTTGGTGACTGTTAAGAGATGTGTTCCTCGTCTTCAGCCTACTGTATATTATTTCAGTCTTAGTTCAGACCATCAGCTCACTCCACCTGTGAGTACACAGTTAGCCTTGCCACCTTGCCCTCACATGTAAAACCTTTTTTTTTGAAGGGTTGCTGGTTTTCCAAGTCACTGTATGGAGCTGGCTGTGCAGACAGGAGGCTGAACGGGAACATGTGTCATTTCCAGTATTATGAGGACAGTTCAAGACCTCCTTAAGGTTCAGGGTTGTAATCTTTCTCTCTCTGTCATCATCCTCTCCTGAAGCTCTTTCCCCACCATACTGCGGAAACTTTTTTGTTTTTTAAAGCTGTGATCTTTAAATCTGGCAAGTCATTCAAAGGTAATGCCAGTCATTAGCTCGAACAAGCATATGTTGCTTAGTCACGAAGTGACACACATCCTAGGGGAATGTTCCAGCTCCTAGATTCCTGCATGCTCTGTCAGTCTCTCGTAACTAAATATTTATCAAGTCAGAGAGAGAGAATGACTTCCCCTCTCACTCAGCTGCGTTGTTGTCACTGCATGTGGTTCATATCGTTGCTTTAGTGGATGTGCAGTTATTTATACAAAACTTTATAAAGTTATTTAAACAGCTTATCTAATAGACTAATTCAGGAACAGGCTGTTGCACAGAGTTACAGACTCTTTAACTCAGTTAAAGTCCAGTTTAAGAGCCTGAAACAAGATCTTCCATGGTAGCTGTAAATACTCTAACCACTAAACTGAGAAGATGTGCTAAACATACAGGGGGGGAAAAAGTCTTGGTTTGGCTGTTGTGAGCACTACATATAGCTTAGGGATCATAAAATCGTTTTGGTTAGAGAAGACCTTTAAGATCAACAAATGCAATTTAGCACTGCCAAGTCCACTACTAAGTCCCTAAGCACCACATCTGCGTGTGTTTTAAGTATCTCTGGGGATGGTGGCTCAACCCCTTCCCTGGGGCAGACTGTTCCAGTGCTTGACAACCCTTTTGGTGAAGAAACCTTTCCTAGTATCCGATCTAAACCTCCCTTGACACAACCTGAGGCCATTGCCTCTTCTGAAAGAAGAGACCAACACCCACTTCCCTACAACCTCCTTCCAGGTAGTTGTAGAGAGCAGTAAGGTCTCCCCTCAGCCTCCCTTTCTTCAGACTAAACAACCCCAGTTCCCTCAGCTGCTCCTCATAAGTCTGCTCTCTAGACCCTTTACGAGACCTGTTACCCTTATTTGGACACACTCCAGCACCTCAATGTCTTTCTTGTAGTGAGGACCCCAAAACTGAACACAGTATTTGAGGTGTTGCCTCATCAGTGCTGAGTACAGGGTACTCACTTCCCTGGCCACACTATGCTGGATACAAGCCAGGATGCTGTTGGCCATCTTGGCTACCTGGCCATACTGCTGGTTCCTGTTCAGCTGGCTGTCGCCCATCACCCTCAGATCCTTTCCACCAGGCAGCTTTCCAGCCATTCTGCCCAAAGCCTGTAGAGTTTCCTGGGTGTGTTGTGACTCAGATGCAGCACCTGGCACATGGCCTTGTTGAACATCATACAGTTGGCCTCAGCCCATCAATCCAGCCTGTCCAGATCCCTTAGCAGAACCTTCTTACCCTCCAGCAGATCAACAGTCCCCTCAACTTGGTATCATCTGCAAACTTACTGAGAGTGCACTTGATAATCTCACCCAGATCATTGATAAAGATATCAAACAGAACTGGCTGCAGTACTGAGCCCTGAGGACTTGTGACTGGCCACCAACTGGATTTAATTTAATTCACGACAACTCTTTGGTCCAGCCATCCAGACAGTTTTTACTTATCAAAGTGTACTCAAAGTACTCATCAGAGCCACGAGCAGCCAGTTTCTCCAGGAGAACACTGTGTTGAAAGGTGTCAGGGGCTTTACTAAAATCTAGGCAGACAATATCCACAGCCTTTCCCTCACCCACTATGTGGGTCACCTTGTCACAGATTTTCAGCATTAACCTACAGGCTCCAGTTGTCCTGGTGAACATGCTGGAGGAAAAGCCTGATTGAAGATTTCTGCCTTGAGACTTACAGGGCTTGCTTTAGTCAGTGACATTATCTATACAGCAATGCTAGGATGAGGTTGATGACATCAAATCATGAGAGTTTTTCTACCTGCAGGGTTAGAAAGATGCTTCTGCAGAAATCAGTGGTGTTTGTAGTGGTCTTAGTTGTCTAGCATCACTTTATGTTGGATCTTTTCTTCTGTGTTTATGTGTCATTTGGGTTGGAGTTACTGATACAGAATTAGTTGTAGGTGTCCTAATATTGCCATTTTAGACTGAAAATAAAATAAAAATAAAAGTAGCAACATGTCCCTTGAATCATTCATTAAAGTATCTTAGTTTCTTAGGGAATAAATAGATCTAAGTAACTATTTGTATGTTTTTATGACTTTTCTCCTAAGAAAGAAACTTATTATTGTTTCAAGATGCTTCTTGACCCATTTGAAAATGTGACTAGAAAGAAGACTTGTATGACTGTGTTTAATCTAAAGAAGTAGTAAGCTTGAGGGACCACCACCTACCCCTTCACATTCAAAGGAAGCATTTCACAGTTGGGTTTTTGTGCTCTTAGGAGCTCTTTCCTAGACTCTGGAAGCCAGGACAATGTGTAAGCTTTGTAGCGTGGACAGAAGACTGGTAAAGCAATTGTATTTCAGTCTTGGTAGGAAGCAGGGAGCTGAGCAACTTTTGAAGAAAATTGACAGGCTGTACTTGCTCACTGCAGAGTAGTATGACCTGGTGGATCCAAGGGCTGTGCAGAGCTCTTCAGAGCAAACCCAACTGCTTATATTTGCTTTGCTACTAAATAAGTAGCCCATGCAGATTCAAAGCTGAAACCTTTGATGCTTGGGAAAAGAACATTCCTGTAACTAAGGAACTGGCCAACTCTTCGGTAGTTTCAGTGTCTGGCTATGTCTAAAATACAATGTGACGTGAAGGAAAGGAGACAAGTTTTCAGGATTGTACTTTCATCTGTGCTACTAAGCCTGTTAATTTGACATCAAGTTTGACTTCAATCCAGGTCTTCATTTGCTCAGTTACCTGGGGTAAACGCAAATTGGATTTAATAGCATCATTTCAGATTAGTCCTGAATTAAACCAGGATGTGAAATCAGGATGTGGCCAAAACCATGGCACGTACAACATATTTTTCCACAGTTCTCTCTTCAGTACTTATTTCAGTTTATGCTGACAAATATCATGTGCCTTCTCTACTTGTCTTTTTTTCATGGTTGCTTAGAAAAGAAGCATGTTTGATTTGCAGGCCTGACAATGATCTGAGCTTGAATGTCTTTCTCCTTGTCTCAGCAATAATGGAGTAGAGTCAGGCCAGGATTAGGATACATAATTACATGTAAAAATAAATGAGTTAGGTTACTCTTTTGGACAGCCACTGCATACTGCTCCTCACAAGTTTCTGAATATTAATTTCTCACAGTTTCTAACATGAAGACTCACAACCAGTGCCCGTATCTGTGCGTTCCTCCTGACAGCACCCTTGAGCAGTGGGATCTCACAGCCAAGCTGCTCTAGTACATCAGTCATCTCAGGCGCAAGGTAAAGCCAAGCCTGCAAAGGGCCCCACGGCCTCATCGGTTTGTGCTGTGTGCAGGTAGGGGTGTGAATCTTTGGGAAGGGTCTCAGTACCACTGCCTCTGAGCAGGGGCAGTTTTCCTCAGGGTAAGCAGCAAGGTTGGGTGTTTCTGGGGAAGATATTTAGGGAGCAGGAGCTGAAACTGTCACAGATGATCACCAGGCCTTTTGCATGCAAGTCAAAACCTTATTAGCCATGTACAAACCTTGCTCTACAGAGCTGAGGAGAGGTCTGTGGCTTCACTGGAGCCAGGACAGCCATGTGGGGACACCTCACATGGAGCCTGGTTGAAGGGAGGGTCTGTATATCCAGATGGAGGGAGCAGGTCTGGGAGAAACCTGCCTAGGCAGGGCTTCCCCTTCCTCTGGCACATTGAGCTCTCCTCCAGCAGTGGTAGCCTTGATGGTGGCTCCTCCTCTCTGAGAAGGGCAAAGCACAGTGGCATCTCAACAGGGAGAATTTTCTTCACCTGCCAGAGGGAAGACAGAATAACAGGGGCCTGAACTGTTGACTCCATGTGAGCAAGTCAAGTCTTACAGTCACAGCTCTGCTCTATGGACCTACATGGAGCTCTACAGTAGGGCTACAGAGATGATTAGGGGACTGGAGCACCTCACCTATGAAGGCAGGCTGAGAGAACTGGGTCTGATTAGCCTGGAGAAGAGACAACTGAGAGAAGACCTCATCAATGCTTATAAATATCTGTAGGGTAGATGTCAAGAGGTTGAGGTCAGACTCCTTTGGGTGGTGCCCAGTGACAAGATAAGGGGCAATGAGCACAAATTGGAACCTAAAAAATTCCAGCTGAGCATGAGGAAAAACTTCTTCACTGTGAGGGTGACAGAGCACTGGGACAGGCTGCCCAGAGATTGTGGAGTCTCCTCTGGAGATCCTCAAAACCCACATGGACATGATTCTGTGCAACTTGCTCTAGATGATCCTGCATTAGCAGTGGGTTTGGACTAGGTGATATCCCATCCAGAGGTCCCTTCTAACCCCAATTGTTCTGTGGTTGGCCTGGTGAGTGTGAAGGGCTTATTTTCCCTGGTGGGCTGCTTTGCATGCAGCAATGTTGTAAGAGGTTAGACCACAGCAGCCAAAACAACAAGTCCAGAGGCACCCCATTTGAGATGCGAGTCCCTTTTGCCTGGCACACCTAGGTCCACCAGTGAAAGCAACCTTGCCAGTAATTCAGTCTGTGACCTAAGTCCAGTCCCATGTTGCCTTCAGTTCCCCAGCTGGTACTTGGGTCTTCCCCAGTATCTCAGGCAGCAGCTTTCAGGGCTTGTGGAAGGGAGAGTGGATTTGGCACTGTGAGGGCTGTGCCAGCAAGATTATGAGGCAGCACCAAGGTACACCTCAGGCTTCACAAAGAGGAGTTATGCTTTAGTATGTCCTGACATAATGGGTACAGGGTATTCTGAGATCAGAAAGGGACATTCACAAAATACAGATCCTGTTTTAATCAGATGTGCTCCTCGGGTATTGGATTTGATGTGGCTGTTTCCATTTCCAATTCTAAGTGAAAACCTTTGGTTTTATTAAAGAGCCCTAGACTTCTTAAAAAGATCATTGGCTGCCCACCACTAACAGGATTTTGATGGAAAACCTGCAAATAGAAGTTGTGGAAGAAGTGTTTGCCTGGGTTCAAAAGAGATGTAGTGAGAGTGATTTGGTAAGACACATGTATTTCATGGTGCTGGTATAAAAGAATGACTAAAGAACCCAAACCCCAGTATATGATTATGTAAATAAAACTCCTCACACAGCTTCTGACCACTTGGGAACAGTCCAGGTCCCATACTTGGATCCCCATTTTTCCAGCCCTTTTTTTGATGATCAGAGATCTGCACCTAAATAAATGGCATTGTAATGGTTCTGTTCCAGCCTGTCATCCACAACATCGATAGATTAAAGTACAGCAGGAAGACTGACAGCAACAAAATACTTCCAGCCTGAGGCAGAAATCTTTTTTAAACAAACGAAGGAGAAATATTTCTCCTTTGGACCTGGACCACGAATGGGATGTTTCAGATACGTGAAGTTAAGAGTTTGAAATGGAGTTCTGCAAATAATTTCAGCGATAGGGCTTTTGCTGCACACGTTCGAACACAGAGCACTTGCTGCCACAATAGTGCTCTGCAATAATTGCTTGCAAAAATAATGTCTCTCTCTCCCTGTTCACATTCATCAATCATTATTTAAGGGCTCCTGTAACATTAAATGCAAATCTAGTGTTAAAGTGATGGTTGTAATGAGAAAAGAAAAAGATACTGGCTTAACATCTGCAAAAACAGGGGGAGATGATCCATGAGGGATTGATCAAGATTATTTTCACCCATCGTTGTTTTAATATGCAAGTCAAATGTTTTCTTAGTGAAAAGAGAACTGCTTTGGGAGGTAACTGAACTTGCAGTGAGATTTCATTTTAGCATTTGGCTAAGCAGAACAGCCTTATTTTAAGTCTGGAGGAGGATAGCTTACATAGCAGAGTCTTTTGCTGCTACTGTTCCGGTCAGGCAAACTTTCAGAGTGTAATCAAAACCATATCCATCGTATAGCATGTCTCCTCCCTGTTCTTGACAGAAATGATTCTATGTAAATCAAATGTTTTTCTTCCTAATCAGGAGAGTGCTGTGACCTCCAGAGGGCACCCAGCCAGAAACCCTTCAGTCTCAGCTCCTGTGGGGCTTTTTAGTTTGTTTCCCTTCTCTGGAGGGCAGCAATAGCTGCCTGCATAACTTCTCATCTCAGGATGAGTCCTTGCTCTTGTCTAGCATGCAGAAGGGAGCGGGGAGCCAGCAGAGCCATCAGGTCCAGTATTTGGTCACCTACCCAAGAGGGAGGAGGAATCCATTCTGGTGAAGCCTCACTGTGTCAGTTCTCCTTGCACAAGTATGCTGATGAGCAGTACCCGAGTCACATGTAGGTGCTGCCTCAGTATTACTGTTTTCTGGACTTTGTTCTGTAGTCTGAGAACATGGGAAGATTTTTACCCTGATACCTCCACTGAATCTACTTGTCACCTAGGCCCTCAGCCACCTTTAGCATTTCCATCCTGGGTGGTAGCATTTGTCCTCTTCTGAGCTCTGCTAGTTCACTCAGTAGCCCTGCACAGCCATCTGCCTTAGGACCTCACCGGTGGTGTAGGTTTCTCTGCCTCTGAAAGCCCATGCAAGAGAGCAAAGCAGTCCCCACCATCCCGAAGTCCTGGTCTTAGTCACCTAATGATGTTGCAACACATCCTCTGAGAACAAGATCTATACACAGGAAACTATTTTGTGTAGCAAATATTTATCTTGCATATTATTTTAGGCCAGAATTTTACCTTTGAATGCTCTGTATGACACATTTGTGTCTGTACAGTTAATATCTGAATTGAAATCTGTAGCATCACTTCCAGGGTAAGAATGGATCTGCTTGACCAAGGATGACAAGATGGAGAAGATTAAAAACAGGGCAGTGCTGTCCCTGCCAGGTAAGTCTGGGAGAAGTCTAGCAGGGTTGCAGTATAAGCTTCTAGTAAGTTCTGTGTTGTTTGCCATCAGTTAATTTTCTCTTACAACATTTGTTGGTGTTTGCAGATCATTCCCAACCCACCTGCCCCAGCCACAGCCCACCAACTCTGCTTGCCTGATACCCCCTAGGACGCATGCCCTGCACAGCACTGCTGATCATGGCTGCTGCCTCTTTCAGTGCCAGACCGTGAGCTCCACAGGCTGTTCATCCATCCATCCATCCATCCATCCATCCATCCATCCATCCATCCATCCATCCATCCATCCATCCCCATCTGCTGGCACCTTCAGCTGATACCAGCCCCCAAGCCCTTCCCCACAAACCTCTACCTTTAGCTTTCCCAGCCTCCATCCTCTGTCTTGGGGATAGCTCCTTACAAGGAAAAGAGGAGGCTTGTTTTACACACCTATTTTGAAAGGGGCACAGAAGATGATGACATTTCAACTCGATGGCATTACATTAATTTACTTTTTGTGCATGTCAGTGGTATATATGCATCTGAACGGCTGATGCCAGCCATATGGATAGCAAAGCTTGTGATTTCCAGGAGGTTCCCCACATAACTCTTTAAAATGGGTGTTAGAGTTCTGGGGTTACATTTTTTAAACTGACCACGGAGGAGTGGAATACATGCAAACTCTTGATCTCTACATAAAATGTTAAGTGAACTTCTCAAGAAGGCAGAATTGACATGGGGTTTGATCTGAAATCAGTCTGACTACGCTCCAGTTCTGTTCTTGCCCTCTCTGGCAGTAATTTTCTGCTTGTCTCCCAAAACTGCTCCCTGGGCTGACCGACCCAATGCTCCTTTGTTCTCAATGTTTTTCCATCATCTCACCGCTCAGCAAATGACCATCCAGTTGCCTTTTTGAACATACTGGTCTTGATGATGACTCCATCATCTTTTTCCATCCCTTGCTCACCTTTCTCCTCTGGCCATTATGAATGTGAACACTTATATATTTGGCCTATCGGTATCTCCTTTCAAGACTTTCTCCACACTTCAGGGTATCACAGCACAAAGTAATTTGGGATTCTCAAGTAGGAAAGACATGGATAATAGCTTTCCTCATCTGTCATATACACTGATACCACACTATTCTAGAGTGCTCTCAGCAGCACACTAATTTCTGCCATTCACTGCTATCAGAAGACACTAACAATCCCCATTCCCCTTTCAATACCAGTAACTTTCATCTCTCTGCTCAGCTTGTCTTCCCCATTTGGCCTTTTTCCCAAGCTCCGTGCAAAGAATTTTGATCTTTGTATTAATCTAAATTGCCTCCTTCCTTCAAAATACCCCCCCACCAACTTCTACTACTACTAGCTACCCTCCTTCTGACTCTTACCAGCAGGCTCTTATCCCTTCCCATCACTTAAGAAACCCCCTTTAACATTTGGTCTGGGCTCTCCGTCATCACTATTGCTGCCCATCACACAGATTTCCCGAACGAGCTCAGTGGCAGGACCCCCTCTGCACTCTCCTCTGATCAATCGCTCCTTTCATGTCGGCAGTTCGACTGCTTCCTGTTGAATCTCAAAAGCTCCCTTTTCAGCGAGGGAATCATGAAAGCACCTTTGTTTCATCTTTCTAGGATTGTCACCAAGTGCAGTTCACACTAATTTTAACCTTTATAAATCTTTCCCGGTAGGTAATTAATTACTGATGCTTTCCTTTCCATTGATAGTTTTTATGTGTTCTTGAGCTTGGTACCACCACGTGTACTAATGGTTGCTTAGACGCTACTTGTGCAGGCATCTTCCCCATTACCTGCTTCCCTTAGTGATTCCCTTTTAGCACCGTGACTTCTCTTCTGTGGCAGCCGGGAAAGGTCATATCAGACTTTGATGTTTGGCCCTAATTCTTTCTTCTCTGCTATGATGTCAGCTTGTACTAAATAGAATTATTTCAGGTGGGTGTATTCTGACTGCGTGGACTGGGTCAGGAGCTGTGAACAGATTTTTCTGTGCCATTATGTGGATTCAGAGAGGAAGGACTGGAGCGGCATGAGATGTGGCACGGGCTGACATGTCTGAAACTGGCTTAGAAAGCTGAGGAGAGGCAGGCTTGAACAGAAGTGTGCCAGAAGAAGGGGAATGTGCCGACTCAGCACCAGACTATGAGCAGGATGTCTTGGGTCACAGCAAGTATGCAAAGGGCTGCCTGGGTCAGACAGCTGAAAATGGACTTATCTGGAGTGTGGAATAGGCTCAGAGAACTGATGCCAGACAATTTAAAAGGAGAGTTGCAAACACGCAGGCTCGTTGCATAACTGAGGCACACACTGGAGAATGAACCACTGAATCAGTGCCTCGCCACCAGTGGAACCACAGATGTGGAGCCAGGACTCATTCGCTTTCATGACTTGCCATACCCATGCTACTTCTGCCAGGATCTGGGTTAGGGACGGATGAATTCCCACAGTATGCTGTAAAAGATCTGACAGAGCCACACAGCTGACAACCCCTAAGCACCACATCTGGAAAAAACAGAAGAGGGTGGGTGAACGCATGACTTCACTCATGCATGCACTTTGTACACCCCCTTCCAACCAGGGCTTGACCATCATCCCATCATTCTCTGTTATGGTAAGTAAGGCGATACAGTGGGAGCGTGTTGAAGGCTCCTGTAAAATTAATCCTGCACGACAGAGGCTGGGGAGCTGAGGGCAGGGAAAACCCATGCACGGAAAAGCGGCATGATTTAAAGGCGTGGAGCCATGTGTGTTGACATGCTTGGGCTGCACATAAGGGCTCCTCTGTGAGAGCTGGAAATTGGCAAGACTGGTGTCTGAGGGTGGGGTCTGCCGGAACCTGAGCAGAAACAAGCCTAACCCGGAGCACAGACTGGGTATGTTCCTATGTACCACACACACACCCCACCCCACCCCCACCTTTTAAAGTTATTTAGGCTTGACAAATGCTAATCCTCTGGATCGGGCTTAAAGCTTGAAACACTGCTCCAGGTGCTTTGGCACCAAAGACCATTCTAGGAAATCCACATTTTTCCACACGTTTCAGGCCTAGGCTGTACCTACTGTATAGGGCTTTGGCTGTGCTTCGCTTGAATATTTAAGGACTGTTTGAAGAGGGAGGGGGTCAAGAGAGAGAATGCATAAGGTCTGTACATGAGAGTTGTTTCCCTGGGAATGGCAGGTCCAGATTTGCCCTTTGAGTTTTCCCCGCCCTGTGGAACTTTTGATGTGCAGTTGCTTCCTGAGTTACGCAGTGAGGGATTTCATCCCTTGCCTGCACACACCTCAGCCTCATCAGCAATTAATTATAGCTGTGATGGAGGTTACACCTACTCTCCACTGGATGTGTAATGGAGAACACTGTAGATGAAGGGCAGTTGAATTAATCATTGCAGGTCCTTTCCAACTGAAATATTCTATTGTGTTCTAAAGGAGCATCTTTCAGTCAAGCCCCTCTTGCCCATGTGCTCTTAAAACCTAGAGAAACTCACTAGCTGAAAGTCTCAACCCAAGTGAAAGTGGAGAGTGTAGGCAGCCTTTTTCTTACCTATATCCCTGCAGAACACAGTGTCCAAACCTAATAAAAAAATCAGGAAACCAGCATCTTAACCATATCTCTCCATTAAACCCAGTGAGAGAAGTTGCCCTGTGCTGGGGAAAAAAAAAAAAAATTAAAAAAAAATCGCCTGGAATGATTTGAAGTTAAGACATCAATTTTTGCATTGCCACCTGCCCTCTATGTAGCCCCATTTAACTGGAGCTTATATGCAGTGGCCTCTGGACAGCCAAAGATCATGCTGCCACCTTGAGATTTTATCCTTAAGGAGAAGACTCATTAAAATCTTCTATCTACAGAGCCATAACATATATATTTGTACACCAAACATACACATATTTGTACACCAAACATACACAAATGAGAATAATTTATTCCTTGAAGTAGGGAATATATAGGGAGTATAACCCTAAATAACTCAAACTGTGTGTTAGGGACCACCAGAAGGAATAATGCAGATTACGAAGTCACATCACCTAGTTTTCATCAGCATTTCAAAGTACTATATCCAAAAGCTAGCATTTTCTGTGTAAAAATGAGACAGATATCAACTATCACGAGAGAAGGGAAATCTCTCAACTGGACAAGAGAAAATGACAATAATAAGGGTAGGTACAAAGTAGAAAAAAGAAAGCAATTCTGAGCTCACTTTTATAGTTCAATGAGAAGGACACTTCCTAGGGGAGCAGGCAGGCCTGGCTGCTCCCAAGGAATTCTTTGCTCTGAACAAAACAGGCAAATTGTGTTGTGCCTCACACTGAAGGAACTCAATGTCACGTTCTCCGGGAGCTTCAGAATTACAGAGCCAGGCACATCACAGAATCACAGAATGTTAGGAGTTGGAAGGGACCTTGAAAGATCATCCAGTCCAACCCCTCCTGCTTGAGCAGGATCACCTAGATTAAATCACACAGGAATGTGTCTAGATTTGTCTTGAATGTCTCCAGAGAAGGAGACTCCACAACCTCTCTGGGCAGCCTGTTCCAGTGATCTGTCACCCTCACAGTGAAAACGTTCCTCCTTATATTAAGATGGAACTTTCTATGTTCCAGTTTGGAACCATTTCCCCTTGTCCTATCACTGGCCAACACTAACAAGAGCCTGACTCCCTCCTCCTGACACTAACCCTTTACATATTTATAGTCATTAATGCGATCACCCCTCAGTCTCCTCTTCTCCAAGCTGAAGAGACCCAGCTCCCTCAGCCTTTCCTCATAAGGAAGATGTTCCACTCCCTTCATCATCTGCATGGCCCTGCGCCGGACTCTTTCAAGGAGTTCTATGTCCGTCTGGAACTGAGGGGCCCAGAACTGGACACAATAATCCAGGTGAGGTCTCACCAGGGCTGAGTAGAGGGGGAGGAGGACCTCTCTTGACCACCCTCCTTCTAATACACCCCAGGATGCCACTGGCCTTCTTGGCCACGTGGACACACTGCTGGCTCATGGTCATCCTCCTGTCTACCAGGACCCCCAGGTCCCTCTCACCTACACTGCTCTCCAACAGGCCAGTCCCCAGCCTATACTGGTACTTGTTCCTCCCCAGATGCAATACCCTACACTTGCCCCTGTTAAGTTTCATTAAACTTCTCCCTGCCCAGCTCTCCAGCCTGTCTAAATCTTGTTGAATGGCAGCACAACCTTCTGGTGTGTCAGCCACCTTTCCCAGCTTTGTGTCACCAGCAAACTTGCTGACTGTGCACTCTATTCCCTCATCCAGGTCATCAATGAATATATTGAACAATACTGGTCCCAGTACTGACCCCTGAGGGACTCCACTAGTTACAGGCCTCCAGCCAGACTCTGTCCCATTAATGACAACTCTCTGACTTCTTCCCTTCAACCAGCTCACAATCCACCTCGCTACTCTGCCCTCCAGGCCACACTTCCTCAGTTTGTCCACATATATTGTGTTTTTCTGTCTTCCCTTGTCCTCCCATGAATCCTAGCCCCCTTTAAAAGTCCAGTTTCAACAGGAAGAGTAGTAAAAGGTCTCATTCCAGAACAGCTTCGGGTGTAGGAGTCTTGAGCCTTTTCAGGTTCAAAAGGAAAATTGCACCCATGTCTCTGCTTGCTCTGGTTACTAAACCAGAATGCAAAAAGCATGAATCTCATCAGTCGTGATTTTGCATGAGATGCCCCTATGCTTGTACTTAGCTCCATCCATCCTTGCTAAATACAGCAAAGATTCAGTGTGTGATCGCTGAACTCAGCCCATGAATGAGCAGGTCATGACTTAGGCATGCAGCCGTTGTCACCTGGCAGAGTTCACACGGTTGGAACTAACACTGAAGCTGTTCAGTGCAGCCCAGACCATTAGAGTGTCCTAAAAAGAAGATAAGGCCGCTCTAGACAATTAAGCATGTAATAGGGCAGGAAAAGTACAGCTCACACTGTTAGAGAGTTCAAACCCAAGTTCAGTATGAATTGAAACCTGGAAGTTTCAAGTTCCTTTGCAGAAGCTGTGCGTCCCTGCTCACGGGCATTGGCAGATGATTAAGTCATTTGTTACCTTAGTTATCCCGTGCTCTCAAAACCAGAAGTTCCTTTCAAGCACTTTAGGGTGGAAACAGACTTTCACTTGTTATGAAGTGAGTTGCAGGCACTGAGCCAAAATTTGCCTGTCGAACTTGTATGAGTACTGAATTTACTGGTTACGGATGCAGACTAGGATTTGGCCCATAGAGCTTGTCACATTCCCAGCTGTTTTAAGTGGCACCAATGTGCTGTATTCTGGCTGGCTGTTAGTGCACAGATTGCAGTTATCTTGTCAGAAAGGTCAGTAGAAGGCAGTTGGACTCAGTTCCTCAGCATCTAAACCCCGTCTTGCTGAGGATTCGGCACTACTTTCACCTATGTGATTCATGCTTTCATAGCCACCTGCCGCTGCAATTACCTGAAGCGTGAGGCTCTTGGGGAACCTCTCTGAGGGCCCTTAGTAGCTCACTAATTTGTGCTCCTCTAGGAATTGACTGAGACCTCAGTTCCTCTTTCTCTTCGCAGAAGGTCTTACTTAGCCTGCTCCCACATTTAACCCAGTCACCTCTGGCCACACGCGCACATCGGTTCTGTCCATTCAGACATGGTGCCAAAGCAAGACCCCAGCATAAACCACACTTCTTTAGCAGGGGCAGTAACATAATAAAAGCTGCATAAGATGAGATGAGCTCATTTAAGCCACAGTTTCAGGCACACGGATACAACATGAGGTCTCTGAGGGGGCATCGGAGCTGCAGATACACCAGAGTGCAGACCTGTAGGAGTGCAACCAACAATGTAAAATCCCTAGATTGCTTACATGTCCTTGTCTGAAAGGGTCAGCAGAACAGTGTTTCCACGAGGAAACAAAACCCTTCTGGCACTTTACCAGAGGCTTTCCCTGATTCTCTTTACACTTATGTGGAAGTCTTACTGCTGCCGAAGCAGATAGCCACCGAGGTTGGTAGGTGGCTCTCTCACCTGACTGCCTGGAGGACTGCATCAGAAGCACACAGACCATATGGTGCTGAGGTGATGTAAAAGAGCATTTATTTAGTGGCTTGGAGTTCTGATGTTCTGCTGCCCAGCAAAAGGAACGATTTCCCTCTAAACAGCAGTTATTGAGAGGAGTCAACGCTTGTGTTTGCTCTTTTGTGATACCATGCCCACATAACACAGCCAAGAGCGGCACAGGGAGCTGTGCAGACAGTGTTGAAGAAAGATGATTACCAACTTGATGACAACATAATCCAAAATGCAAGATAAAGCACAGCATGCATTTAGCAAGCAAGGTACAATTGTGTCCTTTTGTCATTGGGCTGTAGGATAAGAAAGGATAAGGCAGCCTTGGAATATTTGGGTTGCCACTTGTTATCTAGGACACTGCTAACAGAAAGCTGCTACATCAGCTTAGCCAAAGTGAGGTGGAAATGACGTCCTGATGAATTACAGAGGGCCGAGTGGAAGCTGCTCAAACCTAGCTTTTGTCATCTCTACTGAAAATATGCTTATTACTTTTATTACGGGAATGCCTTAGGACAGTATATTTCCCCCCCACCCCGCCCTGCCGTCTCTGTTTTGCTAGACACTGAACAAACAAAGACAGAGGTGAGACCTACTCACCTGTCTGGAGCTCTGGGAGCATTGTGAGCATTGGCACAGAAGCTGCTCTTCAGACAGCCTTTTTTCCACGGAGTAGGAGGAAATACGCTAAACCCAGTAGCAAAATGCCTACAAAAGTCAACTCAGAAGTCTGTCTGTCTCTCTCTCAGTAAAGGCATAACATTTCTTGAGTCCCAGCTACTTGTGAGTATGGATTACAGGACAGAATGGCTTTGCCTGAAGTTTCTATCTTAACTCTGCTCTTATTTATTACTTGGCTACAGCAATAGTATATTGTATAAGGTTATATAAAACAAGATTGTACTGTGCAAAGGGCCCCAATTTATTTAATCAATATGTCTCATGGTGTCTGGATGATTACATACAAAGTGCCAGGGGCAAAAAAACAATAAAAGCAACAAGACACTAGAAGTATTGTTCAGATAGCTGTGTAATAATCTTAAGCAATTTAATTTTCTGTGTTGAAAGTTAATTACTTACTTTAGGGAAAAACTAATTTAATGTCTTCAGTCAACTAAGTGGCTAAGATTCATTAAAAGGAACCCATATTACAAATACCTTCATGCCACATTGCTTTTATTTCCAGGGATAAAACTTCTCACCCCCTGCCCCCAACCAAATCCTGTTCTAAACAGATTTTATATAGTTCTTTTCTCCATAGCTTCTGGGAACAAAAGCTTGAAACAAACCTTTGTGGGCTGTGTAAGAACATGCCCAGATATCACAGGTGTCTGACATCAGCCATGTAGAGCAGATAAATGCAGGGAGATTCACCAAATTAAAATTTCAACTACCAGAGAGATAAAAATGAGGCAAATTGTATAGAAAAGTCATTGCTGTAATTTTGTTTAGAGTCAGAAACTCAAGCAAACTGTACCTTTAAAGAACTGTAAAACTTCCTCTCCCCAAGCAGTCAGAAAATGTGCCAGAATTATGTATTAGTATGTAAAAATAAATATTGGAAACTTGCATAATGTTGCTAAAATAGCCTTTTTAAGTGAGCCTCATTGACTTTGGTACAATTCCCTTGCAGAAGGAAAGCCTGTGAATAGGCTTAAGGGAGGCATGGAGGGACTGGAAGAAGAAATAACTAAAATAAACACACCCTGATCAGGTCATAGCAGCAGCATCTCCCAAATGCTTTCCTTGCTTTTGTAGTCACTTTGAAAGCCACCAGTAGGTAACAAAAACATTCCTGAAAAGGGCGTGTACCAATGCTGAATCTGTTTTAGGGAAGAATAATCCAGAATCAGACACATAGGTGTAAAGTACCCTTCTAGTCTAGAAGGTGGCTGTGAAAATAAGCAGCCAGCACCCCTTTTATTTTTGCTCTTTCATAGCAATACATGAGATCAGCAGTGGAAGACTCGTAATTACCAGCTCCGAAAATCAGACGAAAGGTAAGATCTCCCAGGCATCACTAGGAGGAACATCACCCAGAGCAGTCTCCTGTTCTCCTAGGACACTTACCTACTCCCCTCGGATGACAGCTGTGTTGTGTGTTGCCTTATTGCTGCACATCCGGACACATACACATGAGATACACACGTGAGAGTCTCATTTGTGCTCTCAGCCCAGAACCCGAAAGGTCTGAGGTCCTGACATCCCGGTTAGATACTCCAAGCATTTACAAAGCTGCCACTAAATTACTCCTTAATCCTGGAGGTGCTTGAATTTTTTTACTCATGGAAATTTGCAAAGCCGGCCTTACAGCTTAGTAGCTGCTTTGAATCTTATCTCAAGGTGAGGTGTGGTACACAAAGCAGGGAAGGGAAGGGAATGCTGTTCTTCCTTGAGGGCCTCAACCCTTGGACACATCTAAAGCTTGTTACAGAATGGGTAGATGCAGGCCTCTGACATGTGGAAGGCAGTTAAGTGCTGGCATAAAGGACAGAAGGGGGGCAGGGGGCAGAGTGAAGCATCAAGTATAAAACAGAGCCCTGGAAGAGGTGCTGCACGTTGCCAAATGCGATATACTTCAGGAGCTGACTAGGCACTGGGGTCCAGCTTCTGGGGATGATTGACTACTGGGAGCTCAACTAGAGTCATGTCTGATCAGCTGCACCACGGAGTACTTAAATGCCTCGGCCCCAGTCTTCTCACCTCTTTCTTGCATTTTAATCTTCATTAGTCCAATGGGTACTCCGTTACCTGAATTTTGTGTCCAGAGCTCAGGGCAGAAAATTTCAGGGGCAGCGGGCTGAGTGCACTGCAACAGGAATGAAGTAAACTCAAGTACTTCCAACAACCCTTACCCCTCGTTTTCTGATTACTGACCCATCCATTGCAACTTGCCTCCACCAGGTTGCACCAGGTGCAACTTGCCACCCTACCAGGTGGCAGCTGCAGCTGCAGCTGCCACCTGGTAGGGTTTCTGCTGATTGTGCACTTAGAGATAGCACTTCACGGCAACAGTTTATCCTCCGCTGTTGGGGTTCAAGCAGCCGATAGTCACTGTACAGTAAGTGAATCAGAGTTATGTGTTTTTGCAGTGTATTCCTTACTCATCCTCTTATGCAAGTTTGATGACTCTACCTTCTTCCTAGGTCTGAGTGTGGTAGGACATCCCAAAAATCCAGCTGTAAGACCACTGCTGTTCTCTGCCTTAATGAGGCAAGGAGGCCCTGGAACAGATAGATGTGCTGAAAAGCACCAATAGCGAACACCGGCAAGACAGATGCAGCTTGCGTACCTATCCTTGTTACAGCAGAGAAACTAGTTATTAGCTGAATTTTACGATTATATTCAATTAGTTAAGAAAAATAATCAAAGAGTCTGAAAGAAATGTATTCTGACAATGTAAAATAGCATTGCTGCCGTTTTATGTTTTTTAATTAGCAGATGAGGAGGGCAGGCAACAGGATAGCAATAACAATATTATAGCTTGTGGTTTGCACAACATATTTCCCAGGTTCTAATAAATATACAATTCCCTATATCAGGAAAGTAAACAGGTGAGCACCAACTAATTTTCTTGAATTTAATTCTCTTCCAAAACCATATCACAAAGTTCATGAGCTTATCTCACCAACGTGAAACCTGCCAACTCCACTTTCACCTGCCCACAGCACTGAAGCTTTGAAGCTCACCAGGGCTGTGAGGCAGAGAGCTGAGCATTAGGGTTTCTCAAAGAAACCTTGTGTGGAGGAGCTGCAGACTGTGGTCTCACTTTAGATTTTTGCAACCACTTCCAATGTCACAGTGACCCGCAGTTACTTGGGAAGGAAGTTTCCAGCTGTAAGTATCTTAAATTTGCAACTCTTATCTACGCCCTGAAAGAAGCCTGCTGGGACTGGTATGCATCCCTATTAAAGCCGTGTGAATGCTCTTTTATATTTGTAAATACTCAGTTTACCCGATGCTTCTGATCCTGTGATGATTACATGGGAACATGATTACACGGTTTGCCTTTTGCAACTAATGAACGCTATTAAAACAATTTTTATACTTAAGCGATGAGATTCTGTAGTGGAACTTGGGATGAGTCAGCAGTTAGCTAAGGTATTTGGAGAGCAATACAAACCGTGCCTGCCACAAGGAAACAGGCCATGAGGGTCACACAAAGTGCCCAGTGTTTGGACAGTACCACCCTAGTGATACGAATTCCCTCCAGACTCTCATGCTTTTGAGAGCAAGCGTCATTCTATTTGACATTTAGATGTCATCACATTAAATATCTGCTACTTAGTACCCAGATGACAGGGAAGAAGGCTTGACATCATTTGTACTGTAGGCATGCCTGCCAGACGCTGCTCTCTCCTCATCTAGGGGAGTTAGGCACTAAAAATACTAACTATGCTAACAAACCTACTGAGTAAGGATCTGCTGAATCTCATCAAGGAAAAACACTGAAGAGAAGGTAAGGAGTCACTGCTGCTCTTTCTACAGGAGTTAGGGCTGAAGCTCACGAGCAGTGACTGTGCAGCTGTCCCTACGACAGAGGTGGACGAGTTGCTCATGGATCACCATGTGCTGAGCCACTGCAGCTGATGGCCGGCACACAGTGTTACAGTGGAGTAAGGGCAGTGGCAAACCTCACAGGTTGTTACTACCTGTAGTGACGGGAGTGCATCTAGGGGTTTGCAAGACAGTCGCCTGGTGAGGCATCGCCCCTCAAACAGCCCTGGAGAAGAAAGTGTTTACACACAGTCCTGAGGAGGAAACGGTTTAATAAGCTCAGACTCATTGAGAGTTCAGCTCCCTGTCCCCTGCAACCGCAGGACACAAGCATAGCAGCCCCACTTAAGAATCACAGCCTTTGGGAGCTTCACCTCGACAAGCAGAAGGAAACTTTCTTCACATAGAACTGCTCTTTCTAACCCCTTCTGCCAGGATCACTGCCTAAGTTGCTTCATTTGCCAAAAAAGAAAGAAGAGAGAGAGAGGAGAAAAGGCACAATTAAGAAATGCAGCTGCTTGTTATGGTTCCACCCTCCCTTAGTCAATTGTTCAGTGGTTCAACATTCAAGTGCCTGAATGCTGCAGACCTACTTTTAATTCTCTCTTCTAGCTGGGAGGATTCAAGGCCACTTTGTTCCAGTCCTCCAGTCAAGTGGCCTAGCTACAAAATAAGTGAATTAATAAAAGAAAATAATTATAAAAAAGTAAAAAGACATCCCACCAGCAAGGCCCTTCATGTTCTGCTGACCCACTTCAGTGAGAACACTTGAAGGCTCTGCGCAGCTCTGACTGAGGCTGACTGACCGTGCCAGGACTGAGGACCACAGTCAGTCTGTAACCCAGTGGCTTGTACTGATTGCAGACACACTTTGAGGCACCTTCTGCACCAGAGGAGAAGGGNATTGGACCCCAGAGGCCAAGGCACCCCAGGGGCAAGCCAGGGAGCAGATCAGTGAACCACAGTTCACCATCACGAGCCCCACCACCGCCACAGCGCCGGCCCGCACCCAAAACCGGGGTTTAACGATCGGCGTTTATCGCTGTGGACGAAGACCGGCAGCCTCAATCCGGAGCCTCGACGGTTTAGTTCGCATCCAGGCTTTAGTGTCCCACACGTAAGCGAAGCTATGCAGACGCAGACATTTGCATTCGGAGGGGTTTCTCCAAGCCGCCGTACACACATGGAGCGCTCCCACGAGGAGCGCCGGGGCGGTGCAGCCGGGGCTGCGCTACCAAGGTGCGCTCCAGGTTTTCTCTCGGAAGCCGCTCTCTGGGTGTCGGTACATAGACGGCTGTAAGGAGGCTCGCAGGCGCCTCCTGTCACTGCCTCAAGGAGTTCGACTCTCCAGCCGCAGCCCAGCGCGTACAAGAGCTGCGGTTGGAAACATCCCGCCGCGACACCTCCAGTCGCGCTGGCGCGGAGCTCCGGAGGGAACCCGGTCTCCTCTCCGCGGCGTGCGCAGCCGAACGGGCTCCCCGAGGCAAGGCGGCACTCGCCCTTCGCTAGGCGGGAGCCAGGAGCTGCGGTGCCACCTGCCGAGGGCCCCGGCTAGCGGCCTCGCGTTCCCGGCCCGTTCCCGCCAAAGGGTGGGCAGGCGGCGGCCGCGGAACGCCCTCCCCCACCGCCGTCCTTCGCTAGCTGACAGCTGTCAGCGCACTGCGGCCCTGGGCGCGCTGGCACAGGCCCCGTTCCTTTGCAGAGCCAGCTGGGACTGAGCGTGAGCTGGAGCTCCGGAGCCTACTCCCAACAGGGAGCTGCAAGTGGTTCTCATGGCATTGCCCCTCCCAAGAGAGGGCAGTCCGGTACGCTGCTCATGACAGAACAGTGTATTTCTAAAGCAAATCCTCACCGTCCCGACTAAACTCACCTGAAGTTCAATTTGCAACAGCAGCCAGACAAGAAACAGCAAGACGCTCCCACCCAAACAGCATCTCTTAATTTTGTAACCTACATTCTTAGGGGATTGTTGTGCCCTAAGTGGCAGATGTGACTCTGTCCACCCTTTCTCTCAAGACCAAAAACCAGAACCACAAGTACTTGGATTATGGCAAAGCTCCTTCAGAGTAGCATAGCAAACCCATACCCATAGGGACCAGAGAATATGATGATGAGAAACGGAACAAAAAGGAATAGATGCCTCCTCCTCACACACCTGACACACCACTCTCAAGAGAGGCTCTTACAAAATAGAGATGGGATTGTTTCATTTGGAAAGCGAGAATAGCATTTTCTGACAGAAAACAAAAGGGACAGAGGCAACACACCACCTGCCTTCATCCAGCTCCGTTCCCACTGTGTTTTGAAAAATGATGGGAAGAGGAACTAAAGAAACAAAAAGTTTGCCATGAAATGCAATAAACTCCGTGTTGTCAGTCCCGCAGATCTGGTAAGAGGCATCACTCAAACATTCTGCTCACACACGGCATCTTTTTTTTTTTCCTTTTTCTTTTAGAAAACAGTAGGATTTACCATCTAAATTTTTCAAAAGCACTGTTAACATTGTACTCTGTCAAGAAATGGAAGAGCTAAGATGGCAAAATACCCCCTCAATTACATTTGTAAGATTTAAAATGTTTAATGTGCAAGTATTGGACAGATACTGATTTACAATGTACTAAAATTTGAAGGATGTGAATTTCTTCATTATATAGGCTCACAGAAGTAAGTGAAATACTTAGTTGCTGAAGTACAAACATTAGTATGCTCAAGTGATTTATGCTTCATTTTTAAGGCAAAAATAGATAACAAGATGATCGTATACAGTTGCAAAAATATTTGCAGGTATAATTAAACAGTCCACTTCTAGCATGAAAATTTTAATGACATACTTAATATAGCAGTGTTATTTTGAAAAGTTACCATTAAAAATGTAAATTTACTCTAGCTCAGATGAGTAGCACTGAGGGTTTCCACCCAGGGTTCCACACTCACAGATCTTTGGCCCTAAACCTCTACAACTGTAAGCTGTCCTCTCTCCCTGCCCGTTTCCAGTCTTATTTCATAGGTGTAGGTGTGCCTGAGCAGCCCCAGAGTCCACAGAGGAAAAAAATGGAATGTTAAAAAGATATGAAAAAGGTACCAGCATGAAAAAAAAAACCAACCCAACCAACAACATAAAAAAAACACAAAATCCTTATCAGATCCTGAGAAATAAAATTACTGGGGAAAAAAAAAAAAGCAAGCTATCTGTAGGTATCAGGAGCTCTGCTCAGTCATCCTTGTCTTTTGCTCCATGTTTGAGGATGCGTGTGAACTCGGTGTAATTGAAATTCCCCTTTTTGTCGATGGGTGCCTCTCTGTACAGCTCATCTACCTCTTCATCTGTGAACCTGTCTCCCATCGTCGTCAGCAGCTCTCGCAGGTAGTCTTCCTGGATGAACCCTAGAATGTTGTGTACACAGAGAAACACAAAAGGGAAGCTGTTTCTTAGCCAAGTCTTCAGAAGCAGTAAGGCAGACCTAAACAACAGCCATGCAATTAACTAATACAGCATGTAATACCGGAATTTGCACCAAGAGCCCAAAATGCTTTTTTTCTTAATTGATTTCTAAGAAAATTTGGGAATGCAATGGGGAACGAACGGGGTTGGTGGCGTTTGATGCATTTCACACAGGTTTTTGAAAAGAGGGCCCGATCTGCTGTGATCTAATAACACCTATATCTACCTACTGATCTTCAACAGCTCAAAGTGGAAAACCAAATCCCTGGCACTGCTAGTCTTCATTACACAAGTTGTTTTCTTAATTGAATTATATTTTTCTTGACTTAATGACATATATTTGCATCTTCTCTATAAACTAGTTTCCTCTGGGGACTAAATAACCACTGTTTGGCTCTTCACTGCTGCACAACACCCTTGCTGGAGGCAGTTTACATGGATACAGTGAATTGCTGGCAATCGTCCAGGGAAAGAGTTTACAACAGAAAAGACATTTCAGGCAGGACTGAGCAAGTTAACTCAGGAGAACGGAAGAATGTTTACTGTGGAGAGGTAGAGACAGAGAAGCTAGTAAAAAAAAACCAAACAAAACCAACAAAAACAGTAGGACATAGTAAGTTATTTATTTTATGCTAAAACTTTAGCATAAGATTTTTGAAGTAATCAATGAAGTTCTAAAAGGGAGCTGTTGTTAAGTATGTTCTTTGGTTGGGCAGAACTACCAGTTCCCTGGAATTATTTGGCAAGTTTAGAGATTAAAAAAGGAATGCATGTAACAAAATGGTAACAGAAGAATGCAGAAACTGCTTAATGCTGAAGTAAGACCTTCAAGTGCCTTAAAATGCACAACAGTTGCTTCGTTTAAGAAAGAAATTCTTTATTGAACTTTACCTGGAGAAATTTTAATAATGGAACAGAGAGGGTAGCAGTATGTTAAAAAAAAAAACCAAAAAACAAAACCAAAAAACTTTGCAGAACATCTGGAAATAATAAATAGACACCCACACCAACTGATGCAGATTCTACTAGAATGTGATTTAGGTGAAAGAAGAAAAAAAAAAAGGTTTTGCTTTGGAAAAAAAAACATAAAAAAAGATATGAGTAATTTAAGCAAACGGTTCATTAGAGAGACAAAACCAAACAGGTAATCAGGAAGCCAAAAGGCAGTCAATGAGTATGACAAATTATCATGGGGGTGGCATATGCTTCAGGGAAAGGAAAAAACCAAACATGCTAAAACTATGCTAATTAAGTCAGATTCATACCCCAGTATGAAGGCAGCTAACAGCAACGTTCTACTTTAAAACCAGGGAGAACATTCAGTTAGCCAGCCCCATCCCAACTGTGTCAAATTTTGGATCTTTCTCCTTGCAGATGTGCATAAAGGACAAGAAAAAATCCAGATAAACAGATTCGGCTCTCTATTTCGGCCATCCTAGGGAGACCAAGCTGTGGTGAGAGATGAAGTAAGGAGTAGTATTCAGAGAATGCAAGGCCTTTGGTGCTGTAAGTTTGGCCTCAAGGACTTAACTGCTTCTGTCTGAACAGCTGGGTGTTTAAACACCGAACTAGGCTGCCAGACTGGGAGCACACTGAAGTTTTAGCAGCACCAAATTAGAGCAAACCGTACTCCCACTCTCCCTCCCACACAGGCCTCACAGGCTGGATCTGAGATTTTCCTTTGTTAATTTGTTTCTCCTCATCTAGGCCTCACTAGGCCTAGATGAGGAGAAGCAAATTAACAGACCTGCAGCAGACCAGCACAAACCAGATGACAATGCAGCATCAAAGAGAGAACAAAAGATACACACACACACACACACACACACACACATCGTTAAGTGGGGTGGGAGATGGGGGGAGTGGAGAAGAGGGTTGATATAGCTGGAAATGTTTTTTTTTTTGTTATTTTCAAAAGGAGAAAATTGATCAGAAGCCAGATCTGAGAAAAAAAAAAAAAACAACATAGTTTATACAAATACATTACACGTTATTTTTGAAGACTGAATTTTTATTATTATTAATTAATCAATAGAATGGCATAACTATCTAACATGTTTCCTGGTTGAAATCCAAGGACTGCATAAGACACAAAAGAGCCTGTGGAACCATTATCCTCAAATCATTCTAGGACTAAATTAAAACATTTACCACACAGAGCTGAAAGATAATAAAATCAATCTTATCAGTAAATGGGGGCCTGAACTAGTAACTTATTGTTTACATAGATGTAGAAGGTTACCGTTCAAAAGAACTGGTCACACAATAATTTTCTTTATATCCTAATTCACAGACTCTTGTTTTGGAGCGCAAAAAAAAAAAAAATCCAACCTACAACCCTGCAGCACAGTGAGTCAGACTACCTGTGGAGAGAAAATAATTAACCTAGTAGCAAAACTAACTTCCTTCTCTAGAAGATGGCAAAGATATTTCCCTTGAGAGGGAGGAAGTCAATTAACATTTGAAAAGGCCTTACCAACAGAAAGCCTGTTTACCTACACCTAGGCAGGAAGAGGATGCTCTTTGAAAAGGCAAAGGTGCTAAAAATACAGACTGAAAATAGCTGTTTGAGACGGAATAACATCCTCTGAAAGGTTCAGAGCACATATCCACAGGTTAGGCTGAGATATTATGGCAGGCGGTTGTGAGGGAAGTTATATGGGTAGTGACATCTCTAGTATGGGGGCTACACCACTTTGGCACGCACTAGTAAGACCTGTTCACAACATGTCAAAACGCTGAATATTCTGTAATTCTGCAGAACTTCCCTAAGGATTCATCCCTGGTTGCTACACTCTTCTTTGGAGTTTTAGCCTATGTGAATAAATAAATAAAAGCATAAACTCTAACCTCAAGATTACAGGCACAACCTTGAAAATCTGATAGAGTAAACCTGAACTCTCTTTCCTCCCGTTTTGCCAAACCAGCCATTCCAATCTGTCATTTCTGTTTTGTAGACCTCAATGGTTTTTAATCTTTAGATTATTAAGGCTACAGCCCTTTCTGCAACCTGAAAACAAACTGACCTGTGGGTGAGGGCATGCATGACCCACTGCATTTGTTATCAGAGACACAGCATACACTAGTTAAGATGAGGGGTTCAAAAGAGCCTTGAAATATAAAAAAAATTTGAAGAATTCCAGTGCATCACAGATCTACTGCAGAGGGAGAATGATCTCAGTTGTATTACAGATTTCACATCCTTTGGCTTTTCAACGCCGCAGAAAATCACGTTACCAATTTAAATTCCTTATCTTCTCAGAACACATGCTTCTTTTTTACACTTTGAGGAACTTACACTATGCCCAGTTAAAACACTCTTCTTCAGAACCTCACATCATTACTACTAGTCCTCAGCACTCACACAGAGCATCCAGACAATTTTTACTTTTCATTCAGTGGTTAAGTCAAATTCTCTTTACTTGGCAGAATATGCCATCTAGAAGGATTACTGTGCCATACTTCATTTATAAAGGTGCAAAACCCAGCATACCATTTAGATACCCTAACGAACAACATGAAAGTACCCCCCCACCACGTGGCTGAATTTCACCCACATACCTGTTGCTTCTTCATCAAAGCAAGCAAAAGCATTCCTGATTACATCTTCTGGGTCTGTGCCATTTAACTTCTCCCCAAACATGGTGAGGAACATAGTGAAGTTTATGGGGCCTGGAGCCTCGTTCATCATGGCATCTAAGTACTCGTCCGTTGGGTTCTTTCCTACAAAGAAAGGGATCCATATTTGGTTTAGCTTTCCAACTGGAAGAAAACATAATCAGAGTAGAATAATGCAAACTGAAACACCTCTCTAACTGAGTTTCAGATAGTTTAATTTTAACAGTGCAAATTTGTCTGGCAAGCATAAACAGAAAAGTGCCATTACCAAGAGAGGCGAGCATGTCGTGCAAGTCCTCTTTGTCAATGAAGCCATCCCTGTTCTGGTCGATCATGTTGAAGGCCTCCTTGAATTCCTGAATCTGTGACTGATCAAACATGGCAAATACATTGGAAGTGGCACGCTGAGGCCGCTTCTTGGTGGTCTTTGTCTTTGCCTTTTTGCTAGACATGTTGATTTTTGGATACTAGGGAGAGAAGTAAATATAACAGGATCAGAGTGGAACTTTAAATAACCCAAATCGTACTAAGGTTTAACATTAAAGTTCACATTTGCATTTCCTCACAGCAGAACATATTTCCCTAATCAAGAAGGGAAAAAGAAAAGTAGAAAAGCCAGGCTCCTAAATAAAAAAAGAGTCACTAAAATAAGGCATAAGTTTAACTCGAATTTTAGTCTTCAAAGGTAAGATACATCCCTGTTGATACATGCACCTGCAAGAATGGAATTCTGATGAGGCCTAAAAGAGCAAAGGAAGGTTTTGAGAGCCTCCTAAAGAGCTCTGATATGGACATATGACAACTGTGTCCAATATCAGGTAGTAGAGTAAGGAGAACCTCAGCTAAGTTCACCCTGAAGCACCTATAGCTGATACCTGACAGCACTAAGTAGTTGCTAATTTGCATAACGGTGGGTCTCTGCCTTCGCCTTTCTTTCCATTACTTAAAACACCACAAAAAAATGAACTGTGCAAGCTGTTAATTTTACGTGGCATTTCCTACAGGCCTACTACGCCTAGAGCTGACCTATGCTGCCTACTCCTTTAAGCAAAGCCGGGAGAGCAAAGAACTCACACT
>VXBZ01000917.1:317500-332093 GCA_013399135.1 Heliornis fulica
CCCCCCCATTTACTAACGCAGGACCTCAGAAAAGTTGAGGTACAGGCAGTTTTAAGTGATCCCTGCAGGTAAGGTCTGACACGACTTCAGGAGCAGTTTGGGTTTAGCCTGTTAACCTGCAACCGCACTTCTGCAGTTTTTAAATCTTTCTGAACAGAATGTTTGTTCACATTTTGAATACTGAAGCCCCATGTAAATCACTTGAGCTTCAAGAAACTGCTGTTTAGTACACAAAAAGATTTTCAGAAGTCAGATGAGAAAGCTGCATCGATGATTCTTTTCATTCCTTTCCTACCTATTACAGGTTTCATTGGTATGCAACCAGTAGTATGTATCTTGGTAAATAATAACTCACAAGGAGGGGGAAAAACAGGCTTTTGTTGAAACTGCTGATTATATTTACAAATGTAAGTTAAGTACATTCAGGCACTGTGCATACTGAAGTTAATATGCACTCTAGGTTTTGTGGTCCCAAATTTGAAGTGAGACACTTTAATTGCTATAAGGCTCAACTTTATCTCCCTGCTTTCCCTTCAAATCAGAAAAGCTATTTCGTCAGGTCTATTTAGATTATAAGGATACTCCCCTGGTGTACTTTAATACAACTCTTCTAAAATTTGTCTTAAAATACAATGGTGAAAAAAAAAATTGTAAAAGTTTATGCATCGGGAGCTTGATCACGGAACAGTGTTGGGAAAAAATCCTCTGTACTTACTAGATATGGCTCATAGTTTCAGGATAATTATATGCAAAGTGTGAGTGGGCAGAAAAGCAGTAGAAACACCAAGGTAGTAATAAAGTTATTAAAATACTCCATGATAATCTTCAACATCCAAATTGTGTGTTGAAATTTAATAATGAAAATAGTTATTTGATATCTTAAATTAAAATCCTTTCATCAGTTACTTTAAAATGAACCACCATTACTTGGTATTGTACTGTTTTTCATTCTATTAAAAAAGTGTTACATGAAACCTGTCATCCTGTCTGTTGTTCCCAGTGTTTAACTTTCAAGGATGTGAGAACAGGTAATATTACTTGCCCAGTGTGAGATCAGTTCTTAGTGACGAAATTGTGTGTCTGTCTGTCTCTTAAAGCTTTTGTCTCCAATTTATGGGACAAGAAGCAGACCACAGACCATTTTCTATACAATATAAATCATACATAATGCTTTTACAAATGGTTCAGTTTTACTTGATCCCAGCATTCTTGATATCACTAAAGAACTGTAAAGGAGATAAAAGGGACTTGTTTTGCCCTCTGCAATATTTGGATCCACAGTATTTTTTTTACTCATTGGCATAAATCTTTAAAAAAAAAAGTAAAGGTTTTGAGTTTTTTTTTTTTTTTTTTTTGTGAATGCATTAGCTTGTATCTCCGCTCTTAAAAAGACCTGTTGTGAAGATCTCTCAGGTGAACAGGACTTTGTTTCTGGTGTTTAAATCTCCTGGAGAGGATGCTTCTTGATGATGCTACTCGGGAGCTGCCTGCAGCCCTGAACAGCACTTCATTCCCTGTGACTGCATCTCTGGCTGTTGCTGGAGAAGAGAGTGGCTGTAATCCCGATTCCTGCTGCCTTAAAGACTGCTTCTAAGAGTACAGTGAAGCTACTGGCTGTTGATGGAGTACTTGGGCTCCTCTTCAGGGAGAGCTGTGCTTGCAGATTGCTATCTGATGGGACAGCAGGTCTGGTCTTGAAGATGGCCGTCAGGCTCTTTTCTAGAACAGTCCAGGCACATCCTAGAGAGAGCATGTTCTGGGAATCTGGAGGTTGAAAAGGGCAACTCTGCTGCTAAGTGATTCAAACCTTTTGCCACACGCAGTGCAAAGTGTGTCCAGAGTGAAGCATTTCTACAACTGCTGAGCAGAAAGCGTGCCCTCCCTCCCATCCTGTGTGCAGGCCTGGTGCTGCAAGAGCTTTTGGGGCCAGGGGTCTCAGGCTGGGGGGCAGCAAGGTGCTTATGTGGTGCTGTACCACCAAGTAGTGCTGCCCAGTGACGTGCTTCAGATTTACATGATTTCCAGCACCGTACAGAATAGGGATTATAATGCATAAAATATTCCTATCCTTTCCATCTAAAATACTCAAAAACTGTACTGCTGCAATGTTTTACTATACTAGCTTTCTTTGGTTTGACTAAAAGCCTTTAAAACATTCTGTTTCATATAAGTTCTAAGGCTGCTATAGACAGCAAGCAATTGACAGTAAACCTTTTCCCTCCTTTCATTTAAAGTCTCTCCATTCCCTCACCTCTGCTGATTTATTATGACAGTGCAAATATTTGTGGTTACATTGATTGCTTAATGAAGCAGAGTCAGTGTCTGTCAGATAATGTTTCTTTATGAATCTAATTATATAACAGAACAGCCACACTGGCTCAGCCCAGCATGCCCCTGCTGTAAAGAGCTGCGTATTCTGGATGTGGAAAGCAGGGAGCAAAGTCTTGGAGATCTTTTGGAGTGCTGCCCTTTTCCATGGACTGTTTGCACTGCCTGCTCCAGAAATGCAACTGCACTGAATGTGTGGAGAACCAGGGGTTCAGGGGATCAGTCTACTTGTTTGTGGTCATGGTGTGCTGCTTGCATGCAGGAAGGCCAGCGAAAAATACCAGTATTATCCCCAGCCCCTGCAACAGTAGGAGCAGAGCAAGCCTGTCAGGTTTGATGAGGCTGGAGTTTTGCTCAACATGCAGATCTCACTGCCTTCTAAGAAGGTGATAACCACAAAGCTGGAGTTATTTGAGATTGTCCAAGTTTCACCCTGGTTCTTCAGCAAGTCAGAGTTGGCCCACAGAGTGGGGGCTAGGAGAAGGGGAAGCCAGGCAGCTGAGTCCTCTGTCTGCTTCTTGCTTTTCTGGGATGTGTCTACTGGCTCTTTGAATATTTTCAACAAATAATAGGTGCTGTGAGGTAAGAAAAGGGTTTTGACTGGCAACTGCCTCACCTAGTAGTTTGGCTAATCCCTCTGCTTCTCCATCCCTTCTTCCCTGATTCCACTGTGATCCAACAGGAAAAAATTTGAGAAGTTGTGATTGAAAGAAGGGATTCTGGATGTCTGACTTTGCTTGGGTCTCTTGGAGGGCTGCAGAGCAAAACTTCTAACTGGCTGCAGGAAAGACCCTGTTTTCACTCAAGGACTTCATGAATAAAAATAGCAAGTTACTGCTTTCCCAGATGGCCCCTGCCACAAGGTAGATGCCAAAGCATGAAAAATAAAAGCTCTCAGAAAACATACTGGAGCTTAGAAAAGAAAAACATATTCTTTTTCTTTGTTGAAAAAGAGAAATAGGTCTTTTGACTTTCTGGCAACTTCCAGCATGCATAGCTGATGAAGAGATGACATATGCTCTCTAGAGTATCATTTGACAATGATATGTCAGGGCCAAGGACAATGCAGAGAAATTTAATGGAACATACAGAAAATAAAGCCAGTCTCCAAAGTGTTGTAACAGAGGTGGGAAATGAAAAACACTCCACCCAATTATTAAAGCGTGCAGCTCAATCACTGGATGGATGGGCACTGAAATGTTTGACAGAGTATCAAAGGACTGGACTCGAACAAGGTGTTCCTTGCATTCCTGAGTTCAAAGTCATTTATATACAAGAACGTTAAAAATAGGAAAAAAAGAAAAAAGAAGAAATTGTCAAGTCTGTCTTGGGCTGTTGATTTCTGACAGGTTTTTGTCCCTTCCTGCCTGTTCTCTATCATAAAGAAGTCAATGTAGTGCTACTTGTGCTGTATATACATCACTTGCTTCTCATTCCAGCTGGAAAGTTGCAATAATTTTAGCCACATCTTTGTGGGTTTTCTCCCCTTTTTGTTATTAGTTTTAAACAGAAATATTGCTAGACACTGTGATGCCACAAAGTTTATAAGTGAAATGCAAAAGTAGGCATTGATAAGTTATTCTTGGTAAGAAGAGAGCAAGGCCTCCAGTGTTTCAAATACATAGAATTAATTCTGCTAAACCTAAGGACATGCACATGTGCCCCCTCCTCCCATGTTAAATTAGCATTTGTAGCTATCTGACAATGCATACATACAAATAAGGAAGAAAATGAAGTGTGCTCAGTGCTTGGCTGAAGACCTAAAATGATATTTTAAAACATACCCCGAAACCAAGGAGAGTGTGTTTAGTCAGGTGTTTGGCATAAGAAGGGAGCCGTTACCAATTCTGTTGTTAGTTGATGCCTGTGCAAGTTAGGTTGCCTGGTGGAGCAGTTTCAAAATCAACATGCTCCTTATCATGGGTAACATATTGGCAGTATAAAACCTATTGTGAGAGAGATGGTTAGCTCACAGTTAAGGAAGAAGAATTGGATAGAAGAGAGAAAGAATGTGTGCTAGTGTTACTTGTGTCTGACGCCAGCTCTATTTTAGCAAATACTAAGGGCTTGCACGCCTCATTTTACACCCCCTCACTTGAATATACCAGACAGTCTGGAAATTATTGTGAAATGCTGTCTTTTAACTCCCAAGGAGCTATGCCTGCGACAGCCATAAGGGGAAAAATTCCCAAAGTGTAGTTCACTATTTTGTGAGATTCTGCTCGCTGATATCCTAAAATAATCAAAGTGAGGAAGTTACAAATTAAGTCTTCAACACACCTTGCAAAACGGAACAGTGACAAGAAGGCTAAAAATCAGTGCTGCTGTCCCACACCATCTGCTCCTTTAGGCACACATGTTAAAAGTAGTCGTGACCTACCTAGTCCTGTGGCATTTGTAACTGACTCCCAAGTTTTGCTGAAGTGCAAGGCTGGTCTCCTGAGGGACTGAGTCATGGCTGCATGGCAGGAGTTTGCACGCAGCAAGCAGCTGGGATTTTCCAGGAGGCAGTTTGGTTTTCCTGCTCTCCTGTTAACTACATACTTCCAAGAAACATGTAAACATCTTCATTTAGGTTTATTACATTCATAGAAACTGTCTGACCCCTAAAGCCCTGTGGTGCAACATCTGTTATGTAGGATCTGTTCTCTTTGGGAGTATCACACATTTGGTCTGGAAAAGCTACCTTGGCAGTATTTATTTATGCACTGAATTAAAAGTTTCCTATTTAATATATCAGAAGTCTAGGAAAAGAGCAATCTCTCTGTAGAGTTGCTGCTCGAAGTGCAGTAAATATGAGCTGTGTGGAACTTTTTTCCCCTAGCATTGCTTTTTCATTATAACTTATTTTTAAGCTGCATTTTGAGGGGGATTTGCTGATTTCTTTTTGCCTCTATGTTGTTTCTGACTTCTCTAATACTGTTTCTGAGTCACTGTCATCCTAAATAATTTTTCTGAAGGTTATTTAAAAATTACAGTTGAGTTTGAAAAATTAAGTACGCGAGCCAAATGGGACCACAGGTACACAGGCAAAGCCAATGTCAGATTAACTGCTGATATCTAAAATGTCCCTGACAGTTACTCACCCGTTATTTGGACTTGCATTGTCTGGATGACATCAGTAGAGTAGAAGCACTGTTGGTTGCCATTTGAAGTTCCTCAGGAGCATGCCAAATAATAGGTTAGTAACATTCCTGATGAGGAAAGGCCAGCCATGAGAAACACGTGATGACAAAATTTCAGGTATTTTCCAGCTTTCAGAACAGATGGACAGGACAGGATACAAAGGGATATAGGGTTACCAGTAACTGATGGCCTGAGCCAGAACCCAGGTCTTGTGTTACATTTTGTTTCTCAACATATGACAGCAATCCTAGAAACAAGCTATCTAAAGGGACTTCTTAGCTCTGCAGTTAAACAGATTCTTCAGAGCATACAGGCACCGTTGCTGTGGCACCAGTTACTTGCTGAGCTAGTTTACTAAGCTGACTTCTGATCACTGTGTGGTAGAAGATGTTTTTTATTTGCTGAAATGCAGCAAGAAAAGCAGAAACAACTTTATCCTGAGTGGTTAAAACATTGCATCTTACCAGTATCTCCAGGACCAGTTGGGGGTGGGGAGGGGAAGCAGAGGCACCTAGATACTGGCTGCAGTTCAGAGAGCTGTATCCTCTTGAGAGGTTTCTCTGGCAGGTGCAGTGCTCAGCTCTTCGGCTTTAATTTGACCTTTGGTGATGTAGTCACAGAACAGGGTAAATGGGTCACGTAAAATACATCANTATATATAAGTATTAAATGCATGCATCAGCCTATGAAAATAAGTTTTCAGCAGCAGCTTAGTCTGGCATGGAGCTTGGAGACCTTTCTATATAAGCCCAAGGGAAAAGGCATTAGGCTCCAAGATTTTGACTGCAAAATGCAAGTCTAAGTCATCAGAATCTTAAGCTGCTTCAGTGACCAAAGTTATTTTTATTTTTGGAAGTGGATTATTGATGACACATCCCTACAGCCTCTGGCAAGCAGCCTTGGCTGCCTGGACATTCCTGGCTGCCTAGCTACAAAGCACAGCTGATGCTCTTATATGGTCTCTTGGCTGGGTCTGTTGGTCTGAAAACCTTCCAGGAGTTAAGGGGGTTGTGCCCACTTGTGGGTCAACTGGTCTCCTACATTGCAATACAAGTACTAGGGAGACCCAAACAGGCAAGGTCATCTAGTTATACCTGAACATCCCTGAAAACTCTCTCAATAATGTATCTTTCGCAAGTAGGTACCATTGCATGAATACAGTTCTCTGACTCCAGCACCTCCAAAAAAGGGACAAAGAACCTGACAACCCACACAGCACAACAAGGAACAAAGCAGCCACATCCCATGTTTCATGTTTCAGGTGGCTGATCAAAAACTGAGAGCAGTCATACAGGAGCTTTTGAAATGGACAATTTCCACTCTAAGGGCAATGCC
Organism: Heliornis fulica; assembly: GCA_013399135.1. Taxonomy (NCBI): domain Eukaryota; kingdom Metazoa; phylum Chordata; class Aves; order Gruiformes; family Heliornithidae; genus Heliornis; species Heliornis fulica. Next base: position 324,290 of record VXBZ01000917.1, read on the forward strand.
AGATTCTCTTCCATGTAACTAACTCATAAGTACAATTTTTAAATCACTACTTTAAAACTTATTTCCAGCAAGATAAATTCAGATGGCTTGTCTGCCCATTCCTCAGTGTAACGTATCAGCACCTATAATTTACTGAGAAGGCAGAATAAAAAAAAAAGGATTATTTGAGACCTAACATTCATAACAAGAAAAAAAAATCTGAATCCTACACCATTTAGACATTCCGAGGGGAAAAAAAAGCCAAAACATGATGATACTGTAACATCCATCCTTAGCACAGGGCACTTGCATGTACACACACAATGTTGAATTGCACAGATGTGACAGATCAATCTAAAGAAGTAGCAGTGTCACTGTTCCTCAGCTTAATGTTACATAGCAACATTTCAACAACACAGTGTTTCCTAGATCTCCACCTAGTTGTCTTTGTAACATGGGCACTGCAGGTGACAACTTCCATACATGCTTGTATACTTCCAAAACAAAAAGTAATCAGCTGTTGCTAGAACCTTGCAGGCAGTCTGTAGAGAAATAACCTCAGCAACCATACCAAAAAGCCCCGAGACACTTTAAAACCAAACTTTTGAGAAAAGAAGCAGCCATGGCAGTCTAAGGTAATAGAGCAAAGAACATAGTCTGGATAGGAGGAGAAGAAAAATTTAGATAAGTTTCAGATAAAACAAAATCGAGAAAAGAATGCCTGAAAATTTTAATTAATCCCAGAAGAAACCACACAGGAAAAAAAAAACAATAAACAAACCAAACCAACCAACAAGCCAATGAAAAAGTATATCAACTGAGTATTCTTTGTCAAGTTACATCTACAACATATCTTTGTCAAGGTATCTTAGAAAGCTACAGCCAGAATGTTACTGGGGACACCAGCAAAACCTCAATAGCAAAACCTTCATGCTGACACACAGGACACCAGACAAACCCTCCTTACAGAATACACTGTCCCAGCTTCTACAAGCCCTTTAGCTAAAGTAAAGCTCATACTTCTTGGGGTCCTGTAAGACAAAACAGCTGAGGGTGTGGTTTCCAGATAAGTGGTCATCACTTTGGTAAATATGAAGGCAAGAAATCCCCCTTACGCTTTTCAGCTCACAGTACCCAAGAGAACGAGACATGTGGAAAGACATGTTAACAGCCCTCCCCATTTCCTCAGTTAGCTACTTAAACCAGTCAGATCCCACTTGAAAAACCTGGAGGTAAGAGATTTGTACAGTTGCATTTTTAAAGACACTAGCACATGTTGCTAGGAGCATTTCAGAGTTGTGTGATGCAGAACAAGACATTATGAAAATTAATTTTGCAACTTAACTGTATTTTACTGGCAGCTGCAAATCAATATCTGCATTTGTAAATGCTTAATAGAAACTTCATTCTTCACAAAAGAATTTGAGGTATTTTAGCTATAAAGCAATCTTTATTTGAAAATGGCATTTATTACAAAAATGTAAAAATCCAGCTAAACCAGAAACAGTGAGATTAATTTTCTGGACTATCAAGTCCATGGATCTTTGTCCCTGTATCCTTTTCCTCCCAACATCTTTCCCCACCTTCCAGTCTGATTACACAGGCCTAAACGACCCGGAGTAGATAAATACATTGAGAAAAGGCAAAAGCTTTGAAGCTGAATGCATGCAACAAGTTCTATCAGTAAGAAACCATCAAAAATAAATGTTAGGTGTTAAATTGAGATAATATGCAGGTATCAGGAGCTTTGCTCAGTCATCCTTGTCTTTTGCTCCATGTTTGAGGATTCGCGTGAACTCAATGTAGTTGAAATTCCCCTTTTTGTCGATGGGTGCCTCTCTGTACAGCTCATCTACCTCTTCATCTGTGAACCTGTCTCCCATCGTCGTCAGCAGCTCTCGCAGGTAGTCTTCCTGGATGAACCCTAGAACACAACATTAGACGAGATAAGAAAAAGGAGTTTTTACATTTATCTGCTAAAAAACACAGATGAAAATTTCTTCCTTTCAATTCTTTGTTTCAACAGAAGACCTACAGTCCTTGTTTGCTGCAACATTAAAACCAAAGCCATTAGAGCCTATTAACATAATCATAAAATAATTAGAAACATTTGATCAAGTCAAGCTTCTCAGTTAATTTGTTTGGTCTCACTATTTTTATGATTTGCTTGTGTTGTTTCAAAGAATATACAAGTTTGATCATTATACATATTGGACCGTCTTCCCAACAGCAGGCAGAGCTATACTCCATGCAGTACCCAGAGCCTTCTAGCAACTGTGTATTTTACACAGAGGGGATGCCTTTGTCCTGAACATTCTCAATGAAAAACCCTAAAAAATAAATTATGAAACTTGACTACCAATGTTCAACAAGTACATGAAACAGGACACTTGGAAATATTTCAAAGATTTTAAGTTGATCTGAAATCACTGATAAAACAGCTTTGAAGATAAGTAATCCCCTTACAAAAGCTTCCCTGAAGCTGAACTTTAAGTTAGGACAAATTTAAGAACCTAGTTCCCAATAAACATTTTTCCTTTCCTGTCTAGCAAAGGACTGAAGTGCTGGAAGTCCAGGATTCTAAGCTTTGGTGTTTGAAAAGGTAATCTCAGCTGCTAAGGATATACGGGATGATTTTTAGTTTGCACTAATCATATCTTTTAGAATTGAATTCATCACAACTTTCACAAATACAAATATTTATTGCTGCAAAAGTAAGCAGAAGTACACTGTTATTTTACCTGTTGCTTCTTCATCAAAGCACGCAAAAGCATTCCTGATTACATCTTCTGGGTCTGTGCCATTTAACTTCTCCCCAAACATGGTGAGGAACATAGTGAAGTTTATGGGGCCTGGAGCCTCGTTCATCATGGCATCTAGGTACTCGTCCGTTGGGTTCTTTCCTACAGTAAGCATATACAAAGCTTAAAAACAACTTCAAGAGAAGAGCAAAAACAATGAATTTATGTAGGTGACATCTTTCATAAAGCTTTATCACTTGTTCACAGCTAAGATTCATGACAACAGATCCTAGAGCAATAGGTTAGTAAATGTTATATTCTACTAAAACCCGAGAGAATTTTTAGCAAGACAGCTAAGGGGCAGAACCCCCCTTCCTTCTCTCAAGACATTACCAAGAGAGGCGAGCATATCGTGCAAGTCCTCTTTGTCAATGAAGCCATCCCTGTTCTGGTCGATCATGTTGAAGGCCTCCTTGAATTCCTGAATCTGTGACTGATCAAACATGGCAAATACATTGGAAGTGGCACGCTGAGGCCGCTTCTTGGTGGTCTTCGTCTTTGCCCTTTTGCTAGACATGTTGGCTGGTGGTTCTAGGGAAACAAAAAGATCCAAAATTAAGTCTTATTAAATCAGATTACAAGTTCTTGGGGGAAATAATTTCATATCCAACCCATGTTATGAGCAAATACCCCAAAGTATGCGTTTATTTTAGGATCTCCCACGCTATTTTCTTTCATTTGAGACTTTGCCTGCTATTAACCATAATGTCTGTCAGTAATTGGGGACTGGCATGGTCAACCAGCAACAGGCTACATTAAAAAGCAAAGCAAATCATAGTTCTTTAAATGAAACTCATCCAGTGCTACCTCCACCTTCCAGCAATTGAGAGGACTACGTAATCAGCAGTCTGGGAAGCACTGCTGATCTGCCACATAAGATAATAAGGGCTGCTAACCTAGCATAGTATACAGCGGTTAAATAAATCAAGCAGTATGCTAAACTAACATCTGGGAGGGGACAAGAGTATTTTAGACTCTGGAATAGCTGCTGTTAAAAGGTCTGACCCTGACAAGAGTCTGATGTTTCTGTGAAGACTGCTAAGCGGAGCTGGGAGAGGGATCTGCAAAAGAACTACTGCAGTTGTTTCACCAAAGTAAACTACAGGATTGTGTGTGTGCTGTAACAGTTCTAAAACTCTGACAATTGCTTAAATTGTCAATCTTTAAAGGAGTTACATATTCTCATAGAATCTTTGTTATAAAGATACTCATTTCATTGTTTCTCTTGAGCTGTCAAATGAAGAAATAAATGTGGTAGTTTACATGTTGTAACACTGATATAATAAGAAGTGAGACTTATGAGTTAACTGTTTCCAATTTAGCTGGCAAGACAGATTTAGCATTCAACTACATTCAAACATGAAAAGCCGAGTCATTCACTGACATGCAAAAACAGCCCCAACATCGCTATTGGATCAAAGTAATGTTGTTCTTAAGAGTCTTGCACACCTCTGATTCAGTTTTATCTAATGCAAGCAATCCATGCTGCTATAATCCTTTACTATGTCCAAACTGAATGTTATACAAACCCGATTCCTCCCATCCTTGATTTTTAATTTTGCAGGAAGCACCTGCAGTAAGTACCCCAAAAGAGGACAAATTTAAGATTCATCTGTAGTCATAAGAATTGCAACATTTTGAAGCATTAATTTTAACTTAAAAAAATTATCTGGTCAGAAATGGAATTCTAATCAGCAACATAGAACAGTGCTAAAGGTTTATCGGTTCGTTCAAAGTTACTGTATTTTCTCTTAGACTCCTTAAAAGCAAGATTAAAGTCACTAACTTGTACTCATCCTTTAAAAACAAACAAACAAAAAAAAAGTAAAACAGCCACGTAACTCCTTTACACAGTCAGTCAACCCAAAATTCATGCAAAAACCAGATGGAGTTTTTGTTTTAATAAAAGACTTTTTACCTTTACCTTGCTTTGTATCAGATACAGGACATGCTGCACCAAGCATCTGCATCATAAAAGGATATTCCATGGTTACGTCCTTCTCAGTCTCTCTACAGAGAGCATTACTGATTTCCCCTGCTAATTCCACACTTAAATCCTACGTGCATATATGAGGTTCTTCTGACGTATAAAACAAACCATTATGTCCAGAACTAAAAATAACCTATGATATGCAACTGCACATCATTTGACAACACTGAAGTTCTCCTCATTGCATTCGCTAACCACAAGCTGTCTGAGATGTTTGGCCTCTAACAACACTTCAACAAACAAATATGAACTCCTGACATCTAGATATTTATGAAGACAGCTGACAAAGGTAGCTTGCTTTCAAACTCCAATCAAGGGCTGTAACTTTAGCCTTTTTTTAACTCACTAACATCTCCTCGCATAATTTACTGTTAAAATTATTGATTAAAAGTTTGACTACCCAAAACAGAGACATACCATATATGTTAACGACTGCTCTCTGAAATAATTAATAGTTTTCAGGATATGGCCTAAGCAAAGCAAACGTTTTAGTTTATTTTGTACATGCTGTGAGGCAGTGCTCCCAGCAATTTGATCATCACCAAGAGGAGGTAACAAAAGCAGACTACTGCCACCTTTAGCTACATGTGGCAGGAAGAAGTTTCTTTTTAATTCATATCAGACTATCACACTAGAGAAGATGAAAAAACTGCCAATGCTTGTGTTACCACTGTCTAAGTTTCTCTTAACTAGGCTTAGGAGGCAGCCACACAGAAGGCACGACTGTAACTCCGAGCGACCTGTCTGCCTGCATAGAGAGAAACATTAGCACTCACAAGATCAGTGTGCCTTTCAGCACAAGCTGGGTGCAGCTATGCCAGAAACACCCCACTCAATTCTGGGAAACTTAGAAAGAGGACAGTGAATTGGAACATGTTCAGAAAAACAAGGACCTCCATTCAGTTAGACAAACAAATCAATTTATGATGAAAAAGTTCCAGCTGCTTTCATTTTGTGTTATCTCTCTGTATGCCACAGTGAATGGCATACTGAGCAAGAATGAACTCCATCCGAGTCAAGTACCAGACCCACTTATGTTAGAGAAAATAGGATTTCATACAATAAATTCATCAGGTCATTTATTAAAAAAAAATTATGTGTTTACAATTGGAATAGGGTAAGCATAAGCTTAAGATAAAAAAACTTTGGTAGTTAAAAGTGGAAATACCTCACATTACATGGTACAAGTTAAGACAGGCATGTTTAGTCTCTGTGATGCACCAAATGGCCTGGATGTGGTTTTGAAACGTTCAAGAAACTTCTAATGGAAGATCTTGCCCATAAAGCCTAAGATATCTTCAAAAATATAACCTTTATTAACGAAGTTTTTCACATATTAAAAAAAAATTAATAAATTGCTCTCTCTGGACTTGAGAGGTAGCAATAGCACTGTGCTACTCTGCTGCTTGTACACACATGCCCATTTGCTTGGTCTGGCAGCATCGGTGGCTATCAAACTATATCAGCACAGAAAGTCATCTTATGCTCTTTACCTCTGGGAAAAAGATAAATGTTGGGAGGATGCAAAACTGCACAACTACAGAGCCTGAGCCACACAATAAGATGAAAAACTTTACAACTCGCTAACAATGGTGTGAGTTGTATCTGCTTAGAGGCAGTGACCAAAAGTGATGCTTCAGAGAAAAGCATCATGTTTCATCCGTGGTTTTATAATAACGACTGTGAATGTCTATCACTTATAAGTAAACAAAAAACCCACAACACCAAACCCAACAAAATTAACCACAACAGCAAAAAACAAAGTCTACATAATAACCAGTAGTAAGTTTTACTTTAGCCGTCTTAGTTATTTGGGTTCTTTAAGATATAATGGTCACTCTCTCTTATATCATCACATCCAGAAGTCAACCTCAAGGCTAAATCCCCAATTCTGCCCATGCACCTAGCTACAGCACCAGGTACCCCCGCTTGCCCACCAGCCTGGGTAGCGGCAGGGGCAATAAGACCAAGGTACCCCAGCAGGTCTGTAGCAAAGCTCAACAAAGAGTTGATCGCGCCCAGAAAAACAAACCAAACCCTCACGCGTTCTTATCCAGCCTTGGAAGACACCTCAGAACACTCCCCATTAGTTGGCTCTCCTAAACCCTCGCACAGGGGTCAAACCTACCTCAGGACCCCCGGGCTTTGTTACCCAATGAAGCCTCTGCCGCTAAGCCCGACAGGAGAAGCCACCACGACCGTCCGCAACCGCCCCGTTGCGGCCATCACTATTTCTAAACGTAACAGGGAAGGACAGACTCTAGACGGCTCCTGCTATCGCGGCCTTTTCCGCNAGCGGCTGCCGAGGGCTGATGCGGCGGGAAGGCAGCTAATCCCTTCCGACAGGCCGCCGCTGCCCGCAGCAAGTACCCACCGCCCGGTTCCCAGGGCCGCCACCGAGGCCCTGCCCCGGTCCCACAGGGCGGCAAGGAGGCGAGGGCCGAGGGGGTACCCAGCGCCTCGATCGACCCCCAGTTCGGCTCCCACAAGCGGCCCCACCCCGCAAGCCGCTCCCGGCCGGCCGCACCCCTCAACTTCCCCCCGGCACCAGACCCCGCGGTCGGTCACTAAACTCCCACACAGCCTTCCATAACACCGGCGGCGGCCCCGTCCCACCTACCGGCTGCGGGAGAGGGTCTCGGTCCGAGGACTTCGAGGAGCGGCAGCAGCACCAGAACACTTCCGGAAACCGGGCGGCCGCCGGCGCCGGGGAGACGTGGGCGAGACCATCCGCGTGGAGAGAGGGGGGGAGATGGCGACGAGGCCCTTCGGTGCGGCGACGAGGTGGCACGCACCGCGCAAGAGGACGTCCCGAACGGTGACAGCATCCTTTGCGACTCCTCTCAAGGGGTCTCTACGCCACCCCGAAAGATGAGGTCAAGGTTCTGGGCTCAGCCTCTGTGCCATGCTTCCCCCCGCGGGGAGGAACGTTGGTGCATCCCGGTGCGCTCAGCGCATTCCAGGACCGGCAAGCACAGAACGCCGCGTCTGCCCTTGTAAGGCAGTGAGGAGGTTTCCTGTTCGCCCGGCGCGG
>VXBZ01000917.1:332706-405464 GCA_013399135.1 Heliornis fulica
CCAGGCTGAACAAGCCCAAATCCCTCAGCCTGTCCTCAAAGGGGAGGTGCTCCAGCCCTCTGATCATCTTCATGGCCTCCTCTGAACCCTTTCCAGCAGCTGCACATCTTTCTTGAACTGGGGGCCCCAGATCTGGATGTAGCACTCCAGGTTGGGCCTCAAGAGGGCAGAATAGAGGGGAACAATCACCTCCCTGTCCCTGCTGGCCACCCCTCTTCTGATGGAGCCCAGGATAACACTGGCCTTCAGAGCTGCAAGAGGACACTGCTGGCTCATGTTCGGCTTCTCATCCACCAGGACCCCCAGGTCTTTCTCAGCAGGGCTACTCCCAAGGAGCTCTTCTCCCAGCCTGTATGTATGTCTGGGATTCCTCCATCTCAAGTGCAAGACCTGGCACTTTGTGGTGTTAAATCTCATTGGGTTCACTTGGGCCCACCTTTTCAGTTTGCCCAGATCCCTCTGGGTGGCTTCCTTTCCTTATACTGTGTCAACTGCACCACTCAGTGATATGACAGCAGGTGGAGCCGGTACATCTGGGAGCCTGAACTGCTTGTCTGTCTTGGGTTTGGGGATGGTAAGGAACCTGGCTGGCCCGGTCTTCTGAGAAGAAGGGCTTAATGTTTTGGGTTGTTGTCTCTGTGTCACTCCACTTTCAAACACAGTGCACACGCATTCCAATTGCCACTGACATGACCTTTGCTCTTGCATCCCAAAAAGATGTTATTCCTCATGGTGCATCCAAAACTCACGCCCATTCAGAATGGCGTCTTTGTTTCTTACCTTTTTAGAGCCTAGCACTTTTGCTGCTTGAGTCATTGGCAAAATTGACATGTAATTTAGCAGAGCAAGGCTTGGTAAGAGCAGGAAGAAGAAACTTCAGTGTAAAAGCTGGTTGTTTTTTTTTATCTAACAGTGGAATAAATAATAACTAATAACAATGATTTATCGATTTTTTCCTTTAAAACTTGATACAATATTAATACAATGATTTATATTTATTTTAATGAGCTATTCTAACCCATTTTTTAACCTTACCCCAAATTGAAAGAACGAAAAATGTATGAGTAAAAGAACAATGAAAGTATGTATAAGGAATATGTAGGAAGACTTGTCAGAGTAAACCTTCATACCTGGGACCTATGTCTGAAGTGTCTGGATATAAGTAGCTACCGGGGTTAATATTTAACATAATGAGTAATATTTATATTACTTATATTGACTAACCACAGAGGATCTCAGCTTATACTCTGAATTGCTGTTGCTGAGCTTCCCTTAATGCCCATTGCTCTTTCACAAGTATATTTTTTTTCTGAATCATTACTTAATGGGAAAAGGCGTGCAACCTTTTATCTTGAAAAGTAGGGAGAAATTTAGAGCCACTAGATTTCAGACATCTTTAAGGAATGCAGATGACAGTAATACTTACTAATGAAGAACAATCCTGAAAAAAAAAAAACCAATCAATTATAGAAAATACATTATTTGTTTATACTATTCCTCATGAGCTTTCCTTAAACTTCTTCAGGCAGTATAAAAGTGTCACGAGTTCCACTTAACAGGTATTGAAAATGAAGCATGAGTGTGTTGCACAACCAATGATACAGAAAAGCTAAACGTGCAATTGGGAATGTAAAAGGATTTTCAGTAAGGTCAGTAGTTTTGGAGTCTGCCTTCAACAGGATTTGGCAACTTGCACGCCTCCAAAACTCTGGTGACCTTCCAATCTTTGTACATCCTCAGAACTTCAGAATCTACCTTTTGGTGACTTCCTGAGGCCAGAGGTCCCTAAAGGAGGAAGTTTTCAAGGTTGCTTTTAAACTTGAGGCTTGAGGGGAGTTGTGACTGCCCCCTCACTGGCAGTGTTCAGGGCGAGGGGGCTTTGGGCAATCTGATCTAGTGAGAGGTGTCCTTGTCCATAGCAGAGGGTTTGGAACTATATGATCTCTAAGGTCCCTTCCTACTAAAACCATTCTATGATTCCATGATATGCTAGACTTAGTCTGATCCTTCTGGGATCTTTTGCATGCATGAGTGATGTCCATGAAGTAAATAGGGTGTTAGCAGAGCAACCAAGCTCCTCTCTTGAGTAGGAGGCAATCTGCCCATGAACTCTGTGGAGGCTTGTTGGGGAAGGGTCTTCCTTCCTGGGCTTGGTCACTGGCATCATTGTTTTTTGCATCTTCCATGTCTTTTCATGCTTCACTGTTAGAAGGGTCTCCACTGTGATACCTGCAGAGTCATTACTCTTACATCTTCTCATGGTGCTCTCTGTCTGCAATTGCTCTTGGTGTTGTGCAGCTTTTTTTCCCTTCGTAAACGTTACCCTGGAGGTGGTACCACCGTGGCTTATGAGCTCAGCCTTGGGCAGCAGCGGGTCTGTCTTGGAGCTGGCTGGCATTGGCTCTATGGGACATGGGGAAAGCTTCTAGCAGCTCCTCACAGAAGCTGCCCTTGTAGCCTCCCCCACTACTAAAACCTTGCCACACAAACCTAACCCAGCAATACATCAGGAGAATATAGTCTTTTATGATAGTCAGTTATGTAAACAATAGTACAGTCAGACCATTGAATAAAACAAAGGAAGCTGAACTATTATTGTATTCTGGGAATCACTAGTACTGACAGGAAAGAAGGGACGTGCTCTGCCATGTTACCAGCTTCAGCAATCGTTGCATGTCATCCATGCTGCAGTGAATGACTTTGCTTAAACAGTGCAGCTCCAGCTGATAGCAGCACGTGGAAGTTAAGTGCTACATCATGAGCCTGGCAGGGCTGTTCTGAGGGTGCTGAGCAGGGTCACATGGCCCTGCACCTCACTGACTCACAAGATGGGCCCCTGGAGAAGTCAGAGCTGCTAGTGCTTGGTCACCGTGTGCAAGCTGAGCTGCTTTATCCTTACTGACTGTTGGCTTCTTGCACAATGTGGATGTGCCACTCAGCTGAAGTAAAGAATCATTTGGAAAATGCAAAGTCATGCTGGAGCACTCGAGAAAACAAAAGTGCTGTTTAAGCCAAGCTGCCATTCATTCTCCTGCACCATGAGGCCATGAGCAGTACCATGTGGAAGAGAAATGACCCAAGTGTCTGAAGTGCTACAGAAGAGCACTTTGGTGGGCTGTCCATACCGAGTGACTGTGTCCCTGCAGTGTGTTAGTCCTCTGGTATTGATGAACAGCATATAATTACAAAGTAATGATTATAAATACATTTACCTTAGATTACAGTATGCTCAGTGGTGTCAGATCTTATATTTAGCTTGCACTTTTCAGAGATTTCTATATGCTACATTACTTTTTCCTCATACATAATCAATACTACAGGAATGTTAATTAGAATGTCTCTGCAATGTTGTTTTCTTTTTAACTCTGCAAGTGCATCTCTCTCTAATTTTGTACTGTTGCATTACATGTGAAATAGACTTGTCCTTCTGCTTTGGGACAAAACCTGGATCTGATACAGAATGTGAGAAGCCAGGACATGCGCTGGGTGTTGCAAGCACTGGAGGTAGAAAGAACAGCAGCTTGTCCATTCTCTATGTCCATTCCACTCTGAGACAACTTCTGTCACACCTTACTTAACTGTGTGTGGGCTACACAGGCTCTGCAGTAATTGGGCGTACACAAACCCAGTGCAGACGCTGCGTGAGCAGGTTGGGTTTGGGAGCAGCAGGGCAACATTCCCACAGCGCTGACTGTGAGGACTACCAGGCCCCCCTGTTTGGCAGGTGAGACATCCCCTCTCCCCACAGCAGCATTCCTTATTTTGTTAAGCCCTGATTGTAATCTTGATCCTGTAATTTATATATGTCTCGTACTAGAGATGTTTGATTTTTTCCAGGTTACTTCTTTCCTTGATTGTTGTGGATGTTGCCTGCACTACATGTAAGATGAGACAGCTCTTTATGGTCGTACCTTGCTCAGGAGGAAGACGTCTCTTTTATTCACAGCAGTAGTCTGCTACCTTTCTGTACTGTCCTTACTACAATCCCCGGACAGACAGCCTCCACCCACCTCTGCGGCAGGACAGCATCCAGCCCGGGCTCAGCATCCACATCCCGGGCGAGCTTCTCCCCGCTGCCGGGGACCCGCACCTGAGCCCTGATGCTGCCGGCTTTCAGGCCCCGGGCAGCCTGAGCCGGACTTGACTCTCTTTGATTTGTAATTCCGACCATGGAACTGGACACGTTTGTGTCACCACAAGCCGCCCGAAGCGCGGGGCGGGGCGGGGGGGCAGCTCCCGTACCGGCTGCCACCAGCAAGGGGAGCTCCTCATTTGGGTAGGAACCGAGGGGCGGACAAGGTCCGGTACAGCCACAGACCGGAGAGCACGATTTGGGGCTAAATAAATCCTCCTGTGGCTTGGGAAGGGGCAAGACCCTACAAGTGTCGCCGGCTCCGGAGGGGTCGTTGGGGTGACTCGGGGCTCCTCAAATGCCTGCGGCGAGGGTCTGTCCGCCGCTACCCAGAGAAACTTCTGAACGTTTTGCAAACGGGGGAGGGCGGGGTCAGGTTTGCTCTGCTTCACTGCTGTTAATTCCTTTTTCCCGGTCACCAGAAGCTTAGAGAAGCGTCTCCGGTCTGGTTGTCTCAGAGACTTCCCTGGGAGAGCTCGCTCTGTCACAGCTGTTAAAGCATTGTGAAACCTGACATCACAGTTGCACCTGTGATGGAAACACCTGTCCCTGGCTTATTTCAAGCCAGTGAATCGTTGTCTTATTTTATTAAAAGCTCCAATATATATATTTTTTTCTGGCATGGAAAGCATTTTGATTTATAGTATTTGGATCAAAGTTACGAATACAGCAGTAGGTACATCATAGTAATCGACAGCACCTGTGGTAAATACATTTTCTGCTTATATATATGTGTATATATATGTGTATATATATATCTCAATATAAAAAAGATTAGTCTTTTTGTTTTCAGCAGAGATTCTGCTGTGAGCCTGATGAGCCAGACCTTGCCCAATCACTTGAATGAGATATGCACATCATCCCCTCAATCTGGATTGAATTTAGAACAGTCCAGAAGGAAAGTTTGAATAAATCTAGGTTGAATAAAATATCCTCATGCTTGGAATGTATATGGAAAAAAAATGTACCAGAGTAGGACAAGAGCTGGAAAAAAACAAGGTTTGGGGTGAGTTTCATTTGAACCTGAAAGCCAACAGAGAGCTCATAGTTTATGAACCCCTTTCAGCAAGAAAAAATGAGCACATGAACACAGCAAATTAAACTCAGCTTCACAAAGCTCTGGGCACACCATGCCTCCTAGTTTAAGTCTGCTGGATAGCCCACAGGAATGTTAATTTTGATGTTAAGGTTAAGAACATGTTCTCTCCCTTGTGTAGCATCAGAAAAGTAATGCTGAATTAGTAAGGACTGTGAAAAATTGCTGAAAGGCATAAATGGTTGTAAAATGAAATAATTTTTTCCTATTTGTAAGTTTGTCCCACCAACCATTGTTGGGGTGTGTTTTCTTGCACCCAGGACTCCACTGGCTCCCTGTTGCCAGCTATAGAAGGAAATACATTTTTTTCTGTTGATGAGCTGGGACAACATCTCAAAAGCCAATTTTTGTGCTTTTTGAAAGGAAATTTCTCTTTAAAAAAGTATTATGTCTCTGGCTATTTTATGTATGAAAACAGCCTTGATACCAGAAACCAGATGACAAGGTGACATGGCACATGTGACTTGACTCAACTTCTCCAACTGGAACTGGGGATAAGGGACAGCATAATCATTTTCCAAACACTCCACCCAAAACTGTAATCTGACCTGGTGTATTGTGGCACTGAAGTGATAATAGTGATTGCAAATGGTAGAGGGAATTGAAAAAAACCTGGTTCATAGTCTCTCTAGATATTCACATTTTAAAGGTAGTCTTGTGAGCATCTTGTATTGCAGAATAGTTGCTGACACACCATGCTGCTCCAAGACTGCACTTCAAAACGCCTTCCTTGGGGTATCTGACAAATGTAATACAATCTTTTTCTTTTTTGCCATTTCATCCTCTTGTGACCACATGGAGGAAGAGAGAAGGACAATCTCCCACTCTTGCAGCTGGAAGTTTTGAAGCCCTTATCCGTCTCTTTCCCCACGGGACTCCTCTTGCCCATCCCTCACTGCCCTCTCCCGGGGCAGCTGTCAGGAGAGGGAGAACACGGCTTCCTTTGCTGTAGGTTGGGTTTTTGACTGCTCCTGCACTTCCCTGGGGAAGTACCCCCCTGCTAGGGCAGGCAGCACTTGCACAAGATGGGGCACTGCTCACTGGAGCTTTGCCGGCAGGCAGACTAGTTCCCTTCTTCGTTAGCTGCCCAACAGCAAAAAAATGGAATTGCTCCACCAGGAATTTCTGGAGCTCATCAGCAGCTGCTGTTAACCCTCCAGCTGTCATTATGCTGCTGTGCTTGGCCTGGAGTCCCTGCTGGCATCAGTCGAGGGAAGTGATATACATATTCCCACTGTATTTTCTCTGCCAGCTAGTGTAACACTCCATAGAGAGTAAAATTTTAGGCAGATGCAGGAGGGGAAGCAGGAAGATGGGGGAAGACAGGCTGAGAGAGTTAGGATCATTCAGCCTGGAGAAGAGAAGGATCTGGGGAGACCTACTTGTGGCCTAGTGATCCTTAAAGGGATCTTACAGGAAAGTGGAAGAGGGACTCTTCATTAGGGAGTGCAGCGATAGGACAAGGGGCAATGGATTCAAGCTGAAAGAGGGCAGGTTCAGCTTAGACATTAGGAAGAAATCACTATGAGGATGGTGAGACACTGGCACAGGTTGCCCAGAGAAGCTGTGGCTGCCCCCTCTCTGGCAGTGTTCAAGGCCAGGTTGGATGGGGCTTTGGGCAACCTGGTCTGGTGGAGGGTGTCCCTGCCCATAGCAGGGGGTTGGAACTAGATGGTCTTTGAGGTCCCTTCCAACCCAAACTGTTCTGTGATTCTATGATTCTATGAAAGGAAAGGAAGCCACTAATACCTTTTGCATGCTCTCAGACATGCTCTGCACTTACAGCTGGGGCCTCATGATTCAGCTCACCATCAGAGCAGCACACACCCTTCCACTCTGAAAACCCAAACACAGGACTTTTTTATTGATGGGGAATATAAAGTGCTTTGGCATGCTCAATAAGTCAACATTTTTCTGTAGGCAAAATGCAAGACATCTGATATCAGCTTAAAAAAAAAGTCTGTAGTGTATTTTAATGATTTCAGTCCTGCAGAAGAAATGATGAATAAATGTATTAAAAATTTCAAGCTGTCTCTGAACAGCTTGTTGAAAATGGTTTCTTCATCATGTATAGATAAATACAAGAAAATGCTGTCAAAGGTCTTTAAGAGTAATGTTTCTGGTCCCAAAATACTTAACCTAGTGTGGATTAATTACAAAGGTTTTTTTCCCCAAAATCCCATCGGAATCTGAAATTTTCAAGAAGCTCAGCCTCTGCAAGTTAGGTAACCTAAAACTTTAATTCATAAAACCACAGGATGAGAAAACAGGCTTGAACTATTCCATTTGATCTCTCCCTTGTAGCCGATGTTCACTTTCTTTGGCCTTTGGCCAAAGCTAAAGCCATGTTTAAAGAAATACTTTTTCTGCAAGAGCAAACACAGTAACTGTGGCTACACTTCAAAGAGCTACCAGGAGATGATAAACTGTCAACAGATGGGCTCAAATTTGGACCATCTCACAGAAGATAAGACACAAGTAGTGGACAAATGCTTCCCCTCTGGTTTTGCATGTGAGTAGAAATAGTAAAGATACACCTCATATTTTCTGCTGTGTGCATTTAGTCCTTGGGTTGGTATTGGCTTTGTAACAGAGCAAATCATATGAACCTGTCTCCATACTCTTCTAACTTCATCTAACAGCTCTGAGTGTTGTGGGTCTGTATCACTGTTCCAATTATTCCTACAGTAATTATGCTGTTATCTGTAAGAGTGTTCCTAATTAATCCAAAGACTGCACGTGTATAGGGATAGTAATTCTAGAGGCTATCTCTCTTCCACTGTTTTTCTCCTGATGGACAGAAAGGTTATGATTCGTTTGGGTTAGCAGTATAATGGGCCGTGGCAGAGCGGTATCTCTTGTGGCAAAAAGATTGTGTTGCAGTTATGTCAGCAGGCATTTTAGGATCATGTGCAGTGCATGCCTACCCACTAAGAGCACAGGCCTCACCCTGTAGTTCTCTGAGTTACTCAGCTATCCTGCTTTAATACTCAGAGGATGAGTGCTGGAGGAACTATTATTATAAGAAGTTCAGAAGCAGAAAGTACCTGGGCAGAAGAGACTTTTCTGCCTTATTGCCAGCTCACTGCCAGCCACAGCGAATTTAAGTAATGAGGGCATATGCAGACAAAGATTTTTATAATACCCAGAACAATTCTGGGTATATAATACCCAGAACAAATATCTCAGAACAATTCAGAGACTCATCACAGAAAGACAAAAATCAGAATGCTGGTATCTCTCCAGCTTCTTGAACTGGAGACAATTAATGCTAATGACAACATAAATATATACCAGGACACCAAAATGAAGGATGTTCTGTGCCAACAAAGCAGAATTATTAATGCCAGGTCCCAGCCATTTTTCAAGTGGCTGCCGAGCTGCCACATAGCATCTTCACTGAGTGGAAGAAACACAGGAAAAACAAGGAGATCACCAGGCTTCCGGATGTTGTGGAGGATGAGGTAGCAGCATCTTCCTTGGGCAGTGAATGTAATCCTGGCACTAAGTGGGAGTCACTGAACAAACTCTTAAGAGAAAACCTTTTTCAGAATAAGATGTAGCTGTTCAGCTGAGACTAACATATCATTTTTCTTCTTTGAAGTATTTAGAGATTTTTAAGAGGCGTCTGTCCCAGGTAATTGCTTCTCCCAGGTAAAATCACTTGTATTGCAAGATCAATTTGATATGGCAGTCTTGTTTTAAGAACTTGGGCTGACAAGGGACTAAAACTCAATAGCTTTGTGAATTGGTAGCCGTTTTCTTGTTAAAGTGATTTTTGGTGAAACAATATTATGCTTGTATCTGACACTTGCAAAGAAAAACTAGAAAACAAATCAGGCATCGCTATGTTTGCTAAGATTGTATCAATATTGCTATCAGCAGTTTTCACTGATCTATGCAAATAACTGTGTGGTTAATTATCCAGTCTGAGCTTACATTCAGAATACCGAACTATTAATTATACACATAGTCTGGAGATGCAGTGCTCTGAAAATGAATGTTATTCAGCAATTTTAGTGTGCAGATTCAAATTTAAAATGTCACAGCTCCATGCTCTCACAGCTTGCAATATCTAGAGATCAGTGCTTTTGGTGTTAAATAAGGTAAATAAAACACCCTTATATAGCTTCCAAGTATCATGAAGTTCATCTTCCCTCATATGGACATCATTTTGAATATAATTCCCAGTGTGTATATGCAGTAAAAAAAACCCCAAAAAAACAACTAACCGCTCTTTTATTTTACTTCAAGCATGCAGACTAATCAGAGTAGCTTAAAAATTTGGTCTTATACAGATACACACAAAAGTGTTATTGAAAACTACAGCTGAAGTTGAACTACATTTAGAAATTCTGTTAGTAGTGCAATATTTTAAAAAGCAATTCCCTCTGGTGTAAGGAAAATTTAGAAACCTGTGTTTTGTGCAGTTAAGCGCAATGCTAGGTACTGCTCATATTTAATACTAAAATCTTGTGAGGAGCAAAATATGCAAGGGAAAGAGAAGAAAAAAGATGAAAATAAAGGAATAGCACAGAATACAAGTCAGAAAGCTCTATATATAAAAAAAAGAAATATCAAGCAAAATTGTCTAATTCTTATGCTGTGGGTAGCATGCAGGAATGATGGTTACAGGCTGGGAAAATTTTCCACATTCCTATGGTTTGGTAAAGGGAGCAGTACCAAATTCCCAAGTAGGTCAGCAAAATGGGAGTGGTGGTGTTTTGTCACAGTCATCGTGTGAGTTTGTCTCCTTGGCCTTCAGAAAAGAAAGGGAAGTTAATCACATTTGCAAGGTTCATTTTCTTAACTCCAATGCTGAGAATGTTTCTGTGTCAGCCTACTAGCAATGCCTGACAGTTACTCACCTGTGAGAGCTCTAGCAGGGTTTCTCCAACTCATGCTTCCTTAGTACTTCAGCAACGCCAGTGGCTGTAAGAGCAGGGCCACAGAGGCATGGAGAAAATCAGCTTTTCCTTCTGTAAACCACTATATTGCAGCTGGGTTTCCAGCAAGATTCTAGATGAAATAATTTTCTTTATCTGATAGACTGATCTTTGATGTTTTTGAAGAAAAGACTATTTGAAATAACAGTTATTTAAAATTAATTTATTATACAATTTCAAGTCTTCCTGATGGTTTTCTAATATGGTAAGAAAATAGTTATCAGCCAATATATAGAATATTTTTATTTACAAATTCATAGCACAGGTTAAAAAAACAACAACTTTCCTTACAAAAGGAAAGGGGTCCAGTTAAAAACATATAGGGAATTTCAGCTTAGCTGAGATGGCCATGACAAGTACTACATTGAAAAATTTTTACACAAGAAAATAAGAACTGATGAAAAATCTAGGCTTATAAATAAAAGTTAAATGGAATCTTATTTAAAATATTTAAGATATAGTTATATTTAAATTATAAAGCAACTAGGAGCATTGAAATGCTATATCTTAAGTCTGAAATGATGATTCTTTTGAAAACACAACAGCATGTGGGAGATTTTTGACAAATAAGTTCACACAGGAAGCTTGAATCTTGTATGTCTCCAGCTCCCACAGCTCTTCTGGGATTTATGCAAAGCAACAGTAATCATCATCAGAGTCAGGAAAAAAGAGAATGAGAGAATGTATCTATTTGCATATTCTGAATAAATTTGTCTTATATATGCCTGTAAAATTTACAAGCACTTATAAAATCTTTGTATGGTTTCTACAGAGATTGAGCAATGACAAAGCATGGAAGAGATTCAAAGTAGCTGGTGTAAAATAGTACAAAGACTTCCAATAGAAAAATTTTTAATCTAATTGGACAATGATTTGTTTTCAATATCCATTTAAAATGACTGAAGTACTAAACATAAATCACTTAACATCAGAAGTGGAGTATGCAGAACAGGCCAGGCTGTACACTCAACAGTGCTACAGCCTGATTTGCCCAACAGAAATAGTCCATATGCCACTTTTTTCTGCCATATTACATCGTATACCATCATATCCAACCATTAACCTAGCACCGCCAGGTTCACCACTAAGCCATGTCCCTAAGCACCACATCTGTGCGTCTTTTAAATACCTCCAGATTTGGTGACTCAACCATTTCCCTGGGCTTGCTGTTCCATTGACAATCCTTTTTTCCTGATATTCAGTCTAAACCTCCTGTGATAGGACAAGAGGCCATTTCCTCTTGTCCTATCACTTGTTACATGGGGAATGAGACCAACCCTCACCTCACTATAGCCTCCTTACAGGTATTTATAGAGAGCAATAAGGTCTCCCCTCACCCTCCTTTTCTCTAGACTAAATAATCCCAGTTCCCTCAGCTGGTCCTCATAGCACTTGCTCTCTGAACCCTTCACCAGCTTTGTTGCCCTTCTTTGGACAAGCCTCAGCACCTCAATGTCTTTCTTGTAGTGAGGGACCCAAACCTGAACACAGTATTTGATGTGTGGCCTCACCAGAGCCGAGTACAATGGGACAATCATTTCCCTACTCTTACTGGCCACACTGTTTCTGATACAGGCCAGGATGCTGTTGGCCTTCTTGGCCACCTGGGCACACTGCTGACTCACGTTCAGATGGCTGTTGTCTGCCAGGCAGCTTTCCAGCCACTCTACATCAACCCAGTAGCATTGCCTGGGCTTGTTGTGACCCAAGTGTAGGATCCAGCACTGAGCCTTGTTCAACTTCACACACTTGGCCTCGGCCCACTGATCCAGCCTGTCTGGATCCCTCTGTGGAGGCAGTGATCCTCAGCTCTTTTCCATCTGCTGGGGCAAGGGAAGACTGCTGACACCTTCTTGGTGTGTCCTGCTGAAGATTTCGGAAAAGAGGCAGAGACATAAACAGGACATTGACAGCTTCTGGTAGAAAGCCAGGAACAAGCCACAGCAATAATAAAAACAGATGGGAACTGGTAATATTTGACAGTTCATAAAGTAACCAAATCCAAGCTGATTTTAAGAGAGTCAGTAAAGATTGGACTCTTTTCTGTAGGACCAGCATTATACTGAATTATGAAGTTTTACTATAAACAGCTATGCCAAATTTTTTTTTTAAATAAAAGACATTTTTAAACCATCACAACTTCTCTTATAAGTCACATGAATTATAACATCATAAAATAACTGATAAACAACAAGATGATGAAGAGAATGGAACACCTTCCTTATCAGGAAAGGCTGAGGGAGCTGGGTCTCTTTAGCTTGGAGGAGACTGAGGGGTGATCTCATTAATGTTTATAAATCTGTAAAGGGTGAGTGTCAGGAGGTCAGAGCCAGGCTCTTCTCAGTGATGGCCAGTGATAGGACAAAGAGTAACGGGTCCAGGCTGGAAGATAGAAAGTTCCATGTGAAAGTAAGGAAAAACTTTTTCACTGTGAGGGTGACAGCACTGGAAGAGGCTGCCCAGAGAGGTTGTGGAGTCTCTTTCTCTGGACACATTCAAGACTAATCTGGATACATTCCTGTGTGATCTAATCTAGGTGATCCTGCTTGGGCAGGGTCGTTGGAGTGGATGATCTTTTGAGGCCCCTGCCAACTCCTGGCATTCTGTGATTCTGTGATTAAGATGAAACATGCCCTTGGAAAGGCAAACCTGCCTGCTGTGTGATTTCTTGCAACTTTTCATGAACCATGTAGTACTGACCACTGTTAGTAAAGAAAATTGGCCTGATCTTTCTCTGCAAATTCCTATGTCATCTAATCTTTAAAGCATCATTTTTTAGCTGATGCTGATCCATTTTGTTGAGTCTCCAAACTTGAGCTTGCTCAAAAATATTGGAAACTTGTCCTACAGCATGGACTGAGAATTGAGAGCACTAGCCCACCATGTAAAAATGAGAACAGATCCATTCCAGAGTTAATACACTGCTGCCTTCATGGTATATGACTTCATTGCAACCTGAAGCCACCAGGTTTTAAATGACTGGAAAAAACTATTCAAATAAGTTAATTAACTATCTATATATTTATAAAAAGTCCTGATAGGTTTGGCAATTGTCTCAAAATAATTTGCTGCTCCAGCTTATGCTGTTGATGTTTGAACTACTTCATTTGACGCTAAATCACACATGGCAAATAATCACCAGAATTATCTCTGACTTGTGTTTTCACCCATTAGATCCTTCTAATCTCAGTTCCTTCTTTACTCCAGCTTTTCTTCTTTTCCTTTTCTCTTCAGATACTAAGCTCCAGTCTATCTTCACCTCTGGCTTTGCCAGGTCTTTTTTGCATTATGTCCTCACTTCTAGAAGAGTTTTTTGTTCATTATCAGTGTAGATGTTTTAAATTTGATGGCTCTTCCTGCAAGGATTATTGATTAAATCAACTGATTTGTAAATTTCTGATGTAAATTTTCTTTGAAACTTTGTTCATCTTAATTGTTATGCTGGAAATAATTTCCAGGTGTGATAGCTAAAGCTTTTTTTTTTGTTTTTCTGTTAAGACACTCACTATTCTTTCCTTTAACATTTGATTGAGCCAAAAGTATTTCATCAATCAATGTGAGAGCATGGAAGATGAAACTTGTTATTGCATACTAGGTGGTAAATTTATGTTATCTATGCCTGAATGATTGTGGTAATGGTTATTATAATGCCTGAAGCAATTGGTTCATGGGATGTGTTGGCTTAAAGCTGAGCAAGATGATACCTTCCGTTTGTTTTCTTTGTATTGAAACAATGCAGTTACTTAAACACTTCTGATAACAGGAAATGGGAAAACAATCAATACAGGGCCACCGTTTAAGTGTCTGGGCTCCCCAGGAGACATGGGGGCTGTCTATGGGGTCTGTCAGAGCAGGACATGGCAGTCGGGACCCATCCCACTGCCCTAGCACTGGCAGGGCAGCTGGAGGGAACTGGGGCAGCCCCAGGCATTGAGCACCTCTGTTTGACCAAATTACTGAACTCATATTCTAAAGTGTATCATCAGCTTCAAAAAGCTGCATAACTAAGTGGCAAGAGCTCAAATATTGTACCTTAGACAAGCTTTCTGACTTTAGGTTATCTGGGGTTGGAGCCCCTCTCAGGTCCTTCAGCAGCTGTGTGTCAGGGTGTTTTGGCTGGACTTTCCAAGACTGTTCAGAGTATCTCAGGAACAGCTGGTATATGAATAGACCAGTTGCTGTTACTGCTACTGTGATAGGGAACAGGAAAGCAGCCAAACTAAACACTTAGAAAAGTTGTTGGCTTTATGACAGAGGAGCAAATACATACTCATCACTTAAAATATTGTTGAGTTAATACTCCATGATGACAGCTCTTCTTTTGACATTCAGTAATGACTCAGTGAGGTATTGATAAATGAAGTACATCATCACAGCTGTGAAGTTTCTCTCCTACATAGTAGAAATTTGTATCTCTGATAGTAAAGGCAACCTGAGGAGTAGCCAGGTGCCAGCCTTTTCCAGAGGCAAAAGACGTCTCTTCGATGATTGGGGATTTTATCTGTACCTAACGTAACCCATACAAAGATAAAATCATCTCCTTCCTGGCAGCCTTCCTGTTCCTGTTGGTGAACAACTGTGTAAAACAGATGTAACTTGAAGTATATAGAAGCATTTCTGTGCTAGCCCTGTCTGATTGGTATTCTACAGGTATAAATACTGAAAGCAAAGTAATAATCAAATCCCAAGACCACATGACTTAGACAAACTTCCTTTAGAGTACTGTATCTGCTTCTGGCCACCCATGGTGCAGAAAGATAGCTTTGAGCAGGACAGGTATAGATGAGCTTTGCTAAATTTACGGAAAAAGAAAAAATCCCTCATTGCATCTCATCAGGCAGAAGGATGTGGCACAGGCTGGTCTCCCCTGTGCACCTGTTGGCAGTGGGGAAGCTGGGACCAGAGGTAGAGCTGTGCAGTTGTCCTGACCAGAGATCTCTGTACCTCCAGTGTTCCTCTCACTGGAACAGGTTGCCCAGGGAAGTGGTGGCTGCCTCCTCCCTGGCAGTTGGATGAGGCCTTAAGCAATAATACCTCTAATAAGAGGTGTCCCTTCCCATGGAACTTGATCTTTAAGGTCCCTTCCAGCCTTCTGTGATTCTATGATTCTGTGTCAGAGCCAGCGGTTCGCAGGGCAGTTAACATGAGAATGCCCAGGCCTGCGCCACGCTGTGCCAGGTTGTGCAGCTGGTATGACCTGGCCTTCAGGCTGTATGACGTAGCACACGTTCCTTGTCTGCAGGCTTAGCTTTGCCAGGTAATTGGGCAGAGGATCTTGCAGGCAGCTCCCCCTCAGTACCAGTCACTACATCACCCACATAGCCTTGCCTGTGTTCAACACATGCAGTGAGGAGTTCTCTTGCAAACTGCCTTTATGTTTGACAGTAGAAATGGTAAATAGAGTTGGGTTGTTTTGTAAGAAAATCCTGTGATATCCCAAATGACTGAAATGGTGGATCCTCTTCTCCTGGAAGGGTCTGTACAGAATGAGACATGTAGGTTTGAGTCCTGCTTGATGCTACGCTGCTTGGGGTTCCCAGCGTATGAAGGGATATAAGATTATTTATACCATTTTCTTTTTATAGTATTAGCTCTAATACATATGATTTTGACTAGCAGGTTACAGTCTGAGTGCAGATCTGCATCTCCCGATGCAAAACAGGCAGCATCATTCAGCTCATGAAAAAAATTGCAGTGGTGCTGGTTCATTTCATAGTTAATTTATTTCCCCCACTTCTATGTGCTATTGAGGCTGAACTCTCATGCTACTGTAGGCTGCCCCTAGTCCTTTCTGTTACAAGTCTGATGCCATGTGAAATACAGGTACAGAGAAAGATGTAGAGAATAAACAGAGGTTGACTTTATTCAGAGGTTAAGATCTTCTCATGGGTGAAGGGGTAAGGTAACACAGATCTTTTCAGTGAATTATGAAGACGGCTAGTTAGGGTATAATGCAGAATAGCACATTTTCGCAAAGTGCTTTATGTTTCTTTGTTTGTTTGTTTCTCCTGGAAAAAAAGGTTTTTGGAGGGAGTGTGGGGTGTGGAATCCATTCAGAAAATTTGTCACAAGTTTGAAAATAAATTCTGGGAGGCAATACACATGGTCAGAAACTCTGTTCTTCAAAATGTTTTTTTTATTTGGGACTCTACTGTAGTGAAAGAGATGAACTTGGATGCTCTGAAACTTGACTAATACCCACAGCTACAGAATGATGTAGCTCTCAAAACTTCAATGGACAGTCTACAAAGATATTTTTTTTTCACTGTGTCAAGTTCTGAATTTATTTCCAGCTTTCCCACTTAGGAAAACAAACTGGTCTCTGGAACTATGTAATTCTAATTAGCAAAAGAGAGTACTAACATTTCCAAAGACTGTCTCCCAGGATTGATGTGACTAAATACATGTGGATACACAGTGCTGCAGGGATTCTGAGAGTTGCAGAGCTCCAAGTGGTTTGAAACATGTACTTTGATATTCAGATAGGAGTTAAGTGGTTTAAAATTAGCTGTGGATTTTTAGCTGGTTTAAAATTAGCTGTGGAAATTTACACACTTATCTGGCTTTAAAATTAGATTAATTTTAAAGCCAGATAAGTGTGTAAATTTCCGTGCCAAAATAATGAAAGAATCCAAATGATTTTGCTGTTACACTGTATCTCCACTTTATTTACAGGACAAACAGAATCTGCATGGAATTTGAAAACTGTATTTGACTTGGTAGTGCCATTATACCTGGAAAAACACTGAAAATAATGTTTAGATTTTTATATCCCACTTGTGATCTAAACAAATTGTATTGCAATGAGTGCAGAGAAACAAGAAGTTTAATTGTTTTCATTTCTACATCTCTGTCTGAAAAGCAGTTTCCACATTGTTAAGTATCTTAAGATGCCAGTGCAAATGACCCACAGTGAAGGAGGGAGTCAGGAATCTCTAACAGATTCCAGGAGTTCATCCACTAAGGATCCTACCTTCTTTAATTAAAAACGTACATTATAGAAAGGTTATATTAGGATTTCCATTTTTCGTTCTGCCTGTTGCAGGTCTGAATGGTTTCCTAAGCCAAGATGCAGTTCCTGTAACTGTACAACTCTTTGCTGGCTATACCTCCTGTGTTTGGGAGAAAAGACCAAAAGCCCGTATGGTTAGGGTAGTTGAGCAGCTCCCATTGTAGAGGATGAAGAGTCATGTGAACTTACTCCATAGCATAGAATCAGGCAGGAGGTAAAGGCTTCCTAGGAACAAGTAGCTAATGGGGACAATTAAGATATTACAGGTAGAATCAAGGCAGGTGCAGAAGATATTAGTAATCCATCTTATAGAAAAGCCTGGGACTTGCTGGCCTTATCCAGACCTTCCGCTGAAGGTTCCACCAAGGTCTCAGCAGAATCATAGAATCATAGAATCATAGAATGTGATAGGTTGGACCTTTAAAGGTCATCTAGTCAAACTCCCCTGAAGTATGCAGGGGCATCTTTAACTAGATCAGATTGCTCAGATCTTCATCCAGCCTGACCCTGAATGTCTCCAGGGCCTTTCTGGGCAACCTGTTCCAGTATCTCACTGGAAATGAGAACTTTTTTCTCATTTCTAATCTAAACCCACCCTGCTCTAGTTTAAAACCATTTCTCCTTGTCCTATCACTATATGCCCTTGCAAACAGTCCCTCTCCAGCCTTCCTGTAGGACCCCCTCAGGTACTGGAAGGCTGCTGTAAGGTCTCCTCAGAGCCTTCTCTTCTGCAGGCTGAACAAGTCCAGTTCTCTCATCCTGTCTTCATAGGAGAGGTGCTCCATCCCTCTCATCATCTTTGTGGTCCTCCTCTGGACCTGCTCCAAGAGGACCATGTCCTTCTTTGTTGAGGGCTTCAAAGCTGGATGCAGTACTCCAGGTGGGGTTTCACCAGAGCAGAGAATCAGAGGGGAGATCTGCTGGCCACACTTCTTTTGATGCAGCCCAGGATGCAATTGGCCTTCAGGGCTGCGAGTGCACATTGTTGACTCATGTCAAGCTTTTAATTCATCATACCCCCCAAGTTCTTTTCCACAGGGCTACTCTCTATCACATTTTCCTCCAGCCTGTCTTGGTAGTGAGGATTGTCTGGACCCAAGTGCAGGAAGAGGTGGGTCTGGAAATTTCGCAGTTGCATGACATGGTGAGTGCAGTAGAAAGTGGCTATAGCAGAGCTGAGAAGGTTAATATTTCTGTCAATGCAAATGCACAAAATATAGTGGGCTAATCATTTGTATTGTAAGTTAAATGTACAGTGCAGAGCAAAACCTATATTTACAGTGAAGTCACAGATCATTCCACATATTAAACCTCACATGGTAGAAATTGTTCTGATGTAACATTCAGCTGCACTGATTGTATATTTCTGTGCCAAATTACTGTGACTAAAAAGAAAGAAAACAAGCCCATTTCATTATTCCTAGAGTCAATACTGTTTGATATAGAAACAAAAACTTGAGTCTTTGAGTTGCATTGTTTATATACACTTAAATGCCTCATGTGGTCATGTTCTAAATTTAGTATATTATCTTGAATAAAGTGATAAAAATGTAACAGCTTGTCAACAGAACAAAGATACTACAATTTTATTGAATTGCAAACCATTGTATAGCTCTATAAAGCTTTCTGCTAAGTACTTCTCCAGGTTCTCTTTCATAAAGCTGAAATACCTACATTACACCCACTGTGGCTTGGCATAAAAAACCCCTCCAAAACCCATAGAACATTAATTTTGCTGTACTATGGCAAAGGTCAATACAGAGATCAATCTCTCCTACTCTCTGGTTCATGACACAATATGTATTTTTTCTCTCCTTATTCTGATTTTACTAATGAAAAAATCCTAGAAATAATTTTGAATTGGAAGACAGATTTTATACTGAATGTAGGGAAGGTACTTAAAAGGGAGAGTTCTCAGTTTTGAAGCTGCTGTCATCGTGTCTTTGCACAGAGATAGAACAGGGTATCTGTATCTGTCTCTGTCTCTCTCCCTCTTCGATGCTATATTTATCGCCCCCCTGGCCATAAAAGGTCCGGAGTGGGGCTCTGACATTCCAATGACTGCAGGCATTATTTTTGTTCTGGACCTTGAAGTCCAGTCCTTACCCCTCGTCCTGACTACCGCTTTGCTGGCTTCATCCTTGCTGTGGTTTTTTGCTATTCATCCAGACGAGAGCTCTTCCATTTGCTGCTGATCTTTTGGGCCCTGGTAAGTGTTCCTTCATGACAGAAGATTTTACGTGTTCAGTTATTTTTAATCTGAATTTGTAATGTCCAGTTGATAGTAGCTCACTTTGTTCTTCTCAGCTCAGCAGTTATTTGAGGGACTTGTGGACATGAACTGAAGACATCTGAGGGTTAGCTGGGAAACAAAGTGAAGTGGTGCAAGGGTTCACTTATTATCAACTCAATTTTCCTTGCATTTTGTCACGGTACTCTCAAATGAATCATGGCTTACTGAGTTACAGGAGTAATTTGCCATGTAACCTCCTTTGGGCTTTGAGAGTGTGTAAATAATCTAAATATTTTCTAGTCAAATAGTATGTCTTGTGGTTTGTAAAGCCACTGACTGAGCTGAAGGAAATTGTATCTTTTTTTTCCCTGCTTAAAAACCAGAGTTTCTGGTTTTTATCTATTTATCTATTTTTATCTATTTTTATCTATTTTTATCTATTTTTATCTATTTTTATCTATTTTTATCTATTTCACTACTTTCACTGGTTGATGGAGTAGATCTTTCAAGAATTAGACAGACTGGTAAGCAGAAGAAGAGGCAATGCCAATAAAATCACTTCCTTTAATATGTAGCTGCGACCTATGAACAAGTACAGAACTGTCTATCTGCTCAGTGGTAATTTTGGAAATTGAGTTAGACAGCTGCTAACATATAGCTCCGAAATCTGCATATGCCTCTAACTATGACCACTAATATTTTTAGTCCAAGCTGTGCAGTTATAAAATACTACACAGACCTTGAGAGGGAGTATAACCCTCACACTGAAGGGGACTGATTAGTGAACACAAACTAAGTAGATGCAGGTAGCACGGATTTGGTAAAACTTAGGGGATGGGGGTCAACCTGGTAATCAGACTGCTCCAAATAGAAGCAAAATCCTTATGAGGTTTGGAGTTTCCTGTCCTCTCTGGCAGCATCATACCACTTTATCTGATCAGAGTAGTGTAACTGACTAACCCTGACCTGTGAGCAGTGCTTAATGTTTCAGAGGAAATATAAAGCATAACTCATAGCCTGATAAAATATCTATAAAAGGAGTTTCCTCTTAGGTGATGTAAGTCAGAGCTGGCCCTTTATTTGAACCAGGACATCTGACTTCATGCTCAGCTCCTGCCTTACTGCTTTAGTTCTTCCTCCTCCCATAGACTCCTCCTCTTACTCCTGAGGGCAGGGAGGTCCAGAACCTTTATGTTTGGAAGAAAAAGTTCCTTGTGAACCTTTAAAAAGGTGACCTTTTAACCTCCTTTAAAAAGGTGACCTTTTAACCTCCTTTAAAATGTGAACTTCAAGTCCACTGCTCACTCTTTTTCTCTGACAAGATGTAAATGAAATGTCTCATTTAACTTTGTAATGGCTATCACGTGCAGTGCTTTATACTTTTGGATTACTTTCCTTTGAAGCCCGGAAGGTTGTGGGAATCCCTGAGCAACAGCTAACCTCGTGGATGTGGTATTCATGCTGAATACCACAGCTACGAGGCCAGTGCTTCAAATAAACCCGGTGAAGACAGCCGTAGTACTCCACGGAAGGAAAACAGGATGTTCTCATGTTCTTTCCCTTTCAGTGTGCAAGACAATACTCACCTGTGTGCCCTAACTTTGCTCAGCAGAGATCACAATGGCTTGCAAACCCTAAACCTAGCTCTGCAGAGCTGAGAGAGAAAGCAATGAAGAAAGATGGAGAAGAAATCTTCTGAAGCTAGGGAAATACATAGGATCTATGTACTATGAGAAGCTAACAAAGTGAAATAAATAACAACACAAAACATTAATAGGTATTAGAAACAAGGATACTAGACAGAACAATTGCATTATTTAGCCTTGCATGAAAAAATGTCTAGGAGGAGAAATAAGGGAATTAAAATGGAACATCAGCTTTTGGCTGTAGAGAACAACAGGTTAACCCGCTTTCCTATTCCTCCCCCTTCCTCAGACAAAAATTAAATAAATGCATAAACTGGTCTTCTTGAAGTCACGCTTTCACTGTGGTTAGGATATCAGCAATTTCATTTACATACTTCAAGACTTCGGGATGACTTTCTTACTTGTTGACTTTCTGAAAACAAGTTATTTGTTATTACACAAAGAGCTGTTCCCTTGAGAGAGACCTGAAACATATGAAAGTTGAAAGGCTGTGGTTTGGTTTATTTTTCCCTATAATTCGCTTTAGTCAGGCTAAGTACCTGAGCAGTTACCCAAAAGAGTAGTTTGCAGTTTTTTGACTCAAATACTAAATGAAAAGCCAAGGACTGAAAACAAGGAAGCATAAAGACCAGGGAAAAATACCTTGATTTTCATGAAATCATGATGACACTCCATCTCTGCAAATATATTTTATGTCAAATAATCATCAGGTCATTGCTCATTGGCATGAGCAATACCAGAAGCAGAAAAATATTCCTATTGTTGTAATTAATGTTTGGACTGGATGATCTTAGGGGTCATTTCCAGCCTTAAAAATTCTATGATTCTATGATAATTGATAGAAAATGGCAAACACCTGTCACCTCTCTTCTTTAAATTCTTCAAAATGTTTCCCAACTATAGCTCATTTTTATGCATAATCTTTTACATTTTCAGGGGCAATCTAGCCATGTTTAAGCCTAATCACCAGTGATAAAGGAAAGAAAGATCATCATAGGGGTTTATATAGGCGAGCTTGTATATCAAAGAAGAAAAAGTCAGTTTTAACAACAGAAAATTAAAACAGAACACATTGATTCACAGCTTAAAAAAAATCAAAGGAAATCCTTTCTGCACTCAATCCTCATCCCAGTTTGAGAGGGGAAAATACCTCTCACCTGATCAAATTTCCTACTATGAGGGACTGCAAGCCAATCTACTGATGACTGTGCAAAGTAAAGCTTAGATGGGACTATCATCTGGAGGAAGTTTTTTTGGTGATCTTTAATGTGATATTATAAGTGAAAAAAACCTTTGGACCAAGGAGCATGATATTATTTTACTCATTGCATAAAAACCACATCCCTCATTAAACTGTAAAAGTGTAACAAGCCATTTGAAATGCATCTCTGGTATCACATGCAACGTAATCAATGTAATGCATATTTACAAAAAAAATTATGTTTTTAATTCACTGTTAAAATATTAAACAGAATATTAATTTAAATCTATAAATTGGATTACAAAATTGAATGAAATGTTCATATATTTTATTGTCATATAGCCTTGTTGGAAGTCCTCGTGCCTTTTAGAAAGAACATATTACTTCATTCTCTCTTTTGTAATTTAACACAAATATTTACACTATGTCTGAAGAAGTTGAGCACATAAATTTCATTAGTTCACAGGAATGAGTGGAGAAGTTGAGCACATAAAATTTGAATAGTTTGCAGTAACAGGGAGAGCAACCACACAAGAACAGACACAACAGTGCAAGGTTTCCTGGTTGATGATGAATGACATACGAATATCTGGAAACTTAAATACAGCCCTATCTTAGTCTAAAACACATCATAAAAAGATAACCCTAAACTCACTGCATTTGATTTTTTTAAATTTAAATTCTGTGTTAACTCATTAAATTGTGTTTTATTTCTATACTGACTCAGCAGTTTTTTTACAATAGTCCTTATGCTTTATCTGTTCTTTTTCAGACACTGTCCTGTTTAATAACAGCCAGAAACGTACAGGACAAACCGCAAAGCTACAAGACACCTATGATGTCTTTACCTTTCTACCAAAGACACCATGATCACTATGACCATGCGTATCGCCATAAAGCACTGCAGTCCACTGTAAGCCAGTACCAGAAGGAATCAAAGAGCAAATCCGCTGTCTATGCTCAAGGATCTACAGCTTATTCTAGGGGCTCTTCAGTGTATCGCCATGCGTCTGCAGCAGACTTCAGCCTTGACTCTTCAGCAGCATATAGTCATGGCTCTTCAGCCTACGACCTTGAGTCAGCAGCCTACAGCTATGGATCTGCAGCCTACGATCACTCTGCTGCACAAAGTAAAAGATCTGCGGCCTACAGTCTTGACTCTGAGTCCCTCAGCAAGAGCTCAGCTGCCTACAGGCATGGATCTGAATCGATCAACAAGCTGGCTACAGCCTACAGGCTGGGATCTAAAGCCTACAGTCTTGGGTAAGTGAATCTCTCTTGGAAACAACATTCGAAACAAAAATGGCCAGCCACTTCTCAGTGAAATCTGTTGCAAAGCTCTTCTCCTCTTCCACAGAAATTGCCTCTGTAACTTGGTGTTATTGTATTCTCCAGGCTTGGTGTTTTCCTTTGGCTTTGGTGATGGGAAGGACTGTGGTCAGCTAGAACTAGTTCATGTGTGATGGTTGGATTGGCTTAAGAACAACACAGTAAATGCTGTTGTGGCTAAGTGGTAACACATTCTTGCTCCAAACTGGTCAGGCAGGAGCCACCTCTCCTTCCAAGTTGTTTAGCCATATCAGAATTTAATACTCAGAGTTGAGATAGCTTGCTTTTGGTTTGAAGCTGGGTCTTCAAACCCAGCAGTAAAAGAATTTAGAGCAGGTCATACAAATTTTATCATTCACAGTTCTTCTTTGTCCTAGTGGTTTCATTTTTATGTTGAGTGATTCAAGAAATGTAAATTTTCACACTCTCTATTGGTTGAGGCATACTAATTCTGAAGTAAGAATACCCCAATGTGTTTATCTTGCACTAGAAGAGCAGCTATGCTTAGCTGACATGTTTTTTGTTCAATTAAGTTAATAAATATTGCTCAAGTAATTACATTATCAGAATATCTGAGATATCATGGCCTCACATTATTTGTATGTATCCCAGAGATTTACAGAAATTAGGGGAGTATTAAAGTAAGATTAGAGCAGCTGTTAGTAGTATAGGAAATGATCAACAAATTATAGCCCGAAACATCTGCTCACTATTATATTCATAATAATTATTAGCAGAACTGATCAAGGTTTTATTAGCATTAGTATTATTAGCAGAACTGATCAAGGTTTGTCCGTCAGAAAATTTAAATTTTGAAAGCTGAATCTCCTCCAAAGATGGAATTTTGTCCAAAACCACTGAGGGAAAGACTAACTGTACTTTAGTAAACAACACCTTGTGGTTACAGCTTTCCCTCAGCTTTCCGAAAGTTCAGGGTCAAGTCTCTATGTGCCAGGGTCTGTCTCTTCAGGAAATTGAACCTCAGGCTATTAGATGTCATATGGGTGACATGACTGTCTCGAGCTGGGTAGTATCTAGTCTTTGCTGTTGAAACAATTTCACTTGTGCAAATAATTAAACACTGAGTGAAAGCAGAGAGAACCTGCTGATGAAGAGAGGCAAACTGGGGATGCTAGAACTGAGGGTTATGTACCCAGAGAGGGTTGGACAAAGGGAGGTATTCCAGATTTCTGCAGTGATGCAGCTGTGCCTACATGCTGTTGCTGAACATAACCCAAAGTTGTCTTCTAGAAAATGTAAGAAATGGGAACATTATATGAAGTTGCAAAAAGCGATTGTAATAAAACCTGCTTTTGAGTCCCAGTTATTCTGGTTTCTCAGATGAGTTGTTTTTTTTTTTTCTGAAATTTCTATATTCTCACCGAGAAGTCTTAACATCACCAAAGCACTATTAAAGGAAATGGAATTGCTTAGTTATGAGAGAACTTAAAACATGTTTGGGTTTCCATAGCTTTTGTTTGAGATAATATCTTTTGTACTAAAATAGTTTATTTGGGGATACTTCCAAGTTAGTCTGCAGTACAAGTGTTGTGACCAGATTGATATATTATCCTGCTAAGCAGAGATAAGAATGCCATAGCTGGAACTGGTTTTGTTGTTGTTTGGTTTTTTTTTGGTTTTTTTGGGGTTTTTTTGTTGTGTTTTGTTTTTTTCTGCAATTCTGACCTTGTGTTGGAGGTTTTAGAAATTTAGTGTTGCTGTGTAAGACTAGGGCTCAGAAAAACAGACTTACACAATTTAAATCTCTCTTGCACAAGACTTAACTAATAGATGAGAAAATATGGTTCTGAATGATAATCTCAGTATCTAACCTAATTGTGTGGCTAATAAGGTCTCTATGTTGGTATTTATTTAGTTTTTTACAGCCCATTTTTCTGCAATCTGAAATAGATAAAGTAAAACAAATACTGCAAATATTACAACTATATGATTATAAATCACGCCAATTTAAAATAATTATTTCCAAGTTTTCATTATACCTAGATAGCCCAAAACACTCCAAGGGGTAATGTGGAGGCAAAAAGTGTTACTGGAATAAATTGGGCAAGTCAAAGACTTTCTGGTTTCATCTGTATGAAAAGAATGATGTAGCAAAAAAAAAAAAAATCTGCAAAAACTCTTATTTTTCAAAATGTAGAAAGGGCCCCGAACTGAAATGCTGTATTTAAATGATCTACAGCAGCGGTAGTTCCTTGACACCTGGATACATATGTGAAGCCAAGTCTGGTTAAAATTCTTTAGGCAGCAATTGATTATTGCATATCACTGGATTGTAACTTCAAATCTAAATGTCTCTATAATGGATATAGTTTCATGTGTAAAACCCATTAAACCCAACAGGAGAAGTATACTATTGATATACTAAGCTTTTACTCAGGTCACTTCTTATGTTTATTTAAAGAAGCTTCTGCTGAACTTTACTTGCAAAATTTAAGTTTCATCCTTTTCTGTAGCTGCTGTACAGAAGGGAGTGTTCATAAAGCAATGGTTTTGGCTTGCAGTTAGTGCTATGTGAGGCATTTGTCATGGGAAAACAGAGCAGAAGGAATGGGGACAAGGTAACCTGCAAGACCTTGACCTGAATCCAATTCTCTGACGTTGGAGCCTTGCTTGACTGGAAAATATGCTCAAATCATGGACATAGCATGAAGAGGCTGCAGCTTCCTTTTTCATGAGGACAAAAAAGGCTTCATTTGCAAGTGGCCTGTTTCTTCCCCACCTATCAAGTCGTCTTCACACCATGACAGCTTGAGGAAGCAAAAGGAGAGAAATGGAAACTGGCAAAACCAAGAGCAAATACAGAACCTTGCAGCTGTCATGGTTACACTTTGCCAAAGCTGCAAAACCCTGGGCTCCTAGAAGAAAGTGACTCTCACCATGTAAAGGTTGCCAATTCAAATCTCCACTGCCTACTAGTTCTTGGGTTGTATCTAGCTGAACATTGTTTCTTTGGCCTCTGCAGAGTGAGGAGGAGCTGGGTGTGCTGCTTCCCTTGAGGAGAGGGCAGGGTTTGTACAGGAGAAGGGTGGCAGCTCTCTTCCAAAAGCCGCTGCTGTGGCCACCCACACTCTTCCCTGTCCTCCCCACGGGACTGGTTGGCTCCCGTGAGAGAACCTTCTTCTCATGGCACCACTCCATCCTCCATGTGCTTCCGAGAAACTTTGAATCAGGCCTGCTGAAGCTGCTTTTAGCACTACAGGCCTGTCAACAGGATTGCTGGATTAAACCAAATTACCTCTTTTTGTTTTGGAAACTCAATCCTTTGCCTTCTCTTAAACTTCCATTGTTTCTCCTGGCCAGCATCAGCAAATAATCCCATTGGGTCATAGATTGCTTATTGACCACCAAATGTGCCAGAGACATGCTTAGAGAGAAAACACATTATTGGTGTGGCTAGGGCATTTGCATGTATTTTTCAGGTCATCAGAAACAGCAAAGAAGACATGTCACAATTCAGGGGAACCAAGAAACAAAGGAGAGATGCCTTAGTAACTTGCAATTAATTGGGTAGTCAGGCAGTAAAAGTGAATGCCGTTCTGAAGCAATGTCGTAACCAGGCTTAGGACACTGCTGAGTAACAGCAGTAACATTACGAAATGTGAGAAGGCTGTGATCCTGAGATCCCTCCTGGCACTGCTTATCCTTTGGTTTATTATAGGTGAGGGTTAAGAAGGTGGCTTCCAAACGTCATAGCCAAGCATGGAAATTGTTTTAATGAGCCTTGCTGTGTGGAAACAATTCCTCTTAAAAAATTTTGTTGTGGATTCTGTGTTAGGGAACTGTGTGGTTATTGCCAGCAATACTGCTTGGGTCTACGACAAATCTGTCAGCAACTTAAAATGAATATAGTCACCAGAGAGCCCTTCTCATCTTTAGAGTCTGGCATTAAAGAGCTACTTCATGGAAATCCAAAAAGTGTTTTTCCCCTCTCCTGTAACTGGGTTTGTCAATCTACTCTCTCTTTAATGTGAGTAGATTCAAACGTTGCATATTAGGAAAGAAACACCTTCTGTAAAGAGCCTAGAAAACACCTCTTGGCTAATGGAACTCCTCCAGCAGGTACAGCTGGTACAGCCAATGTATATACCAGATGGATCCCTCCTGTCTGCTTTTGGAATAAAGTGGGGGAGAAGTAATAGAAGCATGCTGAGGACAAGATAAATGATCTTGTATAGGTGTAAAAGAGTTTACAGGCATCTTTTCATGCAGGGGTGGAATAACTAAGTATAGGGTGCTGTAGTCCACTCCTAGAACACATTTCTACATCTGCTGGCTGCAGGCTTTCCTAGTGCAGGGTGGAAAACCTGTCCCTTCAGGCACAGAAACAAGGGCAGTGCCAACACAGAATCGTAGAATCATAGAATCTCCTGAGTTGGAAGGGACCCATAGCGATAATCGAGTCCAGCTCCTGGGTCCACATAGGACCAGCCAAGTCAGAGCATGGGACTGAGTGCATCATTCAGATGCTTCTTGCATTTGGTCAAGCTCGGTGCTGTGACCACTTCCCCGGGGAGCCTGTTCCAGTGCCCAACCCCCTCTCCATAAAGAACCTCTTCCTAATGTTCAGCCTAAACCTCCCGTCTCAGATTCATGCCATTCCCTCAGGTTCTATCCCTGGTCAACAAAGAGAAGAGATCGATGTCTACCCCTTCTCTCCCCCTCATTAGGAGGAGGGATATAGGTATATTTCTATTTGAGAATAAGACATCAAACAAAAACCTCCGTTTGGGAGTTTCGGAGTCCTTGCACATTGCTGCTGTCTGTAGTTCATCTATTGGGCTCGAGCGAAAAGTCCACAGAGTCTCTCTGGTTTTTAAAACCTCTATAGCACAACGCCTGTGCCTTTAGCATTTACAGTGACTCAACTCCCAGTTAAGTGACTCCATTGAGAAACTAGGAAAATGCTGGCATAAATATTTCAGCATGCTGAAAACCATCAAGAAATGAGGACAGTAGGCTTGGGTCACCAACCTTGATAAGGCAGTACAGATAGTATCTGATCTGTGAAAAAAACATGCATACACTAGCTGGACATATCAAATGAGGCTGAAAGCTGTTAAAAGGTCATGGTACTGTTCCTCTCTGTGAAACCAGAGAGCACTGATACCCTTCTCCTCTCCTCTGGGGAGATTCTGTTCCACATATCAGGTAAAAGGTTGGAACATTTTAAAATAAAGGGCAAGATTTTACAATCTGGTTCAAGAAAGCGGAGTTCCCCTTTGAGCTACCTGAATAATGGTTCTAGGCAGGGTTTGTTTTTTGCATGGTGCAGGAAGAAATAGGAATAACAGAAAAGGGAATCAGGGAAATAAACCTCATGAAAAAAAAAGATTGTTTTCCCATGAAAAGAGCTCCATTTGAATATGCATTTCTATGAGACTCCATATAGCTCTGCCTGAATGGAGGCAAATGGTAAGAGGATGTGGAAAAAAAAAACACTTTTTGCTGCTTAAAATCTATTCATCTCAGCTCTTGGTTTATTCATTACAATTCTGTAAATATTTTGAAGTGATCTTTCTGAAAACACCAGCTGGATACTCTGTGAGAGAAAATGAAAATAAACTAGAAAGTATGTTGTGTCCAAGTATATAACTCAAAGCGTACTTGGACATTCTGAGCCCCTCAGTTCCAGAAGGACATAGAACTCCTTGAAAGAGTCCAGCGCAGGGCCACCAAGATGATGAAGGGAGTGGAACATCTTCCTTCTGAGGAAAGGCTGAGGGAGATGGGTCTCTTCAGCTTGGAGGAGACTGAGGGGTGATCTCATTAATGTTTATAAATATATAGAGGATGAGTGTCAAGAGGATGGAACCAGGTTCTTCTCAGTGTTGACCAGAGGTAGGACAAGGGGAAATGGGTCCAAGCTGGAGCATGGGAGGTTCCATGCAGAAGTAAGTAAAAGCTTTTTCACTGTGAGGGTGCTGGAGCACTGGAACAGGCTGCCTAGAGAGGTTGTGGAGTCTCCTTCTCTGGAGACATTCAAGACCAATCTAGACACATTCCTGTGTGATTTAATCTAGGTGATCTTTCTCAGGCAGGGAGGGGTGTGGACTGATGATCTTTTGAGTTTCCCTTCCAATTCCTAACATTCTGTGATTCTGTGATTGAATTCTAGGTTGCAGTTCTGATCATCTCACTTTAAAAAGTACAAACTGAAACTAGAAAAGGATCAGCAAGGAGGGTGGTGGGAGACATATAGTACCTTCTGCCTGAATAAAAAAGATACTAGGGCTCTCACCTTGGGCAGGAGTCAAGTGTGAGCATGTAAAGGTAATGAATAAAATAGTGAAAGATGTGCAGAGGGTGAATAAGGAAGGATTTTCCACACAGAGTGCCATGTAAGCACAAAAGAGATTATAAAATGGCAGATTAAAAAGGTTTTAGAGCAAGTGCCATTTTCATATATAAATAAACTGT
Organism: Heliornis fulica; assembly: GCA_013399135.1. Taxonomy (NCBI): domain Eukaryota; kingdom Metazoa; phylum Chordata; class Aves; order Gruiformes; family Heliornithidae; genus Heliornis; species Heliornis fulica. The sequence continues at coordinate 362,740 of VXBZ01000917.1, forward strand.
GTGCTCACTGTCACAGCCAGGATGTGACTGGTGCTGATTGGCCCGGCCGGCCTCGTCAGTAACAGGGTTTGGGAGTTTGGCCTTGGGAGCCCAGATGGGATTTACTTTGCTGGACTGTTAAGAAACTTCTAGCTGCTTCTTAAAGAGGCCATATTGCAAACCAACCACAGTAGAGAGAGAACTTGGACTGAGTAGAGGGGAAGGAAGGGGAGAATGAAACTGGACTCCTGTGATCCCACATACACTCTCTCATGGACAGTTTATTAACATGTATTTTGGAAATTAAGCACTTTTTCTGGTATGACTTGTGTCGGTGGCTTAGTACCTTTGGAGCTTGGTACTTTTGCAGGGTAAGCTACCCAGGGTATGGGAAGCAGGTTAGATGTGTTAGTGATACACATCTGAGGTAATGAGCCTCGCTGAGAAACCACGTGTCTTAATTCTGCTCTAAATCTGTGCACATATGCAGTAAGTGTATGCTGTGTAGACAGATCTTCAGACTAGAAGCAGACTCATGTATGATTTCCCCTGGTGGTGTTGAGACAGAGATGAATAGACACTTTGGGGGTTTATAAAAAGCTGACAGCTAATTATGATATTCCATAGATCTGGGAGTTAGAGATGTGCTTCATTGGGAAAGGAGGATGGAAGAATTTGGAACTTAGTTAACTCAATTTGTAACCATGTTAAAAATGAATCGCTGCCTCAAATATGCTTCCCACCCTTCAGAATTCCTCCCAGGATGGTGGAAAGAGGGGATTTCCCTTTGGTGTGCTCTTCTTCATTTCCACTCACTCTCCATGTATCTGTGCTACATTAAGTGGCATTCACACAGCCCTCTTCTTTCAATGGTTGGGGGCGGAGAGGAGAGCAGTTGGAATCGCAGCGCTGGTTACTGAGAAATACCTTGTCCTGCAATTTCTGTAGAGACACTCAACGTGCATGTTCCTTTGAATGTATTTGCATGACCAGGCTATTTCAGGACTGTATGTTTTGGAAAAGTAGAGGTTATGAGTTCAGATACAAACTTCAGAATTACTTGGTGATCTCAGTGACTCAAGATCTACCAAAACTGGGTGTACAAACTTTAAGAAAAGATTAAATATGCATTGCTCTCATGTGTATTGTATATTCTCTCTATTTAGATATAATATCAAGGAACATCAGTGTTATATTTGTAATGATGAGTTTGACAAAAGTGCATTTATTTATGTGTTTAATAACTCTGAAACCATTAAAGCTATTAAAAATATTTTCTTGCTTATCAAACAACAGAGCAAAATTTTTTAGTACTTTAACCATGTTTTGGAGCATTTGTTAACAGATTTTTTCCCCCTGAATTTAACAGTATTATTTTTATTTCAGACTGAAAGATTCCAATTTAATGATTGAAGATCAATCCTATAAAATGAGTCCCAAAGCAAAGAGAGCAAAACAGAATTTGGTATTTGAGGACAAAGAGAATGAAGCCTTAGACTACTCAGTGCCCATATTCACAGGACGGTACGTTAATGTTCCCTCCGCTTGATATCTTATTTCTGACATTTTATTAACAAATTATAAAATAGTAAACCTATTAATCTTTTTTTACACTCCTGGATCTCCAGGTGATTGTTTGCACTTCACATGAGTGGTAAAAAGACAAAGAGAAATCATCTGACTGGCAGAAGATCAGAGACTGAGCATCCAAAGCCAGGACAAATAAACCTAGGCGTCTGGGCTCTGTTTTGAACACATCATCAGGGCCACTTTCTGTGAAATTAAGATATAATTATAACCCTGTTTATTAGGATCTGGACAACTATGTTGTCCACATTATTTAGCTTATTTATTTGTTTTGAAGATTTGTTCTGTAGCTCAATATCTCTTAACAAGTATTAAACATAGAAACAATGAAAAGATGTGCTAATGTTTTGTCCTGGCACAGGGAAAAACTGGAATGAAACCAAATACTTTCTCAATTCCATTGTAGTGATTTGTACTGATCTTGGTGGTATTTATTGCACAGCTATTACTGACATAATATGTCTTACTGCAGCAGTGTTCTCAGTAAGGGTGAATGTGAACTTTATGCGGAAGCCAGAACAAATACTAATTTTATGTGGGGCCTTCGGAAGTTCAAGCATAGTCACTTGTTCAAATCACAATATGTCCTGGGGCATGTTATGAAACACTGGCACCTGGTTAGAGGCCAGGAGAAAAGCTGCTTGCCCACCCACAGTTGAACAGAAACCTTCCTTCAATTTTACTTCACAGTGTTTTTCTGGATGCTGCAGTGCTCAAAGTCACTCCTGCTTTGTGTCCCGACTTGTGCTTTCGTGTGAAACTGAGTTTCACCTTGTCAGCGAGAGATGTTATTGCTTTGGCCCTTTGAGCATTTGTGATGCTTTTGGAATGAGACCAATGGTTCTGTTTTTTTTTAATAATTCCTTTCCACTATCCTGGAGTTTTTTTTTCAGTTCACCCTGTTCATTTCTCTGTCAGATGCTGCTCTTCAATCTAACCAACATTCAGAAGCACATATTGTTGCAATTTTTAAAGTGTTTATCTGGAGTTTTAGCTATATCTTCTGTGATAGAATTACATAAATATGTCTCATAAAACTTGCAGTAACATTCTCAAGGTTTCTCACTACTTTTGTGTCTCACCTGGTATTTCTGCTTACACAACACTGGATTTGCAGCTCACCATCATCTGTCTTCTGTGCCCTTAAAGACAAATATCCTCCCTTTTTATTGTGTCTTGGATCTAAAAAATCAAAATGCATAGTGTCAGTCAATAGTTGAAAACCATGGCTGATGCCTACTATCCTGGGTGCCAATCTTAGCTTTCTTACAGGCCCCTGTAATCTTAACATCTTTGTTAACATCTTAACAGATCTTGACAAATAAAGTTGTTTTCATTTTACTTTTTTTTCGTGAAAATGTATACAGTAATATCTAACTCAGTGTTATGGTGTGTAGCTTCATTTATTTGCATCTCTGCAATACTTTGGTGTCCTAAATTAACAGATACTGTTGATTCTTGCCCTGTTGTGACTATTCTTCTTACTGTTGTTATCGTTCTTACTTTTTGCATGTGGCACCTCAGGAAGTTGTGCATGCCGCTGTGCCACTGAGGTAACTCAGTCAGATCTTTAAAAATTAGTTAAAAAAACATAGAAAGGGCATATGATAATTGTTAGGGTACCCAACTCAACATGGCATGAAATGGTTGGGGCATCTGTTTTAGGCTTTTTTTCCTGTTGGCATCATGTCCATGACTGCACGCCAAGACTGGGGAAGTTGCATGCCACATTCCTGTCGGATATTTGGTTTTGTTTGAAAGATAACAGCTGAAGCCTATTGAACCATGTGCATGGTATATGTCATTCCCAAATTCCCCTGTGAAACTGATGTATCGTTTCTCGTGGGCAAATAGCTTTTACAAGGAGTAGTTATTTATAAAGATCAGCTCTCTGTGTGCTCATTGGCTGTTGCCTGTGCCGCTGGATGACCTTCAGCGCCATGTCACTGCTTCCATTATTTGGTTGTATTTCAGAGCCCTCCAGTTCATCTGGAAAAAGACTTCCTTGTTCAGATTTTTCGCTTCACAACTGTTCTTCTTAAACACCTAGCCTAATCCTTGTGAGATAAAATTGGAGACAGACAGACAGTGTTCTAGATAACAAAACACCCAGAGCTTGATTTAATGCCATAGGTGCTAAAGATACAGGACGGAGCTCAGGGCACTATTTTGCAACCACCTCTATGCGAAAGGGCTGCAGATGGCTGATACCCTTCAAGTAATACGTTGTGTGTGTGCTATTTGGGGTTTGTTTATGTTGTTTCTGTTTGAAAAGTGTTTTCTCCAGAAACCCATGAGACTGGACTTTGGAATCAAATCGTAAATGGTACTGTGTGCTGTTTCTGATGCATTCATCATTCTGGGGAACATGCTTCTCTTTGATCTGGGAAGATTATAACAGGAAGAAATGATTAGCAAACCTTAATATTTAATACTGTTGATCAAAAGCATCTGGGGACCACTACTGCAGAGGACTTGGCTGGGCCCCATATTAGTCTGAGGATATTCATCAGCTCCCAAATGATTCTTTATGCCTTGAGGAGCAGGTCCATACTGTGAAGTTACAGAGATCTTAACTAATGTAATTAAGGAGGAAATAACATCAGCATGCCTTTGAAGGAAAACACCACTGCTTCATTTAAACCGAATGTAGATAGCTTCATTCATATTCTTTAAACTGAGTTTTCAAAATTGTCTTGAGAAATCTCTGCTGTATATCTACTGCTTCAGATGATATTCATGGCAGGGAGATGATGTGTCTAAGTGAGTTGAACCAATCATCCCACTAACACTTTTAAGGATCATCCTGTTAAAGCAGCTTTAAACATAAAGTTCAAGGCAGAGTTTGAACACATGAAGGAGGTCAAAGCTCTAAGTTGTTAAGTAAGAGTTTTAGTCTTTCGAGCAATTTTCATGATAAGGTTACAGTACATGCCACAGCTTGGCTTTCTGGTATCTCATCAAACGGACTTCATTGCCCAAAGATAAGGGTCTGGACAGTTAATTATGGATTTGAGTCTAAATTTTCTTGAATACTGAGATATGCTATCAAATTCATAATATTAGTAGTTTAAAGAAAATAAAAAAAAATCTTCCTAATCTTTTGTTTGTAGCAGTAGCAAGAATTTATGATAAATTAGTGAAGCTGTGCTTGAGTTCATTCTGCAAATAAGCAGAGTCTGCTTTCCCTTTACTACTTAAACAAAGGCACTTAACAAGAACCAATTTAATTGTGCCATCTCATGTTACCCTAAAGTAGCTAAACTCAGTAGAAGGATATTAATGCTTCACCTTAAGTCAAGTAACAATCATTGTATGTGCACTACTCTAGCATATAATGTATTGACAGTGCCAGAAGAATATGGCTGGAATGATATGTGTACATATGGAACCACGGTTGAGAGTAATCGTTCATTGCACCTTACCTCTGTAGAAAGCCAGAAGCCGATGCTTCAAGTTAACCCTTAATCATCTTACTGAAAACATTTGGAAGAAGAGTCACCCCAAAAACATTACAGGAATGAATTTTCTAAGAACAAAGAGAACTTTTTGTGATACACAGTAATGTGGGGTTCATTTACAAACCACAAATGAGGACATTGTTATACAGCTACAACTATCTCCCGAGCCTTTGGTAGTATAATTATGAATGCTGCAGTTGCAAGGCCATAAATGAAGATCCGTGGGTATGTATGACTCACACTAATCTTTATAGCAATGGAGATATAAAAACACAGCAGGATAATCATTAAACTGAAAGTATGTATGGCATAGTTACATGGAAAGGCACCAAAAATGGACATGACTTTATACAGTCATTCTGCAGTACCCTTCCATGTTTCTGCTTTGAATACATATGGAGACTATAAAAGCACAAATATGTTATAAAAGAATATTGGCCAGGGTACATGGCAAATTTGATAGAAGATGTAAATGGAATATGTTCTCAGAATTTTCAATGGGATTCTGCTTCTTTCAAATTCTTTCAGAGAAGTGAGTATAAGTGGGATCACAGACACGGAAGAAGAAAGAATTAAAGAAAGTGCTGCGTATGTTGCCAAGAGGAACCTTTTTGCTAAAGGTGAAGGAGTTAGCGTCAGCAAAGTGGCCAAGTCAACTTCTGAAGAGGAACATCATGAAAAAAAATCACGGAAAGTAGCGATCCGAGAGTCTGCTGAACGTTTGGCCCTGAAGAAAACGGTAAAAAAGTAGAAACAAACACCCAGGCTGTAAGCAGAGTGGGTTGTTGTTGGTGTGGGTTTTTTTTTTTAACATGCCTAGCACAACAGGGCCCTGGGTTGCACCATGGGAAATCACAGTAATGGTAGCAAGATACCAAAGAACTTTCAATGGAACTCCTGTTGATAACTTGAAGTCTTGTTATCTTTGCATCAGGTGTATAAGAAAATAGATTCAGTGCCTGAGGTAGGTGCCAGGGGCTCTGCTGTTGTGTTGTGAGAGAGGTAGGAGGGAGAACAAGGCTGGAGAACATTCTTTAGTCATGCCTATACCTAGTTAAATGATATGGCATCGTTCACCTGAATGATGAGGCAGTTACTGGCAGAGAAGAAAGGTTCCAATGCATGTGTCTTTCCAGTAAGGAGGTGATGGGGTAATTTCTGGATTTTTATGGCCTGGGAACAAGCTTGCCCGAAGTGTTTACCCCAGAGCTTTAACCACAGGGTGTTAATTAGGGAGGGAATTGACAAAGACATCTGGAATGAATAATTGTGGGTAGCTTTGATATTATTGTGCAACTTATTAAAAACTTGTTGAAACTGAAAACAGTTTCAACTATGTTATGGCTAGACTGGAAGAATATATCAAGAGTAAATATGTTTCATTTAGCAAATGTATTAATGTTCTGAGCAGAAGAATTGGTGATTTGCTTGTAAAATGTCCTCACAGTGTGAAGTTGGAGAGGGTGTAAACACTTTGAAGGACAAGGTAAAAATTTGAAATCATCTCAAAATTTGAGAAACTGTCAAGGTGAAATTTGATAACAACCAATGGCAATTGCTACTCACAGGATGACAAGAACAAGTAATGAAATGCCTGACAAGGTAGTCGTACTGGAGGATCTGGAAGTTATAACAGGTCACAGATTTAATGTCAGTCAATTTGAATACAGTCATTGTATAAAAACAAATGCCATTCTAGAGTGTATTAACAGAAATATAACATTATTAATAGAAGACAGCTAGGTCAAGAGAGGTCCTCCCCCCACCCTCTACTTTGCCCTGGTGAGACCGAACCTGGAGTATTGTGTCCAGTTCTGGGCCCCTCAGTTCCAGAAGGACATAGAACTCCTTGAAAGAGTCCAGCGCAGGGCCACCAAGATGATGAAGGGAGTGGAACATCTTCCTTCTGAGGAAAGGCTGAGGGAGATGGGTCTCTTCAGCTTGGAGGAGACTGAGGGGTGATCTCATTAATGTTTATAAATATATAGAGGATGAGTGTCAAGAGGATGGAACCAGGTTCTTCTCAGTGTTGACCAGAGGTAGGACAAGGGGAAATGGGTCCAAGCTGGAGCATGGGAGGTTCCATGCAGAAGTAAGTAAAAGCTTTTTAACTGTGAGGGTGCTGGAGCACTGGAACAGGCTGCCTAGAGAGGTTGTGGAGTCTCCTCTGGAGACATTCAAGACCAATCTAGACACATTCCTATGTGATCTAGTCTAGATGATCCTGCTCAGGCAGGGGGGGTTTGACTGGATGATCTTTCAAGGTCTCTTCCAACTGCTAATATTCTGGGATTCTGTGATTAAAATTAACATGAATCATTAAAATGCAAGGGGTAATTATTTGTGTTGGAGACTGTTGGATCTCTGGTAATGAGTAGTTACTGTTTTATGAATGCTTGAGGACAAGTAGAACCTGTCCAGAACTAAGAAACCACATTTGTAAGGAAAATTGGTGATGATGAGATAATTATGAAAGCCATGTTCTATCAATAATCTTAATACAGGGAACAATAATTCTCCACATATGTGAAATTTAGGGCAGAGTTTAGTTTTCAGAAAGCAAGATTTATAGCAGTTGAAATAATTACACTAGGAAAAGTTTGAGAGCAGGTCTGACAGAGATGATTCAGGCTTATGCAATTATTTATTAGAGCCAAAGTACAGAATCATGGAATCATAGAATGGTTTGGGTGGGAAGGGACCTTAAAGACCATCATCCTTCATCATTTCAAGATGAAAACTTTATCTTCTGTAGAAGGTGAGATAAATGTATCGAGTACATCTATCTGGATTTTTAAAAGAAGATAGTTTGGGTTTTTTTTTAACTGCTCCTAAAAAATTAATATTCTTTTTGTGTATCAGTCATTCACACTTATAACTGCTGAAGTTTATAATCAAATGTTTCTTTTTTAGCTAGAAGAGACTCAGGAATTCCACAAGAAGTTGAATAAAGATAAACTTTTGCATGCTCCTGAGTTTGTTATTGAGCCTCGTTCTCACACCATCTGGGAAAAGCAAAATGTCAAATTTCATTGCTCTGTGGCTGGCTGGCCAGCACCCCGTGTTACATGGTAAGTTTGTAGCTTTATCACTGGAAGTCACCTCAAAATCAATATCTAAAGTCATCTCATTGAATGTGGTGTATTTTCATGAAAGAAACAAGTTCATTTAAAAAAAAAAGGTTCAGAGACCTGTCAAACACCTTACAAGTCACCTTTTACAAAAAGAAATATTAAAAGGCAAAATGATGGGGTTTGTAACAACATCAACACATAGATTTTTTTCCCCATGGAGATATCGAGTATATTATTTCTGTCTGTTGATGAAAGAAAAATATCAGTTTAATTTACTGTCAGTGCTATCCTTAAAATAACATTCTCAAAATACTTCTGTTTAGTCTACAAATTCTATTTTTGAAGACAACAAAACCCATCTATTATATTGTAATGTTAAAAATATTAATATTTTACAATTTACTACCTCAAATTCTTAATGGGCTTTGCGTTTATTCAGGTCTTAAAACCCTTAATCTCAGGTCTTGATAAGAAATGCTACTAAGAGGTACATTAATAGGCCAGCGCTGATGGCCATGAAGTCCCTTGGTCTCTCTCCTTAAACAGTGACAACCAACAGCAAGGCTCTTCATAGAGACATTTTCCCCATTGAGTAAGGGTTGCAAGTGCCAAGTGTTGACATTCCTCCTAGAGAGGATTCCAGACAAACCCTTTGGGTCTGGTCTCAGCAAGACATAGGAATGGTTAGCTACCCTCATGGCTGTAATCCATCTTGGTAACCTGAATCCTAACTGAGAACATGAGAGCTGAGCCATTTTCACTTTAATTGAGATTCATCTCACCCCAAAAACTTGACATGGTTAAACCACAACTTCAGCTGTCTGCCTTTGCTGTCAGTGTGAACCAGCTTTTCATCTAAGTGCTAAATATGGATGGTGGAAATTAATACAGTGTTTTACTGTACATCTGAATTCCAAAGGGATTTCAGTTTGCCACAGGCTACTAATGGAAAGAAAGAGTTCACTGCTGCCATCTCAGCAGGTGTCTTTGCTCTGAGATACAGAACAGTGCTGACCTGGATCTGTCAGCTCTCATTCAGCATTTCTAACAAAATGTCAGTCGGGTATTCCAAACAGTCATTCTTTGTATAAGCAATGGAAACCTTTTCATGCTGTCCATGATAAATTATAAAGCTTCATGAACTTTCTCTAGAGAAAACCCTACTGTGTGATGCAGCTGTTCTGACTCCCTTGAAAAAAGCATATGGAAAACCCAGGACATTTGAAACCAGTAGCAGAAAGCATAAACTATCAGTGCATGACAGTGGGAGATTGGAGTCCAATATTAGCTAATGACTTGGCTGTTCTGGAATTTGTGTTTCCAGAAATAACAAGTTGTCCTTCTAACACGAGCCCTTTTCTTTCCATAGATGAATATAAATAAGAAAATTAAAATCATTTTTTACTAACCTGATAATGAAAACATGAGAAGTTGAAGTCTTCCGGCTACTCAACTTGTTTCTCCACAGCACCATATGCTACTGAATGCCCTCACTGCCAACAGGATCCAAGGGTCACCCAACCCTCTGGAAAAAAGTTAAAGAGACTACAGAATCAAGTCCCATTTCACAGGATTTCATATTCCCTTGAAAATATTAGGAACTGATGGCATTATTCTATTTTCTTAACGATTTGACATACTACAGAGACTATATAGTTGTTCCAGATGTTCCCAGGCAGGTATGCTGGGTGGGCACCATTGCATAGATGAGGTGAAGAGTGGCAGTGAATGGATCTACTCTTAGGGAACCCATGCATTATTTTTGTAAGTCAGGATAATGCAGTAGGAGACCTGTAATGTCATCAAGCGTGGAATAGAGGGTATTGCCCTGCATTGAGTCTCTTTTCATAGACATCTTGCTGAAAGGATGATCAGATTAAAAACATTAGGGTTTACAATCCTAGCTCACTTTGTCACTGGGAAAAATCCCAGTGTATTACTCTGCCCAAATATTTGTAGCCAAGGAAATATTCTTTATTCACAACATTGAAATTGTTGAAAGGCAATTTTCAGATTTATTGTGGGTGTAATTTCATCTTGAGACATTAAATTAATACTATTCTTGGTAAAAATAAATTAGCTTATTACTGACTTGTTTGGTGAAGTGAGCCATGTTGATACCAGAGCAGTTCCCTTTTGTGATTGAAAATGGGCATTTCAAATCTCAAATGAGGAAGCAAACTTTCTGGCTGAATATACGTTATGACTTAGAGGATAAATGTTCATTTAAGCTACATCAAAGTAAGAGATAAAGATGCTTGTATCTATCATCATTTGTATTTCCACTTCCTTTATGGACAACAGGGAAAGCTATGCTAAAGGAGGACATTGTCTTTGGGAACATTCCTTCTTTATAGACCTAGTATCAATCCCAAATATACTGAACACAATTCAGTGTTTAATTTTATTAGACTACTATAACCAGTTTGTTCCATATTCATAGTGTTCACTTAAGACAGGATTAAATTGAACACTTACTTGGTTACACCAAGGCGAACAGATGAGGTGCTGAAGGATATGATCTAGAGGTGGACTAGGTAGGGTTAGGCTGTGATTGGACCCAATGATCTTAAAGGTTTCTTCCAATCCAAGTGATTCTATGACCATGTATTGTGAGGGACTTCCTATGCTATGATTGGTGAGGTAGAATCTACCACTGAATGCTCCCTCTGTGATTCTCAAGCTGTTTATATAAATTCTGAAATTAGCAGTGCTGGTGCACTACTGAGCAGTACAGGTTTAGTCCTTCAAATTACTTGTTGGGGATTTTGAACAGTAAAGTTTTCCTCCCTGAATATATACTTGTACCAGAAGGCATTCATATTGTATACTTGTAAAGGCAGAGAAGTTTTTGGTAGTACAGCATTTGCCAGATCCCTTACTGCAATGCCCTTCACCCTCAAGACAATATTTTTTAAACATTCTAACCCTATTTGCATCGGGGCTTCTGCCAACCTAGCTATCCAAGTTTAACAAAAAAAAATTAAATTAATTTTTGAGAATATGCAGGTTTTAAAAGTAGAGTGAATATGCAAACCAAACAAAATCTGTATGATACATAACAGGTAAGTATGCTCCAGAATTTTCTTTGCAACTCACAAAACTCTGAGATGTTGCTCATGTGCCTCCTCAATTCCTTTGCAAGCAGTAAGCTGAGATTCATGGTGATCTAAGCTGATTTTCACACTGTTCAATGCTATTTTCTCATTTTAATTAGGAAATAAAAGTCACCTGGGGTGAGTCAAAGAGAAAGAGAAGTTAAGGTTCTTCTTCTTCTATTCTTGTCTTGCCAGGAAATTAGACTATAGTTTTTCTAGGAGAAAATGGCAGAAATTGATGCTCTATTTCAAACGTCAATCACTTGACCTTTTAATGTATACAATAATACACTTCTGTTTACACAGAACACTGTTACAATGTTATGTTGCTTTTCCATAGGTACAAAAACAATGTGCCCATCAATGTACAGACTCACCCTGGCAAGTATATAATTGAAAGTCGATATGGGCTGCACTCACTGGAGATTGCCACGTAAGGGAACAGTGGATACTTTTATAAGTAACTTAAGCTGAAATGTTGCTAGAGATTGAGACTTGCAAAATGTAAAGATATCACTTGGGGATGTAAGAGATATCAAGTTTGTACACCTGAGGTGAGTCTTCTCTGCACAGAAACAGTTTGAAACAGTTCTGGTTTTCCTCAGTAGAGGATATACAATTTACCCAAGTGAGTAATTTAACCAATTATTATTCTATTTATGACCGAGTCAGAAACATGTGGGACATTTGTCATTCCTTTTCCATTTGTCTGCTGCATGAATACAGTTAAACTTGAGAAAAGTCTATATCAGGGTAAAAATGTGTGAGTTAACTGTTTATCAACTATAGCAAAGTTCCTGGTTCTTACTGAAATGAGGAACAGAAATGAAATGTCCTCACTTATACACAAGAAAGACCTTTAACAGCACTCATCCTCCAAATGGGAAATTTTTGTAATCACTTTGTATTAAAAACACTGAAAACATGAGACCTAATCACCTAATTTGTCAATCAGCAACAATTTAATTTTGACAGTTTAGATACTGGTAGGTGCCCTTTGAAAATGTTTTAGGTTATCAACTCTTTCTACAGCTTTCACATTAGGATTCTCTCTATAGGCAAGAGTAAATTAGAGATAACTTAAATAAACATTACCAGGCAGCTTTTACTAGTTACACTGTGCTCTCGAAACTGCATGTGATATTTGAAAAGAGACATGTGTTCCAAATATTGCATTTTCAACACTAAGAAAAACTTAATGGCTACAATCAGTCCAGTGTCTAGCATGTCTGGCCCTTGAGGTGTTTCCTGTTTTTTAGATTTTGCACAGATTTCTGAGGGATATTTTAAATCTGAAATATAGGAGAGGGTATGTCAAGGACCAAATGTGTGCTGTGCCTAATAATTTCTATCATTTTAGATGTGATTTTGATGACACTGCTCAGTATCGGGCTTCTGCTATGAATGTTAAAGGAGAAATTTCAGCTTATGCTTCTCTTGTGGTAAAGAGTAGGTTTGCAAAATACTTCCTTTGGGGGCTTTGGGGTTTTTTGTTTGGTTGGTTGGTTGGTTTGGGGGTCTGTTTGTTTGGGGTTTATTGTTTGTTTATTTAAGATAATTTACCAATTTCCTTTTTATGTCTCGGAGAGCCTTTACCTCTTGGTGATAGTGACTGGAGTTGCTCTTTTTCTGCCTAGGGTACAAAGGAGAAATCGACGCAAGTCTTTTGTATGCTGGAACTGTCTCCATGCCTCTGGGCCGTAAGTTGCTATATATGTTTGTTTGACACATCCACTTACAGTTGTGACATCATGACAAATGACTAAGCAGAATATTTTGTGGCATTACTTACAAAGGAAGCAGGTCCCATTTACAAAGGTGTTGAGCTCTAGGTGATGTCTGCCTCAGCCACAGGGGAAAACAGCATTCCCTTCTCTGTCTATGGCTATTTGCTTATATAAGAAGCATCATTTTAACCTTGCCCTTGGCTGGAGAATAAAAACTGTCAGAAAAGAGACACTTCATCCCTTCTAATATATAAAACACAGTCTGGAAAAAAGCCAGGGAGTGCGTGTGCACAACTAGAGTGGTTGACTTAATTGTTCTTGTTTGTTGCTATGTGATGCCATGTGTTGCCAAAATGCCTAGAAAAGGTCAAATAGCCAGAATCCTATTTGAATATTTTGGATGCATCAAGGTAAAAGTTGCTGTTTGTTTTACCTGAGAACCTCACATTTTGGAGTGATTTACAGTATCACACAGATACTTCCATGATGAGAAATGTCAAGAGATTCCACCCACAGATTCGATGTGTGTGAAGTGCCCTGGGGCTCCTGTGCATGGAAGATTTGACAAATAAGACTCAATTTATTGTAGCAGTGCAAATAGAATCAGGGATATGCTTGCAGCAGTGTACTAGGTGTCATTTATATACCAATGCTCTGAAAAAGCAGAAACAAGATTATGCATCGTTGCAAAATGCAAGGCCACAAATTTCCAATGTGATTTGGGACTTATCACTTGGCAATGGGAAACAAGATGGTGATGTATGATGTATTGAGCACAGAAAGTCTGTGAGTTACCAGTGTAGGGCAGTTGGGGAAAAGGAAAATGTGACCCTAAATTTTATCAGCTGGGCCTTTTTCAAAAGAAATATGGAAGCCCTGTGTGATGTATATGCAACACATAAAGGCTCCTAGGTTATTCTGTCTGGAATGCTGCAGAACTTGGGTTACATAGCATCCGATAAGGGGAATTCAGGACCAAGTACAAAAACAGGCTATCTGAATGTCCAGGGGAACAGATAGCTCCTTTATGTTAAGAGCCCTGCCCCCAAAGGCTTTTAGCTTCTAAAAATGAAGGTTGAACAGACACACAACATCCTGGAAGTGGAGCAAGGAGTTAAAATGTGGAAAGAAAAGAGCTAAAGATATATAAGCTAAAAATCAGCTTGATCTGAACAAATAATTAATCATAAATGGAAGTCTCTTTAAGTTATAAAGCAACTTTATGATAGAATTATGGATCTGAAATATTGGAAATTCTGGAATTAAATTCTGCAGAAGCCTCTCCCTCATAAAATGAACTACCTGTAAGAACTAGAGTCATATGAATAAAAGAAACAGCTGATTCTCTGTAATAGTAAAGGCTTGGGTTATCTGACACTGCAATTACCTCTGAATATGTTTGTTCAATATAGCTTGTTTCTATTTACATCTTAAACTATACCTGAACTTGTTTTCATAACCACTGGATACTTTTGCTTAGTAGTCTTGTCACAAAAGGAGGAAAATCCCAAACAAATAAACAGGCAGATTTGTTTTTCCCTTATACAGTTGGTGTTAGCCCTCATGGCTATGCTTCCAGGTTTGAAATCAAATTTGTTGACAAGTTTGATGTAGCCTTTGGGAGAGAAGGAGAGACAATGAGTTTGGGCTGCACAGTCGTCATCAATCCCGACATCAAGCGCTTCAAACCAGACATTGAGTGGTACAGAAATGGTGAGGATATAACCTGCCTTCATGTAAATCTTCAGTTATTTTGGCATATCTGAATGTTATGATTTGGTTATTACTTTCTCAGATTTCTAAACAATAATGTTTTCTCTTCTTTAATTAAAAGTTTTTTAAAATATAACATTTTGAATTGGAAACAAGGATCAAACATAGGCAAAACATCATGTAAGGCTCTTCTGTGGATTTTTACTTTCCTAAAAAAATTTAAAATTAGCCACATTTCTGTCAGCTCCAACATCTTTGTGGCCCATCTAGATAGCCCACATAGCATTTACCATTTATTTCTGTCAAGATATTTATTGAGTAGTTGCACAAGTGTTGTGCAAGAGCTGATAAGCAAGCTGTTGCTCTCCAAAGTAACACTTTGAAATTGAGGGCAAAACTGAGCAGAATTAGCTGTAATTTGTGATTGTCTTTGAAAATGAAATGTTGCATAATAAGAATGGTCTCTTGTGTATTTTGAATCTACTTATTCCCTGTGTTCAGAATCTGTTTCTCAGTAGATCCAACTGGTTCTCATCATGAAATTCTCTGATTTCTAGGTGTTCTTATTACACCATCCAAATGGGTCCAGATGCACTGGAGTGGGGAGCGAGCTTCATTAACACTGACTCATGCAAACAAAGAAGATGAAGGTCTTTACACTCTACGAGTGGTGATGGGAGAGTACTATGAAGAATACAGTAGTTACGTCTTTGTTCGAGGTAGGGTATTGTCTTGTGAACTAAACTTGATAGGAAAATAAGGCAAATAATGGCAAAATTGGTCTCAGTCATTTTAGGTCTTTTTTCCCCAAATAAAAAGAGAGACATGGAGTGACTGGATTGAGTTCATCAAAGGGCTTTGAAGATGATTAAAGGCTTGGACTATGTTTCATATAAGGAAAGGCTGAGAGAGGTAGAACTGTTCAATCTGAAGAAGAGAGAGCTGAGGAGGAGTTTAGCTGCCTGATGGAAGGAACTGAAGAACGCAGAGCCAGGCTTTTTCAGTGGTGCCCAGTGCCAGGACAAGAGGTGTTGGACACAAATTAACATACAAGAAAGCTCATCTGCACAGGAGAAAAGCCCTTTTTACTGCAAGGGTGGTCAAAGCTGTAACAGGTTACCTAGACAGGCTGTGGAGACTTCATCCTTGGAGATAACCAAAACCTGGTTTGACATGATCCTGGGCAACCATCTCTAGCTGACTCTGCTTTGAGCCAGCATTTGAACAAGGTGATCTCTGGAGTTGTCAGCCAATCTCAACCATTCTGTGATTCTGTAAAGTAAAGCAGCAAAGTGTAGAATTAAAATGTAATTTTTTGTACCTTGAAAAACTTCCTTGAGTTTCTATTAGAGAAATATTTCTTTAAAAGGAGCCATGGCTCTCAAGTTGCATGCTGATTCTATATCTGTACCAGCTGCTAAAAGCAGCTGAAGCGTGTAATGCTAATTCAAAAGGCTCTGGAAATTCTTGGCTCTGAGACCATCTCCAGAATGGCACTCTGTTGCCAAGGTCAGCAGAGCTGTGTGAGGTAACAGCCTGCTCAGAAAATACAATGGAAGCAGATGTTTTCATCACCTGAAGAAAAAGTCTACCAAAACGAGCATCTGTGGCTAGGAATAGGACTTGTCTTTCTTTCTTTCTTTGTTTTAAATTGTGCTGCTGTATAAATAATTTATCACCCTCGTTCCTGTTACATCTTCTAGCAATGCGGGTATGACCTGACTGTGAACCTGCTGCCACTTTCATCAGAGTATCGTACTGACCAACGGGTGTGTTTGCCAAATTCTAATTAGATTAATTATATTCTACATTCCTACTTAAATGGTTCCCACAATCTCAGTTGGCTAATATATTCCTTACTGCTCCACCTCAATTGTAGATAAATGTGTTATAAATAGTAGCTATGGTATTTAAGCACAAGCAGTTGTCTTTCTGTGTCACGTGTAGGAATGGAATTGTATTGATGGAAGTGAGTGATGTGCTCATCAGGCTCATAACATTAGGTCTTTAGATGGGCTTAGAGAGTGTGTATGAGACACTTCTGCCATGGCTACAGGCTGGCATTTGTCAGCAAGCCATCAGGAACAAAACCCTAACCTCACTGAGGCTGGTCAGCAATGTCCTGGCTATTTCCCAGTCTCTCTTGGAGAGAAATGGTGGTGTCTCATGTCAATCAGTAAATACAAGCAATTAAAATCTTTCATACAGAGATTACTGAGCACACACTGTTGTTACACTTAATGTTGTCATTATTTTGTTATGTTAACCAGATTGCTTACTTTGTACGTTATCATTTTTAAAAATGCATCGCGTTAGCTGCAGTTAAAACTTGGACTTGGTAACTCTGGCACAGCTTCAAAAGCTCCATGTGATGCTACTCTGCCAGTAGGGGAAATCACAGTGTCAAGTGTGGGGTTTTCTTTTCCTGAAGACCACTGTTTTACTTAATGAAGCATGTTAAATGCTCTTAAAAGAATTTATTTGAAAGCATAAAAAAATGAGGATTGCTATATATTGTAATACAAAATCCTGTAATGCCTTGAAACATCAAACTTTTTTTAAGAAGTCTGAGGTTTACATAGAATGAATGAATAGCATTTATTAGCAAAATATATTTTTCCCTCGGGTATATACATCTTTCTCTAAATGAGGTCTTTTGAAGTAGCTCACAACAGCGCTTGAAAAATACTACTTGTAATTGTGCAAATTGATTTTATTTTTCAGATAATCAGTCTCTCTTCCTTGCAAGTCTTTCATACAGTCTTCTTGCAAGAGTTATTTTTCCTAACAAGAAAATTACCCTATCTCACAAATCAGACTCTGACTGTGTAAACAGCAAAATCCCACAGTTTCCAGCACTGTGCTGTTTTTTTTAAAGCTTTAGATAAGATACATCCAGAAGTTGATGCTGGAGTCAGTGCCCTTTGACACAAGCAGTCCCAGATTAGTGATAAACACTTGAAAGGAACAATATGCTTGTCTTTTTGAAGTTAAATTATATTCCAAAATGATAATGTCTGTGTAATAACATTTCACTTCAAAAGGTTTTGATACTTTTGCCGGTTCATAGCTAACCAAAAACAAACAATGAAGGACTCCACTATGTGTGCAGATATTTAGTTCAGTGTTGTATATCCAATGGTGAGTACTTTTGATTGAGCTATTGCCTGACTGTAAGGTATTAGCCTTTACTCCTGAGTAGAAAGCAGATAAATACATAGCTGGACAAGTTTTTAGTTCAGCTATGTCTAACCAAAATCTATGTTACTAATTTTATTTAAAACACCTAGGTGAACTACATTTACAGTATTCTGTAACATATGAATATGAGCCAGCAGTGTGCCCAGGTGGCCAAGAAGGCCAGTGGCATCCTGGCCTGTATCAGAAACAGCGTGGCCAACAGATCTAAGGAAGTGATTGTGCCCCTGTACCTGACACTGGTGAGCCTGCACCTCAAATACTGCTTTCAGTTCTAGGCCCCTCACTAAAAGAAGGACATTGAGGTCCTGGAGTGGATCCACAGGAGGGTAACCAGACTGGTGAAGGATCTGGAGAACAAACCTTATGAGGAGCAGCTGAGGGAGATGGGGATGTTTAGTCTGGAGAAGAGAAGGCTGGGGGGAGACCTTATCACTGCCTGTAATTAATTACCTGAATGGAGGTTGTAGAGAGGTGGGCGATGGTCTCTTCTGCCAAGTGGCAGGTGATAGGACAAGGGGAAATAGCCTCAAGCTGCACCAGAGCAGGTTCAGATTAGATGTTTGGAGGAAATACTTCACTGAAAGAGCTGTTGGGATGTGGAACAGGCTGCTCAGGGAGGTGGTTGAGTCACCATCCCTGTATGTATATAACAGATGGGTAGATGAGGCGCTTAGGGATATGGTTTAGGAGAGGACTGGTATGGTTGGACTCGATGATCTTAACGATCTTTTCCAACCTTATGATTCTGTGATATTTAGCACTTGTAAATGTGGCAAAGAGAGAGCCAAAACCTAGAGAAACACACATAATATAAAACCAAATACTTTCTGAAGCCAGTGATGGATTATTTTTTTTTCCTTTTTCTCAGAAGGAAAAGGGTTTGTTGCTTAAAGATTAATCATCATCAAAAATATGTGGTTCACAATTTGGAAACATATGTCTCCATCCTCATAGATGCTGATGCTGAAATCCCTGGAGCCCCTGGAGCACCACTGGATGTACAGTGCTTAGATGCCAACAAAGATTATGTCATTGTCTCCTGGAAGCAGCCCGCTGTTGATGGAGGAAACCCCATCCTCGGATATTTCATTGACAAGTCAGTGAGCACATCAGACTGGAGAATTTACACTGCTAACTCAAAAACTTAAAAGCATGTTGAAAAGCAGGAGATAAAATGGTCATTGTTCTTTTCATTCTTGTTGCTGGCAGAAGAAAAATGCTTTTATCTTTTTGTTTTAGATTGGCTGGGCCTGATCTAACTTTTATGGAAAAAAATTACTTCTCAATTCATTTAACTGTATAGAAAGGATTCTGTGAGATGCTGCATAACTCAACCCTCACTGCTCACAGTGAGACTGGGGAAGCCTTGGGACCTTGCAGTGCTTAGTGGCTTTTCATGATTGACTCCTTCATCAGCAGCCGAGGCTCCTTCTGTATCAGTGCTCTCCTGCCTCTTGCCAAATAGTCACTAAGTACCAGAAACCAAAATAGTATCTCAAAGGGACTTGGATTTCTTTTATGCTTTGTTGTTGTCCAAGTTTTTTGATTCACAAGCTTTATGCAAATCATGACTGCATGTTTTTCTCTGCAACAGTAAGAACTGAAAATAATTTTTAGAATAATGAAACCTGAACGTGTCACATAGTGGCAGGATTCCAGAAGCTTGGGATTTAAGAAATTCAGTCAGTATTTTGAGACTTGCAGTGATCTTCAGAGATGGTAATATTTGTTTGAATTTCAGTACTAGTGCACGTTATTGGTAATATAGAGTTCCTATGGGTTTATTCAGATACATGTAAAAAAACCCCAAACATATATATATAGCTCCACAATATTATGCTGCTATACTTGCATACATTACATATGTGTAAAAAGACATTGCTTTGTAAAGTATCTACCATCAGCACATTCAACTCAAATGTAATTTCACTGGTTTGATAATGCATGAGTGCCGTATTGCTGCTGTAACTGTGCTGTGCTAGGCCTAAGCTATAGCTTTTAAACATACAGTTTATAAATCCTAAACAAAACACAGGGCAAGACTGAAAAATAATATCTCATTTTAAAACTAGGCTGTTGAAAGATTTCCACACTGAGAGTAACTGCAAGACAAATGGCATTTTGCCTTTTCTCTTGTGTTCATCTTTCTCCATTTGCTCCTAAATTCAAAGCTCTCCAGTATTCAAGCCTACCTGAGGCATTTAGGCACCCAAATATTCAGCCAGGGCAGCCTCTGACTGACTCACAGAGTGAGTGGGTCACTTGAGGCATCAAGACTAGTCTGTTGTAATGCTAGAGGTGAAGCTCAGATGTCCTTCACCCCAACCAGGAACCAGGACCACAAAATGGGTAGTGATTCCCAGAAAATAGATGCCCACCTGTACCAAGAATTCAGGGTAGGCACCATAAGGTTTGCTTTGACAGATGTTTCAGCAGCAATAAAAGTCTTTCGTGAGCTGCTAGTTCATGTTCCTGTTGACCATGTTGCTGGATACTAGGAAGCCATTCCCACAGACACCTCCTGGCTCCCCACACTGAAGTTGCTGTGATTCCTCCCCGCTGCTGTTTTTCTCTTCCTTCTGGCAGGAACCAGTCTCCTGCCATGTGTGAGGCTTTGCAGCAGTGGGATTGGCAATACCCCACCAGGTCTCTGGCTCTGCAGTGGCTGCAGCCACAGCACCGCAGGCACCCTTGGCAGCCCCAGCGGTGTTTGAAGCAGGGTCCACCTGAGTCCCTGACTTCAGCACTGCCGACTGCCATCTGTGTGCTGGGAACAGCACAGAACTCACAATGGAGGTCTTCACACTCCATGAAGCCTATCAGTTGGTGGAACTGTGTATGAAAGATGAACTAGTAGCCTTCTGGCAACTGCTGAAGATATGTGTATTTCACGTCTGTTCAAGTGTGCTAAACCTGAGACTCCCCTAAGCATCCTAGGGAATACTTTGGAGGGCTGAAACAGTGAGGTGAGTTCTCTCCATGTCCCTTCCTCAGTTCAGGAGAGAAGGAGGGCAGCTGCAAGTGATTTACTACATACCCAGATGGTGCTTCAGCCCTGACCCTTTAGCACAGCTGCTCTGGTGTCACCAGTATGTGATGCTGCTGAGGAAACTAGCATGGACTAGGCAACACACACGAACAGATGATGAAGCTGTGATGCCCGAATTTGTGTTTTTCCCTTCCCAGGACGTCTGCTGCTTTTTGTATTTTTCAGGTGCGAGGTTGGTACCACCCTCTGGACCCAGTGCAATGAGACTCCTGTGAAGTTTGCTCGTTTTCCTGTCACTGGTCTTATTGAAGGTCGTTCCTACATTTTCCGAGTCCGAGCTGTGAACAAAGCTGGCATTAGCCTCCCTTCCCGAGTGTCAGAGCCTGTTGCTGCTCTGGATCCTGCAGACAGAGCCAGGCTTAGAAGTAAGATGTATTTTTTTGCAGGTTGAAAAATTGTGCAGAATTGTGACTTCTTAAACCTTTCCAGGTTTAAGAAGTCACAATTCCTCTAAAATAATAATTAAAAAAAAAAAAAGGTTATAGTTAGAAATTCCACTAGAGGGAGCAATGCAAAAACAAAATATTCTTTGGAGATAGCTTTGCCGAGGAGACGTCTCGTGCTCTTAGCACTAAGTGCTCTGTCTGGTGAGATGGCTTTGGTGGGCTGCAGTGCTGTGCTCTGAACTTGCAGGAAGAGGGGAAAAGGCACAGGAGAGCTAATTCCCTGAGACCTGCTTTTGTTCGGCTAACAAAATAGCTGAGCAGTTCCTGTAAATAGTCTCTGTGCCACAGACAAGGGTGACTGACTCTGTGCTCATGTGACGATCAAAGTCTTGCAGTAGCATCAGCAAAATATCAGGGTAGTCCAACAGATAATTGATCTCAAGCTTTCAGCTTTAAAGTTAACATTTCACAACCCAACGATGTTTTTCCGCTGGGCTGGCAATGTCTCAGACATTTTCCTTCCAAATCCTACCTCTAACCCATGTTCCAAAATCATATGTCTACAGTGCAGTTACTTCTACTTTTTTCTTAAGTGCTACTATTTAAAATGGTCCAAGGTGAAGTGATACTTTATGCAAAGCTACAGGGCTCCCAGTGTCGCAGCTTGCACGTCTTGCGATGCCTCAAGCTACGGACTGCAGTCACATCATAGAGTGTGTTACGTTGGAAGGGACCTTTAAAGGTTATCTAGTTGAACCTCCCTGCAGTAAGCAGGGACGCACTTCACTAGATCTGGTTGCTCAGAGTCTCATCAACCCTGACCTTAAATACCTCTCCAGGGATGGGGCCACTACCACCTCTCTGGGCAACCTGTTCCAGTGTCTCACCACCCTCATAGTGAAGAATTTCTCCCTCATGTCTAATCTAAACTTGCCTGGATCTTTTTTAAAATCATGATGATTGAAGTTCCCATTCAAAATAAAAAAGCCAAAGGAAGGATGACTACCAGGAAACAGTATCCTCAGACAGACATATGAGACCTGAAGTCTGGGGGGAGGCCTCTTCTTTTCAGTGGAAACTGTGGGAACTGCCTCGAGATGAAGTCTGGTCTTGGTGGCCTATGCCCATTATAACTCCTTGTCCCACATGATCCTCTTTTCTCCCCACCTGCTCCCTATCTGCTCACATTTCCAACCCAGATCAGCCAACATAAGGTGAAGCATGTGGAGACAGAGAACAGCATTTGCAAAAATCGTACCTGAAAATACACTGATAGCTGAGCACATAACTGCAATAATATGATAACATAAAGGTGCTGGAGCCACTCACATCATATCAAGTGGATATGTTGAGTCAGGGTGAGCAGTTTCTGTTTGTGACTGTGACCCATGATTTGGAATGTGAAGGAAGTGGTTAAAAAGAGACAAAGAGCAGTGTGCAGGAATGTGGCTGTTTTTTTAATGAGTCAGCTGTTAAACTGAAGGAACTGAGTATGAAAAATAAAGGTGAAGTTAATTCTCTGAAAATGATCAGCTGAGTGAACCTCTGCTTATCACCTTGTGATTTCAGTGACATTTCAGGAAGGAACAGGGGTTTCAGTGGATTACATTTTCTAGCTAAATCAAGCACTGACTGAGCTGCTCTCATCATTCAAAACCCATCAGCCTGTACCTAGCTCACGTAACTAGCTTGCTACATGAGCAACAGTCACAGCAGTGCCCAAAAGTGGAGCTCATGAGTCTTGCAAATGTCAGTTTTGAACCAAGAAAGAGTTGGTTTACTCATTATTTCAGAAGGTCCTGAAGTCTCCCATGGCCATGATATGTTTAACATCTGTTTCAGGTCACCCTTCCGCTCCCTGGACAGGACAGATTATTGTCACTGAGGAAGAACCTGCAGGTAAACACAGCCCTTTTGCCTACAAAAGTCTAATGTGAAGCTGGCTGAGTAATTAGGAAAACTCCCAGTGAGTTCAGTGGACTTTGGCAGGCACCCAAAGTCGATTGTTCTGAGAGTCACTTGACCATGAATAACTCCCAACTTGGCTCTCAAGGTGAGGTTTCACTATTCAGGACCTAATGAATAAACATGTTTGCTGTCAAAAGAAGGACATTTAATATCAATATTTAGAATACTTTTAAATCTACAATTTAAAACCAAATCAGGTGTGCCAAGGTGTTTTAATAATTCTGCATTTTAATTATGCCACTAATCCTGATACAAACATGAAGGAATTAAATCCCAATTCCCTTTCCTGTTCTTCTCCCCTGTTCTTCAGAGGGTGTTGTTCCTGGTCCACCCACAGACCTCCAAGTTATTGAAGCCACCAAGAACTATGTTGTGCTTAGCTGGAAACCTCCTGGGCAGCGGGGACACGAGGGTATCATGTACTTTGTGGAAAAGGTAGAATTAGAGAAAATCAGAATCATATTGTGGCTAGTTTTTACATTTTGTTTTTCCATATCTTATGGACTTTCAGTTAACTTTCATTTTCACCTGAGATTTTCAAACTAGGGCCAGGGCTGGAACTTGTATACTTCATCAAGACAACTGTTACTGTATGTTAAGATAACCAAGGAAGAAAAGAAAGATGGGAAATAAGAAAGTATATGAAGAATGTATGAATGTGTCATGTGCTGTAATATCCTTTTATGAATTGTGTCATTGACTTACCCTGGAGTCAGGCTGACAAACTTCCTCTATAATGAGAAAACACAGAGCAAAGTCACATAAAAAAACCCTAGAAATGTATTAATATATTACATGTCCCTTATTATAATATTATTGTAATATATAGCATATAAATTATATATATTATAAAATAATTTTCATATTGCATTCTGCAAGAGTTTCTTGTCATCAGCACTTTCTCCTCCAGCTGCTTTTTCATATTTATCCACTTTCCATTTGCTTCCCCAGCTCAACAAGATGACAAAATTTCTTTTCTAGAGCTGAATCAGTTTTAATTTCAGTGTCCTGCTTTTCTGAGATTTTTTTTTTGCATGGCTGCTAGCCTAGAAGTTCTTCACACCATCACCCTTTTTGCTTGTAACTCATGGCTCACAAATTTTTTTATGAATGCTTTTCCCTATCAGTCTAGTTGTGTCATCATGGCAGACATGAATATCATCCTGTTGTGTGGTTTTCATCTCTCTTATGAAATCTGGTCTAAAAAAATTAGTTACACTTAGCAACAGACTTGGTGAGAGAGGATGAATAAATTAATTTTGAGTTTCCATAAAGAAAGCTTTTTAATAACCTATTGCACACTGAGTACTGAGCACTAGTGTCACATAGATAATATTTGCCTGAGAACTTGAAATAACTCAGAAACCAGGACCCATTAGTTGAAATTATCCTTAATGTAAATCCCAGCCAAGAAATAACCACTAATATTAACAGTATAAAGGGTTATGGTATGTAGAGTTTTTAGCCACAGAAATAAAAACAATTCACAAATTAATTGCACATGTTAATTTTTTTTTCCTGGAAAATGAAGGTCAGGTCCTGATTAATTCTGGAAGCTACCCCAAAAATATTAGAGGAGAATAGTAGAGAGGAATTTAGCTTTACTATATTAAAACCAGTAAATTTTATGTACGCTTTCTGGAGTGGCTGGACATCTGGCAGATTCATAAGCTTTGAAAGATGCTCATTCTGTGGAAAGGTCCAAAACAGGAACGTGACTCCTGTTCTCCACAGCAGACATGCGTTTGGTGGTCCAGGTAGAAAGCCTCATGGGGTTAGACACTCAGCTTTCGGAGACTTCTGTTTCAAACATGGTTTCTGGGTTTGACTGCAGTGCGTTGCTGGCACGGAGGACTGGCAAAGGGTGAACACTGAGATCCCTGTGAAGTCTCCTCGCTTTGCAGTTTTTGATTTGGCTGAAGGCAAATCCTACTGCTTCCGAGTTCGCTGTTGCAATTCAGCTGGAATTGGAGAACCTTCAGAAGCAACTGAAGCCACTGTAGTGGATGACAAACTTGGTAAGCATATGGTTGTGTGTATTAAATTGCCTCCATAGTATCTTTTGAGTTTATGATGAGATTGTCTGAAAACAGATAGCTACCCAGTAAATAATTCAAGTATGAAAACAAGTCAGTGATTTGTTCCCTTTAGCTAAAATAATTTCTGTTCAAGCTGTTGTACCCTTAATATATAGTCAAATGACAGATGCAAACCAAGAGAATTAAGCTGAAAATACTAAGGCCACGAACTGCCAAGGCTGCAAATAGTGAAAGAAAAAGGAAACTGAAGGAAGTGCAAAAAAATGTTATGTTTTACTTAGAGTCCTTACTGAAAATAAGCCCAGGCATCAGGGGAGTTTAACCTTCCTTCTTTGCCAAATTAAACAAAAGTGAGGAATTTAAAACTAACATGACTGCAGAGGCTATTTGCACTGGAAGAGACACTGAGATGTTCATCACAGTAAAGCACCAGTAGCTACACCTACATTAGCAATTTGTTTCCAGAGAGCGATGCAGATTTCAATCCAATTCTCAGATTGCACCTGTTGAGACAGGGGTTGAGTTCTCAGAGCAGTTCAATGCACATGAACAATGTTCTTTAAGAAGAGTAAACAGCTCTTCTCAAAAAAAACAAAAACAAAAACACTTTAGATGCATTTTGCTATGTAACAGGAGTATTGGTTTTTGTCTTATTCTGTGGGCTGTGCAAAATCTTCAGAGTGAACCTAACACACATGCTTTCCCTTTTAGAAAGGTTCAAATCACATCTCTGGTGCAGATGATAAGCACAAGGGAATAAATTAATTCTAGCTTGAAAGGAATGCCCTTAATCATAGGAAATGGAGAAGCAAGGTACCTCATCACCAAAGGCTTGAACCTACTGATCCTGTCCTGTTGTACCAGGTTACTTAATACAAATCAGACGAGTTTTTTGAGCGTTAAATCCATATTAGTTGTGCTAATATAATCAAGAATAAAATGTCGTCCGTATCTCTGTAGTAAATTTTGGTTGTTCACTAATGTATTTGTTTCTCTCCCACAGATATTCCCAAACCTCCTGGACGTATTATGCCAACTAGGAATACAGATACCTCAGTTGTTGTCACTTGGACAGAGCCCCCAGATGCCAAGGAACTGGTTGGGTACTACATTGAGTCAAGTGTAGTTGGATCTGGTCGTTGGGAACCATGCAACAACAATCCAGTGAAAGGCACAAGGTAATGAATGTTAAAGCATGGAATTTACGGTCACTGGGTTTTGATTTGCTGGATATTTGTGCTTTCCAGCCATTACTAGTAGTAGTAGGGTTAATTGCTCCCTGGTAGCCAGCAGGCTGGGATCGTTCTGGCAGGTTAAGTTCATAAGTTATAAAAAAATATTTCAAACTCTGAGTCTTGTCCAAAAGGAATTTATAATCAACATGTGTTAGAAACAGCCAAGGGGGGAGGAAACATGGACATCGCTAGTGAAGAGCAGGGAAGCAGCTCACCCAGTCTAACTATTGTGCAGCCTATCAGTTTGATGAAAAACAGTACAGTGAGGAATGGCTGAAGTTACAAACATGGAAGACTAAACTGCATAATGTTTGGAAGCAAAGTCCTTTGTTTTGGAAGACTGCTGTAAACATTTCTGGACTGTGTAACTAGAATGTCAAGTGGACATGTGGACTGTATCACACTAACAATATTACTTTCTAACTGCTCTTTCATTCCATTTGTCAAGTTATTAATGAGCACTTAAATATTATGTATAAACTCGCAGTTCTTACCAACAGGAAGCGTAGTCTCTAGTCAGAAAAAATAATCAAGATTTAAAACTTTGCAAGCTAAATCAGCTTAGTTGTTTTTTTTTTGTTTTTNGGGTGTAATCTTCAGAATCTAAAGGAGTTATTGAAGAACTTGGTCTCAAATGGATTGGTGTCAATCCAGAATCAGTCCCTGCTTGTTATGACTAATTATGCTTTTTTGTAATTGCTATCCATGGCAACCCTTATTACAATAATGAGGCTCTGATACTCTTGGGCCAACTTTGCTGCTTAGCAGAACATTGTAAATGCTTAGTATATCAAAATTACTTGTTTTGCCACTTCCTTGGATGCAAACACAATTTGCTTTTTCTTTTGTGCATATATATTGCAACATCTGTATGTACAGTTATTCTATGCTCCCATATATACTTCTATGATATATTTTGTGGTTACATCAAGTAATATCGCTGCATTTTTAGTCAATGCAATATAATGTATGAAGTAGTCAGGCACAGGCTGCCTACAAACTCAGCTTTTCTGGATGAGTCAGTCTCAAAACATCAGCTGTAGCTCATGGTTTGTGTTATGCAGTATATTTTGATCTTTTGAGATTTATTTTCTGTACACATCCTGGTGAAAGTAAATGATCTTGAAAAGACTGGTAGAATGGGTAGAGAAAATTCTGCTCTGAAAATTTTGATACAGGCTTTGCGTTTTTCTCCCCAAAATGAAATTTTGATTTTGAAATACTTTTTGTTTCCCACATTGTATTTTCTTCACACATAACTGCATGTGCAAGACATTGATATTATGAAGTAGAACAAAATAAATGTAATTTGAAACGAAATACACTTAAAATACCTATTGGAAAATCAATATTTTTTTAAATAGAATGTTTAAATTTCTAAACCACATTTTTTTTAATCTAAATTATTCCTGTCCTGGCAAATCATGTGTTTTGAGGGTGGACACCAGAGAAAATGTCTGAAGTTTTTTATACCATCATTAGGTAATATAGTAGAAAATCTATTCTAATATAATTATCTATTTTCAATTATTGTATCATGTATAGAGCCAAGAAAATGAAGTTAAAAATTGGACACTTTTTTTTACCTGTCATATAATGCACAGTAATTTTTTGGACGTTGCAATTTTTCATTTATGACTGGAAGAGAATTATGGGATCTTGTGTTACATGTTTCTCTTACTTATGTCATGAAGGTTTGCCACAAAGACTTTATTTCTGTAGATCTTTCCATTGTTTCCACTGGGAAATATGGAATTCATATACTATCAGGAGTAAGGTAGCACAAAAACTTTTTCAGTCTTAAGAAGGAAAGAGTGTTGGCAAACAGAATGTCTGAAGAGACAGGGTTTTAGGAATTGTCTTTGTTGTATGAATGAGGTGCTTAGATAGAATCTGCATTCTCTGACCTTCCTTTAAGTGACTAGGGTCATGGTTTATCCTCAGTTTTCAGATACCAGAATAAACTTTTTGGAAGAAATGCTTCCCCCTTCCCACTCCCTTAAGATTTTTATTTTCTTCATAATACTTTCTAAGTATCTCTTTGCTGATTTGTTTTAGATTCATTTGCCATGGGCTCACCAATGGTGAGAAGTACATTTTCCGAGTCAGAGCTGTGAATGCAGCAGGACTCAGCGAATTTTCACAGGATTCGGAGCCTATAGAGGTGCAAGCAGCCATTGGTAAGCCAGTTTCTATTGCTCTTTTCAGTGGGAGATAGGATTTTTCAATTAAGTAAACATGTTTTCAGCAAATATTTGTGACTAATTGTTTTGTTTTACGATACTGTCCACAAATAATAATCTATCCCTAGATCCTATAGCCTCACAGCCATAGTTTCTGCACAGTCACTTCAGTCTTCTTCAGGTGTTTCTTGTGAACCACTGTAAGAGAGCACTGCTAAGTTCACTTCATAGGTGTCCTGGAAAATGGAACAGCACTCTGATTCCATAATGTGGTATTTATCACCTCTAATGCACACCATCCTGTATACGATCAGTTCCTAAGAAATTTGTTTCTGCGCCTAAACCTAATAGTCAGTGCAATGTGTCTTTTGTAAACCTTCGATAATGCTGTGTGTTCTCCCTTTGTCGATGAATTATTTCTGTTTGCTGCTGCCTGAACTAATCCATAAAGATTAATGAGATCATTGGGCCAGAATAAAGTGTGTGTCTGCAACACCCTTGCTCTCATTTGTATCACACCTGAATACCTCACAACCTTAGGGCAGAGAGTGTTAGCCTGGAGCAATTCTCTAAGAACATCTTGAGAGGATTAGAAATGGGACTCGGAAGATCTAGTACTAAAGTAGTTGTAGCAAATAGAGGTTACTATTAACTTTCCATATCTATTCTGCTCTGAAAAGTAGATGTCATTAAAAGAGCATTACTTGTGAGCAGGTTGAGAGGTATTCTATGCATTTCACATTTCCGTGTATTCGAGCTTAATGTTTCATACATAACACCTGGGATTTGTTATGCTTTGGCTGTTCTGTTCACCGTACGCATTTCTTCATTCTGTTGACTAAATGAAAAAAAAAAGAAGAATGTATTCTAATTCAAAATGTCTTTGCTGTTTTCTGGCAATTGCAGGGGGAGGATTGCTTCATGGTGTGTGTCCTGAACTGAGTGGTAACGCTGGTGGACTAACAGACCACACTACCAGCTGGGAAGGCATGCATGAGTCCTCCCAACCTGTCTTTGACACAGAAGCTTTGCTAAAATGCAATGCTAAATTTAATAGAGACACAGTACCCAGTAGCTCTGAGAAACTGGGGAGTGCAGGAGACAGTAACATGAGAGAAACGGTTAAGGATGCTGTCACATCCGTATCACAAAAAGTTGCTGCTAAGCAGGCACGTAAGTCTCAACCTGGGGATCTTTTGACACTGGAAAAAGTGACAAAGAAGACAGATATAGGTGAGAGTTAATAAAATAAATAGATTTCACTGCTTGGGTACATCCACTTCATACAGTTGTAATTTCTGCTTGTCTGTCTGCGCCCCAAGTGAACAAGCTCTCCAGTGAGGCATCTTCTATCAGACCCATTAATTACATGCTAAACTCTCCATTAAGATCATTATGCATGTAATGGTATCAGAGACCAATTTGCAAACAGTGGCTACTAGAAGTGAAACATATAAATAGATCTACTAATTAAATAGCTTGTTTGACTACATATTAGAGTATCCAAGATACTGTATTATTTCTAAATCCCTTCAGTAATTTATTAGGAGTCTTGTTACCTAGTCTATGGGTTATGCACTTCTGAGGGAAACAAAATCTGATTACAGTTGTAAGCATGAAAATCTGTGTTGTGTTAGGATGTATGAAGATCCTTTGTGGATTTATGCCTAAGCTTCATCTTATCCTCCGAGGCACATGGCTAATGTTATGTTTTATCGCTGACTGACAGCAGTATGTAATGAGGAAAAACCTGTCAAGTTGAAGGCACAGGCACAAAATCACATTTTATCTTGTCAACACCTAAACATCCACCGTGCCCAAGAAACATGGGGCTTGAATTTCATTAAAGTCCTGGTCTCTGGCCAGTGAACTGAATTGTGCCCCAGGTCTCTGAAGTGACACTCAAAAAAAAGGCTTGTGCATAGAGTTGAACAGAAAACAAAGTAGAGGCACCTGGGGCTAGCTGACACTAATATAAAGCATGAAAGTTGAAAGGAAACATATATGATGTAGAATTTCCACCAAAGTAGGACTTCAGGGTCACAAGAAAGGCTCTTCACTGATGCATGACATATCAGGTGTGGGCAAGAGAATTTCCCTACTAGATATGGAAGAAGCTTTGTAAGAACATGGCTTGGGATGACGTTAATGATTTCTGTATTGTTAAAAGAAACTTTTTAAAAAGAGGATTAAGCAGAAAATTTTTAATGTTAAGTTCCAGTAACAGACATGTTCCATTTCTGGTCAGTCTACAGTGCCTATGATCACGCTTCCTTCCATTAAGGTAAGATCATGTGATGGGTGCAATGATAAAATTGGCACAGTGTATAAATTTAAAATGAAAAGAAGAAAAATAAAGAACTAATAGATAAAGTCAATTCTCTGAAGGGAAGTATGTGGGCTTATTTTTAAAAAGGAAATACAAAGAATATTGTATGTGTGAAAACGGGTTTGCTTTCAGAAAAAGAAATCATTGCATCTTTTTTTTTTTTTACTTCTGTAATGTTAGTTTTAGCTCCTTGTTTTTCACAGTTTTACAGAGAGTCCTGATCACTTGCATCAGAGCTGCAACTGCAACACATTCTTTCACAATGTATCAGCTTGCTTCTCAAAAAAACCCAAATGATCCTAGAAACTAATTCCTATGTGGTTCAGACTTTTTCATTTGGTTTATGGAAGCTTTTATCCTGCATTTCTTATACCAACTCCAGAAACTTCCTTGACCACATAAATATTGTCCTAACTCGGAAATGCAGGATGGGAGCCTCCTGAATACAATAATTAAATGCCAGTCCGACTTTTGAAATATTACTTCCTTGTTATGTATTATTCACATTGAAACAGCTGCTCCATCTCCACCTTATGACATCATGGTACTTGAGAGTGTTCGTGACTCGATGGTATTAGGATGGAAACAACCTAAAGTCATTGGTGGGACAGAAGTCACCGGGTACTACGTGAACTATCGTGAAGTGGTGGATGGAGTCCCTGGAAAATGGATGGAGGCCAACATTAAGGCCATTAGCGAGAGGGCATACAGGGTAAGAGGTAAACTTCTGTTACTGCTGTGGGTGCAAACAATATTTCGAGAACAGTCTCAAAGACAGATTGGGATGAATTATGGTGCAGCGTACAGATTGCTGTTCAGAGGGTTTTATATCCACAATGATAAATGTATTTAGCTCTGTTTAACTTCTCTACAAAATTATTTGTACACTTCTCTGCCAGTCTGGCGTCAGATGTCATCCGTAAATTCACTACTCCAGACATAGCCTGAATTTTTGTAAGTCAGGCCCTCACAACAAATGTCATTCCTACTGGGCTTGGCAGACCTACCCCAGTGCTTGCTGATGCTGGAACCAGCTCCATGCCAGCTGTGTTTTGTGGTAGGTTCTTGACCCAATTCAGAGACAGTGCTAGCTACAACCTCCCTGAGCTGCTTTACAAATGAAAAGCAATGCCAGGGCTGAGTTTCACCCTTCTGCGAGGACAACTCTTGCCCTAAGTAAACTTGTTCTGTATCACGAGACAGATTAATATAATTGTTAAGCGATGCCCCGGTCCCTCCCTGACTACCAAAGTGTCTATCATTAGCGAAGGGGTTTACTATTTAAGTATGCTAAAACCACTCATGTACCAATTTTTAGAGGAAAAACCAAGATAATGATCACCTATGTATGATATCAATAATGCTTTAACCTCTTCAGGCACTTAAAGCCATCTATGTGTTCAGTAATTGTCATTGTGGCTTCCTTCTAAAGCCTTAATCCAAAGTTAATAAGTACCATTTTATTGATTCTGCAGATTCAAAACCTGAAGGAGAACATGGTGTACCAGTTCCAGGTGGCTGCTGCTAACCTGGCTGGGGTTGGGACACCCTCCCCACCCAGCAAGTCCTTCAAATGTGAAGAATGGACCATTGCTGTACCTGGTAGGATCCCAAGCAGGAGGTGGAGGTTGCTCACAGCCCAAGGCTGCCCTGTGACTAATTATCTAAGTTCTCAGTGCCTTCAGTTTCCAGGGGAGTCAGCAGGCACTTAAATTCATACCCAGGCTTGAATCTCCATCACTTTGATTTAGCACTTTTACAATGATGCATAATCCCTATTTAGTCAGTGCAATTTAAAAGCAGCTCTTTATTTTCTTTTTTTCCTTCTGGGTTCCTGTACTGTACCTGCCTCTTTGCTTTCTAGTCGAAATGATAGACATAAATACCTGTCTAAGGTACAAGGCAGAGAACAATGAGGTTCTCTAACCCTTGTCTCAATGTATCACTTCAAGGCCAGCTCGCTGGTCTTTTAGTGCTCATTGAAATCACAGAATCATCACAGAATGTCAGGGGTTGGAAGGTACCTTGAAAGATCATCTAGTCCAACACCCCTGACAGAGTAGGATCACCTAGATTAGGTGACGTGAATGAAAACAACCTCCATTGACTTCAATGGACTTCAGAGCAGTCCTTGAAGCAGGACATTAGCTTAATAATTAACCTATTTTCCTGAGTTTGGAGATTATTTGTCATTTTTGTTTGTTCACGAATATTTGATCAAGATACCAAGTCTCCACAAATTGGATTGCAGGGGTTTTTGCTAGGCTTTTTTTCATAGTAATGGGTTGTATTTATACTGGGGCTAGATATGATAGAGAGGAACTGAACATGTTATGTCAGCTCTGGGTGTATAACGTGGTGTCTGCTTTTGGTTTTTGAAGTCTTACGTAGTAGCCCTTTGGGGATTTACTTTGATACCTCTTCTCCAACTTTTGTTCTTAACTTTCAGGTCCACCCCATGATGTCACATACACAGAAGTTAGGAAGGACTCTTTGGTTTTACTGTGGAAGCAACCGGTTTATACTGGTCGTAGTCCCATAGCTGGTTATTATGTTGACATGAAGGAAACTGAAGCAAAGGAGGAACATTGGAAAAGTGTCAATGAGAAGCCATTTCAAAAGAAATTCTTGAAGGTAAATAGTTTAATATTCAAGTACTGGTATAACAGTATAATCTTGAGGAAGTCAGCCTTGGATAGCATGCTCCTGTGCATGGTTCCATCTAATGAAATATACAGTAGTTTATGTTGTGCCGAGGATTCACAGAATCACAGAACTGTAGGGGTTGGAAGGGACCTCAAGAGATCATTGAGTCCAACCCCCCTGCCAGGTTCCCTAGAGGAGGCTGCACAGGTAGGTGTCCAGACGGGTCTTGAATATCTCCTCTCCAGAGAAGGAAACTCCACAACTCCCCTGGGCAGCCTGTACCAGTGCTCTGTCACCCTCACCATGAAGAAGTTCTTTCTCACATTTTTGCGGAACCTCCTGTGGTCCAACCTGTGGCCATTGCCCCTTGTCCTGTCCCCACAGGCCACTGAGAAGAGGTTGGCCATCTCCCTTTGTCTCCCACACTTCAAATATTTATAAACATTGATGAGATTCCCTCTCAGTCTTCTTTTTCACGTGTGTAATGCTGGTATAGTCAGACAAACCAGTAACTCAGAAGACAATCTGGTACAACAAGCCTAAAAATAACAGAAAGCACTTAAAACCAAATACCAGTAACACAGGAGGCAACCCTAGAATTTTCTAGCTCAAAGGGCAACATAGGTATCACCACACAAATGCAAATGGCACAAAAATAAATGTGATCATGTGGCGGGTGATTCTTTCTAAAACAAAGTGCCCTCTCCTCACATTTCATGGCAAGTTAAACCTAAACTTTTTGCGGTATTATGCTACCTCATTTTGTGGAATGACTTCTAAATGAGGGATCAGCTGTATCTCCATCCTAGAGATATGTCTGAAGTAGGTTTGCTGCTTGTATGCTTTTCAGGATGTTTGAAAGGCAATTCACTTCAAAGTGTGATCATTTCATGTATGTTTTAAAGGAGTATTTCCAAGTGTTATGATGCAAGTATGATTCCTCAGGTCACTACAATTATATATGTATAATTAGAAGTCCTCCTGTTTCTAAATAGGTGTGCCTGGCAATTATTACCCTGATAATTTCATTTTTAAAAGCTAGAATTTATCTGCTGTAAAAGATTACGCTGTTTCAGAGGTCAATGTACATCAGTTAAAAACACCCTGTTCCAATAACAATGCTCCTTTTGCAACGAAATCAATGACAGTCGTGACACTGTCTAAATGTTAGCTGTGCATACAAGGAGGAGCAAGGAAAAACACATTAGTCACGTCACTCTGGAATCAAAACCAAACCCCACACACAGAATACACAAGGAAGAAATATTTTTCAACTGGAATAGCAGCAAAACAAAAGAGAAAATGTCAAGCATGCAGGCTGGAATAGTAAGAGGTGTGAAATTAAAATTAAAATCAGTGTTTTATAACATGCTGTACATGTATGGATGTTTGCTTCCTCCAGATAGGTGGCCTAAAAGAAGGTGTGAGCTATGTGTTTCGTGTGCGGGCAACAAACCAGGCTGGTGTTGGGAAACCATCAGATGTCACAGATCCTGTCATAGCTGAGACACAACCAGGTTTGTTAGAAATACTTCCTCTTTTTTTTTTGGTCATGTTTAAAAAGGTTCCTCTTTGTGTAATGTGTTTATGTACAGTCTGCATGCAAAGGGCCTCACCCCTCTCAAGTCAAACCGTTTTGCTAATCAGGAAATTAACTGAGGGTCATATCTTACTTTCTTGTCCGGCATATTTTAAGGTCAGAACAGATTTTCTTACCATAACTACAGGATCAGGCATATAAAAATGCAAGAAAGCTGTAAGATTTGCATAAATCTATAGATCAGCTCAACCAAAACAGTCTACATATGTGGATTTTGCCTTTCCTATAGTAAGCCAGTTGTTAATGTTTTCTGGAGTCATAATTTCAGACCTACAAGCCACTGAAGCACTAAGTCTATTTCAATTTCCATTGCCTGCAAGTGGAGTAAGGCAGAATTTAAAAACTTGTTCTTAAAAATAGCTTATATAAAGCAACCACTTCTAAAAAAGAAAATCAAACCAGTATAAGTAGCAAGCTTTTACCTTTACTAATCCATTTGCTTTGAGGGTTAATATCTATCCATCAGAACTTCTATAACAACATGTTATGATAACAGTCTTCAAATGTACTAGATGAGGGATTATTCATGCCAATACAATTAAAAAAACCCCAAGAACCCAAACATAAATTCCTGTGAAGGTAATCATAATGAAAAAGAATTGTACAGTGTTTTCAATGTTCACCCCTATGAGTCTCTTATTTCCCACCTGGCAATATGAACCTCAGCAGAACATTTGGTTTACAGACCTCACTGTTAGAGAATGAGGTACATCTCAGAATCATAGCCCTTTTGCAGGTTCACAGATGCAAGGTCTGAGGGTTCACAGGGAAGTCAGGGTTTGGCCCAGTAAAATTGCAGGAAAGCTGAAAAAAATCTACTTGTGCAAATCTGGTTGACCCATATTTTGAGCTGAGACCTGCAGATACAGCATCTAGTGAACCAAGCTTCTTAAAGGTGTTAAGAAAGCACAAAAGGCTTATTAAAAAAATTATTGCAGAAATCAGACTCTTAGGCAGGCTTCCACTTAAACCACCCAAATCTCAAGAACAATCATACCTTTTCTTTTCTTTTTTTTTTTTTAATTAACATAAGTCTTGTGGTATTGCCCAATGAATGCTGACTTTATTAACATATTGGATGAAGACAAATATTGTCAGATAACTCTCTAGGTAATTCCTGCTGGTAGGTTGCTTTTGGCAAATGTGTAAAATTGCCAGACAACTGAGCCTTCTAATCAAAGAATGTAAGTAAATAATATCCTGAACGAAAACATTTGCTTTAACACAAACACTACCATTTGTCTTTATCCAGTGAAATGTGTACATATATTGATGCAATACTTTGCATCCACCTCTTCTTGTTACAAAACCATATTTCATTTTTACAGTTAACTTCTAAAATTAATTGAAACCATGTACACGCACATAAATACCAAACCACCCTACTTTTTAGCTCTAACTTTGTCTTCAGACAAAAGCACTTTGGTGTGTGTGGATCTCACAGTAAGCAGGGAATATGCCAGAGGAGACGGCAGCTCTTCCCCATTGCTGCCCTTGGTCCTAGTGCATCTTGGTGGAAAGCAAAATTGCATTCTGATCCTGCATTAGTCATTTGAGAAGGGCTTGAACCTCATAAATTAATGAACTGTTCTGGCTAGCTGTATTCAAAGTTATGCCGTTAAGTGTTTTGAAGCTCTCTGCTTTACCTCCATGTTATCTTTCCTTTCAATGCAATAAAATGCTCAGATAGATGGAGATTTGCTGTGTTTTATTTCTTATGATGACTTTAAGAGAAGCTCTGAATGATATGGTGAAACCACCAAGTTATCTAGAGGATTGAAAGTAAGACCTTCTGGTCATTAATTAAAAAAAATATTTTTTTTACTCATATAAATACTAGAGGTAAGGACCATCATCATTTCTAGAAATAAATGTGTTGTTATCTTAATGACAGTACTTTAAAACAAATATAAAAGATTCTGTCCTTCAAATGAACCTTCTGGCTTTAATTCTTTGCACATCACATAAACTGCCATTAAAAGATTAATGTGCTAATGATCTCAGGAAAAAAAAAAAAACTAAAGAAATGTCAAGCGATAAATTTGCATATAATAAATTAAATTATTAAAATATTGAAAATATTGAAAATATTGCAAATATTGCAAATTGCTGCTCCCTAGTAAAATATTTTTAGACCTTAGACTTCATTTATCATATACATAATGTGCTTCATTACTGTGAGGGCTGGTAAATAACAGTAGCAAAATGTATTAACCTCATATTTCATTAAATGGTTATGGCAAATTATAAAGGCTAAGGAAGCTGTGCGTACACAAATTATCATCACAGGAGCTACTCACGGTGCTGGAAAGGACGTGTATAGTACTAGGATGATGAAACACAGAGATTTCCTTGTATGCTTGAGGCTCATTAAGAATTATGCTGAAAATAAAGCATTTAATCTCAGTGTCAGGCATAAGGCTCTTTGAGGTACAATAGTTCATGGAGAAAGTGTGTCATTAGCATTCTGGGCAGACTGGGCATTCTGGGCAGAGAATTGTCTTACGCTAAGTAATATAACATGAGTGCCCTATTCAGATGCGAGATCCAGCTCAGAGCCATTCAGAAAAGGAGCCTGGATGTTCTCCAGCACCTCTCAGTGCACACGCTCTCCGCCTGACATTCTCAGACAAGTTGCTGAAATGAAAGTTAACACGGCAGATGAGGAGTTCACTGAGTCTCCTGAATCCCAACCAAAATTTCTTTCGCTTCACTGGGATGCAAGGGGGCAGGACAGAGGTGTCTGATCTGGGATTCACCCTCAGGGTCTTTCAAAGGACAAACTGGGTCACCTTATTCAGCTCAAGGACTGTAGGTACTGGCAAAACTGGGTGGGCGACTTGAGCAGCTAATTGCAAATATTCACTCCCTTTGTGGGCCCAGGATTAATGCTGTGGACAGTGGCAGGGGAAGATTCCAAGCACAGCAATTAAACCAACCTCCCAGTGTGAAGCCAGTCACTGAAAATGTGCCTCAGTTGCACAAGTGAGTCCTTGCGGAGCAGCTCCATTGTTTCCTCTTTTGCCTCCCTGCACCTCTTCAAACACCCACATTTGCCCACCCTATTCCCTTTAGAGCTCTTATCTTGTTAGGGATTAAGAAATTCATGCTGCATAATGGAAGCTCTGACTACACTTTGCCATGGAAAATATTGCTGTTTAATATTTCAAACATTCAGTGCACTTAGAGGCTTGCTTCTTTTTTGTTTTTTTCCTTTCCCTTCAGGTTTTTCTAGAGCAAATATATCATAAATCTCATATGTGCATAGTCCTGCACAAATAATTCATGCTCTTTAATCTGTTCCTAACTTTTATGGTTTAGAATAAGAAATGTTCTTGTGAATCAAAGGCTGAGAACACCATTTGCAGCAATTGATATGCTGGCTGAGAAAATGGCAATGATCTGCTTAGTCCACCTTATAAATTATATCTATATAAATTTGTTCGCTGGCTTCTCTGAGAAAGTCCAATCTCCTTGTTCTGCTCTTCCAGGAACCAAGGAAATAGTGGTTGATGTAGATGACAATGGAGTGATTTCCTTGAACTTCGAATGTGACCAGGTGTCTCCAAACTCTAAGTTTGTTTGGTCCAAGAATTATGAACCAATTGAGGATGACTCTCGACTGAACATCGATACCAAAGGCGGGAAGTAAGAACCCTCAGTGGCAGCAGTTGTCTTGTGATTGTGAGACCTACACTGGCCACAGAAGTCCGTCCTTGTGTTGTATGATCTCAGTAAGGGTTATGTCTGCCTGTGTTTCTGGAAGGCCATTTGGAAATTGTAGCTTGCTCAGATGAGTCAGGCCTCCTGTTTAGGCAATTTGGTTAGGCTTAGGCATAGGGAGAGAAAAGGCTTTTCTCTGTGATCTTACACCCTGTCAATCAAGGATTATTATTATTATTATTATTATTATTATTATCCTACTTCAAAGAATAAAATTATCTGTCTGCTTGCAAAATGCACTTGCCATGTAACACTGTCACAATCTTTGGAGGTGCTGGAGTAAGCAGGACTCTTCTGACAGCATCACCACAGCCCTGTTCAGTAACTTCTATAGCGCTATACAAGCCAACTCAGTTTCTTGGGGCTTTTAGCTGAGAGGAAGAAATGGCAAATGTGCAGGTTCAGCCTATGAACTGCCAATGTTCTCTTCTAGTTACACAAACCATACAGAAAGAAAGAGCAGCTCAGCCTGCACTAACAGTTTCCTTTCATGCTCATCAAAGACTTGAAAACCTCCTTGAGCTTGCCTAAGCTATCTCTCTCCAGTGTTTTTGGCACTATGTGAGAATTGGGCCACCTCTGTACTACACATGGTAGGACCTACCCTGGTTTGCAGTGGCCAAAGTCCCATATTTGCCTGTTCATTCAGAGCAAAAGCTAATAAGATATTATTTTTATCTGGTCTTAGAGACAAAAAAGAGAGGTTTGATTCAGACTGATCTCTTTTTTTTTTTTTTCTCCCTTCTCTCCCCTAAAGTTCTAAAGCTACCTTTAAGGATCTTGGAGAAGATGATTTGGGAATTTACTCTTGCATTGTTACAGACAGTGATGGAGCTTCATCAAGCCACACAATTGATGAGGAAGGTAGACACAATGTCTATTAAGCACACCTGCTTTACTTTCATATCTGCTTTTTCTTGCTGCTGTGTCTCTCATGTCCATAAGGCATGTACATGTTCATAAGTCATGTACACCTTATGTTATTTCTTTTATGTCTTTTGCAGAAATGAAACGTCTGCTTGCTCTGAGCCACGAACGCAAATTCCCAAGTAAGTGAATTAAACATATTTGTAGGGGAGACCTTTGCATGCAGTGGGGGATCTCAAAGCTCCTGCCACCATCAGCTAGGGAAGTCATTATAGTAATGTCATGTGAAAGTGGTTTTGAATGGAAGATCTAAGATCCCTTGAATTTTTCTTTTTTTCAGTACATTTGTGTATTACTGATATTCCTTCTGATCTGTTGCAGGCTTCTGGACTAGTCATATAATGTCTATGTAATAGTTGGAAAATAATTATCCCATTGGATTTGTTTCTTCTGCAGAACAGCTTTTCATGCGTATTCAGCATACCTAACCTGATTCGAAAAATTTAATTTGAAGAATTACCTAACTACTCCAAGTGAAAATATGTAAATTAAGGTTAACAGAGCAGGCAACTGTAGTAAATATAGCTGTAATGATCATTGCACACAGAATTTTTCTGCTGGAATTTATTCCCTTACTCTTTCCTGTAACACTTGACAATATCATCATCCTTTCAGCTGCTTGGAATGGTATTTTTATCACCTCCATGGACCTCCCACACCATTGTGATCTTATGATAGTAGCACAACTTGATTATTTTCATTGGAATGTAACTGGAATAGTTTTTAAAAAAATAATTAGATTGTATAATGAATCCTATTACACACAACAAGATGAGACCTAAACCTTGTCTCATCTTCTCCCAATGCATTCTCTTCTTCTTTCCAGGCACCAAAGCTCTTGCCTTTGTTTTAACATCTCCAGCTGTGCATATGCACTGCTGGCACCTCTGCTATCTGCACATCAGATAGGCCACATCCTGCCTCTCAGCTTAGTCAAAGCTTGGCAGCAGAAATGGGCCGTCTTTTTGCCCACATCATCTCTCTTTCTCATTTCCTCCTGTGTCTTTTCCATATCAGCTCTACCTTTTGCAATGTATCGTGTCACCTTTTGACAGCTTGATGACAACCTGAGCATCCCCTTGTTTACTCCCGCTCCTCCCAGTTGTTTCCTCCTAATTATATCTTCTTGCTGAACATTAGTCATCACAAAACTTCAGTGTTGTCACTTGTCCTTACTTGCCCCAACCCTTCTCTTCTGGGTTGCTCTTCCACACTCTGCTCATAATGTCACAAAATGGCCTCTTCAGGACACAGACAGCATCCTCGTTTTTTGCACTGTGTTAGTATGCTTCTGGCTGTGCATGAGGCTCCAGGAGGCAAAAGGGAGATCACTGCAGAACACATGTTCTGCATTAAACATGTTAATGTTTCAAGGAGAAAATTGACTTACTTGCTTTGGCTACTCTAGGCCCTGTGGACACACACACACACACACACACACACACACACATTACAGATAGGGGTTGAGATAGATCTGGCTATGGCTGTGAGGCTAGAAAAATAATAATAATAATGAGCTCCTATGGATTAGCATAAAACTTCATTCATATCTCCAGATAATCTGTTTGAGGATTGCTCAAACAAAAAAATATTAGTTGCTAGGCATTTCTCAGTTAACACCAATGCTCCTTTGTTTGTACTTATAACCTGCATTTAATTGTAACTTCTGCTTGGAACCATCTGCCACCAGTAACTCAGAATTGCCTTACAGAATGCAACTAGGTATGGGCATGCTGGTGTGCTGGTGCTAGGTAAAAATAAACTGCTCCGACTCTGATTTAGCAGCTGCCCAATGACTCCCTGTCAAGTGCTCACAGTAATTTGTGATGTTATACAATTAAGACGTAAAACCTTGTGAGCACAACGTCTGGTACATGCCTAAAGTAGCTGTCAGCTGCTGCTTATAGAAATATTTTAAACAAGTCTTTTGCTCACGGAGGACTGTAACCCAGACTCACCCACCTCCTTTGCACTGGGGACTTAACAACCTCTTCCCTTCAGTTCTTTATATAAGAGCTTCTGGAATACTCCCCTCTCTTCCACGTTAGACTAAGACATTCAGAGTTAATTGCATGCAAATCAGTTGGGGGTTGAATATTGCCATAGAGCTGACAGTGAGACAAAAGCAGTGCAGCCTGGCTGACATACTTTCACACCCTCTCCCTCTTGCTTCCGCTGGCTCCTGTAGCATCTCAGTCACTTTGTTTTGAGAAGTGATGCAAGAAGTAAGATTCCTTTTGTTTCTTATGAGCCAAGGGATGCACTTAGTGAGGAAGCTTCACACGGAGCATTTGCGCTGCTGGGATACACTCCTTTTGGGTTGTTGTTTGTTCCTTTGTGGTAATTCTGTCCCTTCAGGCTCCTTTTTAACTATTTTCCTCTCTAGTTTAAGCCTGTGCCTTTTTCATAATTCTCTTTTTTCCCATGAGTATTG
Organism: Heliornis fulica; assembly: GCA_013399135.1. Taxonomy (NCBI): domain Eukaryota; kingdom Metazoa; phylum Chordata; class Aves; order Gruiformes; family Heliornithidae; genus Heliornis; species Heliornis fulica. Next base: position 405,099 of record VXBZ01000917.1, read on the forward strand.
CTTCACCTCCCAGAAGCCTTATTTTCACCAGAGGCAGGTCCTGTGCCACTCAGGCAACAAAAATATATGTGCTGGTGTGGGACGGTGTAGGTGCATGGAAAGGGTGAACATGGGAAAGGAAAACCCCTCACTTTGGCAGTGAGGTGGGATGGCAGGTGTGCTCCAGAAGGCACCCCAGTCATTTAGGATGGTGCAAATAGAAAGATGGAGAAACTTGTCACAACCTCAGTCCCAGCCCTCTCTTGCTGTAGCTGGGCTTTTGTATAGGTGAAGTTGAATACACTAGAATAGTCTTCAGTGGGAAGGGAAGGGAAGGGAAGGGAAGGGAAGGGAAGGGAAGGGAAGGGGGGGGGAGAGTCGGAGAGA
>VXBZ01000917.1:405549-432582 GCA_013399135.1 Heliornis fulica
GGTGGAGTAGAGTAGGAGAGAGATGGTATTTAGAAGAGGAAAAGAGCCCTGTCATAGAGTTCATCTGGGAGGAGGTGTATCTTTATTACCAAACTGAATCATCAAGCACATCACAATGTGTTTGTACACTGTCCTGAGCCTTTCTATGTTAGATCCTTGCAATGCAGACTTTACACCGCTGTGAAAGTGTAGACTGTGGTAGAGTTAGCATACAGCATACACGCTCCCTAGAGCATCCTTTTGTTGAATATTTAAGCATCACTAAAACAGCTAAAAATTATGGAAATTATGAAAATGAGCAATATGCCCCAATATCAGAATCTAAATACTTGTGATTAATGTTACTGTTTAAAATATCTCAACAAAAAAAAAAAGTTAAAGTTAAACCAAGCTAAGGACTTTTATTAAAAAGAAAAAGGATAAATAAATACGTTAATTAAGCAAGCTAAAAATACTCATGGTAATCTATGTGATTTACTGCTAAGACAAGGAATCGATCTATATGCAGGGGATTTTCATTATTCATAGGTAAAAAAATGCAGCGGAGAGACTGAGGGTGTGTGGTGATATTTAGTGAGTTCAGGAGGCAGAGGTTCCACCCAGCAAAGGATCAGAGCACTTGCAAGAATCTCCCAACCTGGAGCTCAGCAGCTGGCTTTCTGATCATACTGCACGCTTGGGATTTTTTTGATGGTCTTTTTTAATTCTGCTGAGTCAATTCACTTTCTTGCAGTAACATTGTTAAGCAGCTCATTAAACATGTTCATGCCATAGAGACTCTCATCATGCTGCAGAGGTACTTGCAGTTTACCTCTGAAATAGATTTAGCCTTGTATTAGAATGGATGGGCACTGGCATAACTCAAATCCTGAACACTCCCAGTCTGACCCGACCTAGTGATGGAAGGAGCAGAAGATTACACCTCTTCTGTCATCCTATGTACTTCTGGGGGGAAAGGCATGCTGTCCACATGAAGAGCTGTCATAAGCTCATTAACTTGCATGCAGTACCTGAGTATAAAAGGAAAGAATTGGCTTCTCAATTACAGAAGAAATTAGTTTTTGGGTCACATGTGATGCATATGCTCCATTCTTTTCTTTCTTCTTTGTAGCTGTTCCACTTGCCTCTGAGTTGGCAGTAGAAATTTTGGAAAAAGGAGAAGTGAGATTCTGGATGCAAGCTGAAAAACTGTCTGGCAATGCAAAGGCCAACTTTGTATTTAATGATAAAGAGATTTTCAATGGAGAGGTAAGGCTCCTCATAGCTTACAGGTGTTTGCATTTTTACGAGTATCAATGAGAATGTCTCTGTCTCCAGTACACTTAAAACTAGTGTACCAAACTGATGCCTTTTCATCAGAAATAGCATGTAAGTGAAAACAACATAGAAAGATTTTTATCTGTAGTTTATCTGAGCTCCAGGAGATTTCTACTGGGTGCAGTTTACACAGAGGAGTTAAATGACTTCCTGCCACCTTTGTGACTATTGTGTTCCGTTAACTGGCGGGGATCACAGAATTCCTGCAATAAAGTAGTCCAGTAGCAGCTACTATGATCTTCAAGGAGTCATAGCAGTAGCCCTGATTCATCCTAATTCCTTCATCCATGGCCCTAGTGTACCCTTGTGCTTGGTTCCCATCTCTCCCTACTGTATGGAGGAATCCATTACACCACGAATACACAACAAACATCAAGTGGTTGTTTCCAGCAGCAGAACTTGTTACTCCCAAAGAAAAGACATGACATGCTTTTATTGCAGCTCTGGTATCAGTTAGAAGACAGAGAGGGAGCATTCTACACAAAAAAACCACACAACCCAACTTACTTAAATATCATTTTCTCAAATGCACTGTTATTCCAAAGAGATGCAAATCTAAACCTTTTTCATGAAAAAGAACATTTCTCACCATAGAACATGTCACATGCCTGTATAGAGATAGCAAATAGACTTCACCTTTAACAGATTTCTTGTTTATTTGGTTATATGTTTAGAGATGGAGCTAGAGCTAGCATCAGTCTGAGCAAGTGGAAATCTGAATAAAGAAACCAGAATTTCACCTAAAGATACTATGTAACATCTGGCAAATATTTTCTGACTCTGGTACCCATTAATTGTTGCTTTACTTTCCATTCCTGCAGAAATATAAAATGAAGGTGGACCAGAAGACCGGCCTTGTTGAAATGATTATGGATAAACTCGAGGACAAGGATGAAGGGACTTATACTTTCCAATTGCAGGATGGAAAAGCAACCAACCAATCCAGCCTTGTCCTCATTGGTGATGGTAAGTTGACCTGTATTGCACAGTAGGCTGGAAAAATTATACCGAGGTTATCTCAGTTGCTATCTTCACTTTCAACTGTTTTCAATGTCAATAGATGTCCCAGTTGTTTCTCATCTCATAGTGCTTGCCTGCCTCATACAGGACAGGGCATGTGTGTGAATCACAATTTTTAAAGTGCTGGGAGGAAGGGAAATTGTTAAAGAAATGTAAAATATTGCAGCTTATTGTGGTTTGCTTTTCTATGGGCTGAACCAAGTAGCGGCACCTCCTAGAGCTCAAGCAGCTTGCTGACTGCTGCTGCCTGTTTGCCTTCCTGTCAAGTGCAGAAAGTAGCTGTACAATAGGGGATTACACATCAACAGACATGATGCGTTAAACTCCTGATGGCTGCAAGCAGCTAGGAAAGTTGGGGTAGCTGTAATCAGCTTCCACCACCTTTAAATGTTCAGTGAAAACCTGACTGCATGGCAGAATTCCCATGGACCTCCAAGGGACAGACTTGTACCTGTTACAGTGACATTGAGCACCATACAAATAGCACATGATGTTTAACCTTTTATTTCTTGCTGGTTTTAATTCCTAGTCTTCAAGAAGCTGCAGGATGAAGCAGATTTCCAGAGAAAAGAGTGGCACAGGAAGCAAGGTAATAATATGGATATTTATGAGAATCACATACATGTTAGTCTCTTAAGAGATTGTTTGTATTTATATATCTTAATTCAAAATAGATGGGGTTTGTCCTGTTATGTGGTTGTTTGCCTTCTGAAGAAGAAATAGGAAAAATAAAACTACATTAAAATATAACAGCATTCTTGTAGGAAAAATACATTTGTCTTTGGTTTTGTATCATGAATACCATTGATGCGACCTTTAAAAATATATCTGTAATTTTGAACAGGTCCTCATTTTGTGGATAAACTTGGATGGGAAGTTACTGATGACTGTAACGTGATGTTGAAATGTAAGGTAAGGGGCAAGGAAAGCACTGAGTGCAATGTTCAAAGCACTTTGACCTGTCACTACTCAGGCGGCGAGGTTGGGAAGGGATGAGAGACATGCCTTTGCTTGGGTACTCCCGGCTGCATATTGGGTAGTGACAGAGCGACTGAAGGCAAATCATCCTGATGCAACTGCTCACTGTGTGCAAAAAATACCTTGGAAAATAGCTTGACCTTTTCTCTTTGGGTCTGTCAGCCACCGTCCCAGGGAAAGGCACCTGAACAGGAATGAGAGGTCTTTGTAAATCCCGGGACTATCTCATGGTTGCCTTGTTTCTGCGTGTAGAAATCCCCTTGGCAGGATCCACTGGTTCCCTGAGCTCCATGAAGCTGTCGGCAGTTCTTTTCTCTCTCTTTCCGTCCCTGCTGTTTTCCCTCTTGCATCCCTCGTTTTAAAATGGGAGGCCTGCGGTTGCTCACTGTGATCAAGTTGTAAAACTTGCTGTTCTCTTGTGAGGGCTGGAACAGGCTAACCCATGTGACACCAAGGAAAAGGAATACTGAAAGGAATAACTACGATGCCGTTTTCATCCCTCTTAGGTGGCTAACATTAAGAAGGAAACGCACATTGTATGGTACAAAGACGACAGGCAGATAATGGTAGACGAAGAGCATGACTTTAAAGATGGTGTGTGTACTCTGCTGATATCGGAGGTGAGTGACTGTGCTCCCTATCCCTCAGCTGAAGTTAGTGCTATGAAATCAGATGAACGATACAATCTAATCTGATACATTTTAGCAGAACAAACAAAAGAGGAAGTGGGTTTTAAAAATGGAAAATCTTGTGAGGCATCTGTGTTTTAGCTAAAGCAAATATCTATATGTAACTGCTTGTTCAGATTTTCAGGAAATGATGACAGAAGAGATAACAAGTTTGTCACTTCTTTTGCATGTCAGTTTAACAACAAAATGAGACCACATTTATGTTTCAAATGGCATTTGTGAAGCGTTTATCACTGAGGCTTTCAGAGGACCACCCTCTCGTAGTCACCAGAGAAGTCTGCTCTGTACCCAGCCTTGCTGCAGACTGGGTGTGTGACCTGCATTCATCACTGCATCTCTTTGCTCTCGGTACTTCAGTTCAGGAAGGGAAGAAGTGTCAAGGACCCTCCATGGCTGCAAGACCTAGACAGGCGTCATCCCACCGCCCCAGCCAGGAGCAGGGCAGCTTGGAGTCGGGGTGGGGGTAGGGGAGGTCGGGGGACACACTGGACATTGGAGATGTCCCTGGGGGTGGGATATCAACTGAGTTGAGGAGAAAAATATAGATTTTTATACAAAAACTTCCATGAAAACTGGTTTTACTGTTACAACATTGCAGTTTTCTAAGAAAGATGCTGGAACTTATGAAGTCATACTGAAGGATGACAGAGGAAAGGACTCCAGTGAGCTAAAGCTAAAGGACACAGGTCAGAGCGACTTTCTGCATGCTGTCAGCCACATCAACTGACTACTCCCCTGCAAGCAGGTTTGGGTTAATACAGGCAACCTGTGTGAGTCACCTTCCTGTGGCTTGGTTTCTCTTGTGTATAAGATCTTCTCATAAGAAAAGCTGAGATTTTTTCAGTCCAACTAATACTTGAATACAGCTTATTGCACCTGGGTTGTCTATAATTTTGTAAGAATACAATGAATAATGCCGAACAAAATTGTAACAGGGGTCCGACAACAGTAGTATAAATCTACAAGAATTTGATGATTTCAGATATCACCATTTTATTATCTTTGCCATTAGGCCTTTCCACTCATGGCAATGACTGTATTTTTAAAATTTCACTTATGTTTCCACAAGTACGTATATAGATGTATAAGCATTAAGGGAAAAAAACACTTTTTGTTCAGCTGCAGCAGCATTCATCAAGGCTGCTGTCAAATGAAGTCTGGAAATTGTGGAATAACAGGCTATATTTCTGCATTACTTACACTTGTAATATGCTTTAAGAGGTAGATCCGATTTCTTTTCCAAACCTACTGGGGAGAATATCTGAGAGCCAGTACTTGTCCTGTTATTGACTGTGCTTGTGCTGCAGACACGGAGTCTTAGTCTCTGGACTTTATTTCCACAGCTTTTGCAGATCTGATGAATGAAGTATGCAGAAGAATTGGTAAGCACTTAATTCTCTTTTCAAATGAATGACTCATTGTGTCACTCAATGAATGGCTGCATGGCTGCACAAAAACATGTGTTCTTCTTTCAGCTTTATCTGCGACAGACCTGAAAATCCAGAGCACAGCTGAGGGTATCAGACTGTACTCCTATGTTACTTATTATGTGGAGGATCTGAGAGTAGGCTGGGTGCACAAGTAAGTATTCCAAAACTTTGAAAAAGTCAGTGCAATTTTGTTTTTTTAGACTTAGAAAGAACCTGGATATATGAGAGAGACGAGACCCAGGTTTCTTCTCATCTCCCATGAGTCCGTCTCTCATGTGAGTTAGTTTCAATGAATTATACCCATGTAAAACCAGTACAAGAATCAGGTGTTGATGGTGCTGGGCTCTCCTATAATTTCCCTTCTAAGTCCTCATGTGTGGGAATTGCACTTAGGAGGTTAAAAACACAGGTGTCTGCTTATCTCTTTTGCCATGGGATGCTGTCGGGGACGTGCTGCTTCAGAGCGCTTCTCACCTCTCATATGGGAGCTGCATGTTTCCCTGAATTAGTGTTAAAGAGTGATGCAAATTTAACCTGAAAGACTGGCATGACTTAAAATAGTCAAATATGAGAGATACCCAGCCTGGAGTTCTGCTTGTCCAGAAGCTGCAGTTCACGGGAACTGAGACAAGTGGGCACATCCTCTTAATGCATGGGTTCATGCTTAGGTGGGAAAGCAAGTTTCAGCATCTGCCTGGGGCACTGAGATCCAGACAGCCCTTCCTGTGAGCGCTGAGAACCTAACCAAGACAGACAGGACAACGGAGAATTTTAAAAAGAATTTGAATGCCCGGCTCCCCATGAAATTAATGGGAGTTGCATATCCAAATCTATGAGACAGTTCTGAATTCTCAGCCAGCTCAAATGGCACACACTGGAAAACCCAGAGAAGTAAATGGCTTAGATTTGATTTAACAGTAGTAATAGATTTGTATTGCTACTACATGGTAGTAGGTAGTCTTTAGGATGGAATTTGAATTACTGATGTCTCAGTAAAACTGATGTAAATGAGGCACAGAATACCCAGGATGTGCTGTAGCAGTCTGGCTGCAGTTATTGACACTGATGCTAACCAGCAATGCCCTCAGAGAAATGAAAGCAGTTTGAGGTTTTCCTGTTTCTTGGCATCCATTTTGCCTTGGTGTTGCTAGGAGTCCCATGCATTTCAAAATGGAAAGTGATATATGAAATATTCTGGATTTGTTTTCCTCTCTTAATGCTCCTTCTCCCTCTTTCTCTCTTTCTATTGTCTATTTTTAGAAACTAATTTAATATTGAAGCGCATCAAATTCATCTAGTAAAAGTGTTCTTTGACCCTCTAGCATATTCAAAGTTATCAGTTTAAAGATAAAGAGGAAAATCAGTAGCTTATTTAATAAATATCTTTTGCCTCATCCAGGGCAATTAGCTGTTTAGCTAGGAAGCTGAGAATGTATGTTTTTATGGAAGAAGATATTACCTATGTCAAAGTAGGTTTAACTGTAAATGACAAAACATGGCAGAGCATTAGAAAACATTAAAACTAAACAAACACCATTTGTAACAAAAGTGGGGGTTTTGGCAGGATACAGACCTGCAGAGTTTTGTTTTGGTTTTTGCCTGAGCAGAAATAAACTTATGCTAAGAAGAGAACATGAATATCCACTATGCAGAGGTATTGGAAGCCCCATCCCAAGAAGTGCTTAAGAGCAGGTTGGGTGGGGCTTTGGGCAACCTGATTTAGAGGAGGGTGTCCCTGCCCATGGCAGAGGGGTTGGAACCAAATGATCTTGAAAGTCCCTTCCAACACAAACCATTCTGTGATTCTATGATTCTGTGATTTGAGGATGCATGTGTTACACCTCAGAGATCTGGGTCTTCAGCTTGTATAACTCTTCTTCCCCCAGAATTTTTATGGCTCAGGTCATAGGTGATGATGCTGTGTGGTGCTTAGTTCCCATCTGGGGTTAAAGCATGACACCTTGATGCAGGCTTGGAGGAGAGACAGACCTTGAACAGGGAAAGGCTGTCATGTCAGTCCTGACCCGCTGGCCCACAGCTTTACCAAGATCTCAACTTCAGAAGTTTCAAAATATGGTGGCACACCGTAGCACCTTGGAAGTCATTTAGGAACTGCAAATGTATTCAGGGACTCACTACAAGCACAGCCTGTTCATACTCTGGGTACAAAAAAGGGTAACACTGTTGTGTATTTTTCAGTGACAACCAGATTAGGTTTACTGACCGAGTGAAGACCGGTGTCACCGGGGAGCAGATCTGGTTGCAGATCAATGAGCCAACTCCACAGGACAAAGGCAAATACATAATGGAACTCTTTGATGGTAAAACAGGGCACAAAAAGATGGTGGATCTTTCTGGACAAGGTAAGCCATTCCCTTTGCTAACATCATCTGTATGTGGGCATTACACTGGTTGGGCAGGAGCATCTATAGCAGGATCTTGCTATATACTTGCTACTTTTTGGGTTGCCGGTCTCTGCGTGTGCCCAGCAGCCTGGCAGTGTTTGTGGGGACAGTGCAATTTGTTTTCCCCAACCTTTGCTCTCGGGTCATAAATTGGGAATGGCCTTTTCCTACACCAAATGTCCACTTGTAGTTTGCCTGCTGAGACACCAGCCCTGATCCTGAGCTCTCTTACAAAACCTCTCATGTTGCTGGCATTGATTGGCAGTTTTAAATCCGGGCTGTAGCACTGAATGCCTTCTGTATTTCTGCATTCCAAGTCATATTTGGAGAAGTGAGGGACAAGTTTGTTCTGTTACTTTCCTGCTGCATTTCTCTGATGGATATAATAGGGCTCCTTATTCTTCAGAAATGTCAAGACTGGTCCCTTTCATCAGTATGATGTAGGGCTGTTAGGGGAACAGCTATAATTATTTGGACTGACTCTTAGAAACTTTTACTCTGAGACATTTCCCTGATCCTAGGGAACATATTAACTCCTTCCAAACTGCTGAGTTTCCACTCCCAGCTTTTTGCATCCCTAGAACTTTACCTTGGGTATGCAGGCTCCATGTAAGGGCAAGAAAGTTCTACTTATCTCCATATTGCTCCTTCTGTACTCTATCCCCACTTTCCATAGCAAGACATTTCTTCTTCCCATTCAAAACAGAGAGGTTTACCTCCCACATGATGGTGGTTGAGCCGGAATCTACACAGAAGACAGCAGTTTTACTGTTTTGCTTGTTCGTGGCCAGCAGTGTGATGTTTCAGAGCAGCTGTGAAAAGCACTTGGAAGAATAAAGAGCTCTTGTATTTCATAAGTCTGTGGTCTCAAAAGTAGGGCGTGTGGAAGATGATGCACTGGAGTGCAGGAAGAAGATATGACAACACCAATAGTACATCTATATATTTATAAATACATAAATCCACATACATTGGGAGTGTACCCTAAAAGAAAATCTAACAATAGAGGTGCACCATCAAAAAGGTTTGGGAGACCACTCTGGTTTAGGGGGTCTATTCACAGAATATTTGTGAGATAGTTTCAGCCTACAGCTCTCCTGCTATCCCTCTACCTTAAAGCCCACCTTTTAGTTGGAAAAAAAATTGTGTTTATGCATTTGTATGTATATATATTCTCAGCTGTATAACAACTGCTATAACAGCTATTATATATAATAGTAGAAACATTCAGCATTCTAGGGCTAATACAATATACACACATCCATCTGTTAATATTTCTTCAATGATTTCCACATTTTTACATGAATTTCTACATTTTAAATTTGAATTTGTGATGATTTATCTCTGAACCTACCTTTGAAATCAACTTTTCTCTTTACAAAGCATTTGATGAAGCCTTTGCTGAGTTCCAGAGATTAAAGTAAGTACGATGCCATCTAAATACAATAATGGCAGTCATAAAATAATAACAATGGTATTTGTTTGCTTTGTGCTGGAGGCAACTATATCCTATGAACCAAATTCTAGACCTACAGAAACCTGTAGAAGTTTTGCATGTGACTTCTTTGGCATAACTCTTACATAACAGTTAGGTAACAAAGAAGAAGCAGTATTGCCAAATGATGAGAAAGATTTTTGTTAATGTAATAAAGGCAGTTAAAGAAAAAACTATTGATCAATCACTCTGAATGAACCTTATTTAAAATAGGATTTTTTTTTTGTTTTGTTCCTTTTTTCTTTCAACTCCAGGCAAGCTGCAATTGCAGAGAAAAGTAAGTGGGCCTTCTTTTACAATGGTTGCAATGCACTGTTTATGGAGGTTTTGTGTTGGGAACAAAAGGGCATGTATACATGAGTATGTGCATGTGCTCATCCTAAAAATAATTTACCTTTGCTCCAAGGAGAAGGAAGGAGAGTGAGTTAACATGGGTGCACGTTGCTGATAATCACACTACAATTATTGGTTATGAGGGTTTTTTTTTTCCCCGGCTAAACTCCTGCTCTCATTTCCAGTCATCCTATAAAAACTAGCTTTATTGCTGAGAACTTGCATGCACACTCCCTGCACAAAACCCACTTTGTTTTCAAAGATGGAGGAAATAACTTTGTTAGTTTTGAGCTATCTAAAATGCAGAATGGCTCTGCATTACGTACAGAAATGGGTGAGAAAGCAACAGCAGCTTCTGCATTGCTTAAAGACAGACCCCTGAATCTCCTCATACTTTTGACCACGTGTCAATTCTAACACAGCAACTGAAACAAAAGTATGGATTAATTTACTTAAAGGTCAAGTTAAAATATTTAGCTCCATATTCTCCCTATTGACAGAAAAAAAGCATGGAAACAATGTAACACATCATAAAGTTCTCCCATTGCAGATGACTTTCAGACCTGTACCAAAAGGAGAGCAGAACGAGCATGTGAGATGTTAAGTGACATAACACAGTCCCATCAGGTCATTATTTCCAGGCTCCGCAGCACGTCTTTTACGGAATACATCCGAGGGGAACATTCTGTGTGGTCACTTCCTTCCTCTGCCAGGCTCCATCAAGTCTTAACAACAAACAAACTCTGCACTCCAGAATAGGTGCAACAGAGCCTGCATGGATCAGCCTATTGGCATTTATGTGAGGTTCCTACGGGACTTTGAGCTTAAAGCTAGACTAAAAATCAATCTCATTTACACCCAGATGCACACAAAGAGGTGGAACTTCAGTGCTGTCACTGAGGCAGAGTTTGTGTTTAGATCAAAACCTAATATCCACCACTTTAATAGCTGTAATTCATATCTTTTTGAACACACAATATTTTTAGTTTCTGACACTAAAAATGTAGAGTGACAGATATAAAAAATTCAGATACTTCTGTGTGTATGTGTGTGTGTGTGTGTGTAACATTGAATTGATGGCAAAATCTGCAGGACACAGCACATGTACTTTAATTCCGCTCTGTAAGTGATTGACACCAGCTATTAACACATCTCTTGCTGTGAATCCGACGTTTTTCAAAGTCCAAATGGTGTGCTAAGGATGCCGAATAGTTCTCTGCTAGTGCAGCTACCAGAGACAAGTTGTACATAAATAAGATAATATGAAAGAATTAGAGGGAAAACAGAATCTGGGACATTCTGGGAAAACAGAATTTGAGACACTAAAGAGAATTATGCTTATTTTTTTCCAGATCGTGCACGGGTACTTGGAGGTTTGCCTGATGTTGTCACTATCCAGGAGGGCAAGGTACAGTAAACTATCTGAAGCTTTACATAACTGTCTAACAGCTTGAATGCCTTTCAGTGATAAGAAAATATTCCTTTTTTTTTTTTTTAAGATTCTGTCTTTAAAATCTGGTACATTATTTATTCACCCCCTGCCTTCTGTACATAATTCAACAGTCTTGCACAGATGGGTTTATGTATTCAGGGCAGTGTCTTTTCTTAAGCATTAGCTAAAAGTGAGATGACAATGTGAGTTGAGACTAAAACTCCTTATATAATCAGCTCTTTAAAAATTCATGCACAGGTTTCACAGATATTTTCTTCTTTTTGTTTTTTTTTTTGTAACAGGATATCAAGGAAATTTAACTCTCTTTTATGAGATAGCTCATCATTCTATGTTTTTTGCAGTTAACTTCCTTGCACCGTGGCAAAGTAGTGACACCTGTCAAAGCTGGCTTCTAAATGGTTTACAAGGAGTAAACTATAACCACTCAATTCTCATCCAGACAAAGGGAGGAAGTTATCTCTGTTTCATCGGGGTAAATGGGAAGGAAGTGAAAAGAAGCCACTAGTGTCACACTGGATTAAATTTGCAGAGTTTAGCCAGAAGATTATTATAAGGCACTCCAAGAGGAACATGGCCACATCAACACTTGAGCACAGAACAGGTGACCCAGAAAGTCAGTTCTTGGTCTCGCAGCCTTTTCCCAGAATGCTGCTTCTACAAGTTGCTGCTCAATAGTGCTGAGACTATGAAGTGCCCGCTCTTCACTTCCCACTGGTCTGCCACCAGCCAGTTCCTCCTTCCAGCCTGTAAAAATACACTGGAACAGGGCACATGGACATCACTGAAAACCATGAAAGCAGTAGGTCAGCTGGGTTGAAAGTTTTTTATTATAACCCCAGCCAAAGTGCCGAGGATCTTGGTCTGAATCACTTAACAATGTGAGGTATAAAGTAGCCCAACATAGTGGACTGCAGCACCTCTGGGAAAATTAAGTATTCTTGGCATTACAAAATGAAACAATACTTGATTAAGCCCTTCACTGAAGGATTTAGCAGTTTGGGAAGTTCTGTAGAAGGAAGAAGCACACATAGGAGCATTGCACCTATAGGCAGAAGACACAAAGAAACAGACTGAATTCTGCAGATTCTCAGCTAATGCAGGTTCTCAGCTAATAGTGCTTATGCTTGGACAAGAGATTCTTACATTGCTTTGTCAGGGGTTAAATTTGGGTGGTTATTATCTGTTTTAAGCTTTCTGCCGAAAGAGAGTTGATATGAAGTCTGGTATGACCTTACTAAAGCAAAACGTGTAGTGTTTATAAAAAGGGAGTTTGTAAAGGAGGAGTTGCAAAATCTTACCCAGACACACATTGTCCTTGACAGCAAGGACATTTGTGGTGTTTGAATAAGTGATTGAAAACCTCCCAGACCTCGAGACAAATATCCTTGACCTTATGTTTCTGGATTCAGGTGGTGATCGTTTTGGGAAACACAGTAGGACAGAGAGTGATCAGGTCCAACAGTGCTTGTTTGGGTGGTGTTGGCTCATCGGTCTATCGTTTGTGTATGTGCTGGAGAGCGGGGAATGCAGTTCTCTGTTGTGTAATTCAAGCAAACTGCACAATCATCAAGAGTTTTGAAAAGCAGTAAATGAGGTAGTGGAGGACTGGCGATTGCAAGCTTCGTTCCTGGATACAAGTGCAGCCATAACCAGGGAGTTATGTGAACAGATTGGTATCCCTAGATCAAACTTTCAAGCATATGCATGTCTCAAACTTAAACTTAACACCATGACTGTGATGATATTTATTAACTTTTTATATGTGAGCTGAAGGATATGTGTGAGGATGAATGAACCAGTGTTTACCCGGTGCTAATCAAACAGCCTTCCAGATGGCCCAAGAAGTTTCTGCTGATAGACATAAATGCTCCTCAGCGGCATGATATAATTGGAAAAGGCAAAGTGTCAGTTCATATTAGGGAGGAATTTGACCTGACAGAGAACACTAGCATACGTTTTGTGTACAGCCAGCCAAATTAACCTAAGTGGCTGTTTTAATGAAGAACTGTAAGTAAGCGGGTTTATTTTTAAAAGGAGAGGCTTAGGATTCTGACAGACAGGCACTTTTGGACCTAGAAGCAACACATTGCATCCTATTTTCCAGCAGCTTCCCATTCTACCTTTGTAGGTAGCAGGTAGGTGCCCTCATGGGTAGGCTGGAAGAAGGGAGAAAGTTCCCCTGACTGAGCTGCTTCGATTCACCAGCACCAAACCACCTATGAATGTGTATTTGACATAATATGCAAGGGGAATGGTAACACTTGAAATACAATAATGCATTTTCCTCTGCCACCTGTATGACCCTAATCATGACAGTCTGCATTGAAAGGCAGGAAAGGTGGTGGGGGACACAAAGGGTCTGGACTTGCAGCTGCTGTTTGCCCCAAGTGCATGTGCCTCAGTGTCCAGACTTGTTACTGGGACCTTCGGTGTGAAATACTGAGATATGGCTCCAAGAGATGGGATTTACTCACCCAGTACTTTTCAGATAGATTGGAGTTCCTGAGAGATTTCATTCACTCACCACAATATCTAGGCAGGTTTCCAGTCCTTTTCCCCACCCCCTTGCCATAGACAATCCTCAACTATTGGAAAAGAGGATTATCTTGAAGGGGAAGGGTACTTCTCCTCATGAGTACAGACCACATTTTTTTACCAGGATAAAGATTTCAGGCTGAATAAAGCATTCTAATTAGGGATTTCCATGAGCAATAAAGATACATATGAGCAAAGCCAATCTCCTGCCCAAAGAACAGAAAATCCCAAACTGATAGGTGCAGTCACAGTGGGCTATCACTGCTACTTGACTGTGGTTCCATAATTTTGGGTTTACCTCCCAGAAAACCAAAGACCTCATCATCTACATTGTAAATGATGATACATCTCTGCACATTAGTAGTGGGAAAACAAATTACAAGAGTTGGGAGCATCAAGAGGAGCATAGTTGTCAAACAGGAGCTAGTGATGCACAGTTAAGCCAAATGCAGACATTTTAATGAACAACTGAGAAGAAAAGTCATCACTGCTGCTAGAATCTCTTTGAATTAAGGAGCACTGATGCCACTTTAAACAGCCAAGGGTTGAATGATACAACTGATAGAGCTCTCCAGACATGGACATCAGTTTATTAGCATCTTGAAGTGGTAACTGGGGTTACTCAGCATTGATCTCTTGTTTGCTAGAATATCAGAAGAAATGAAAATATTCCATGAACCAGAAGGGACCCGTATGCAATGTCAGGCTGAGGCTGAGGGCATGTTTGCACTGAGAGAGATAAGCAAGAGGGGGAAATGTAAAACCTCTTGCTTTCCCCTTGTTTTTCAAAATAATGGACTGATATGGCCATCAAAACCACATTCACATCAGTGGGCTACAAGAGAAGGGAGTCAGCCAGCTGCAGGTGCTGCAGGAAATCAGATAGAGGCCGTTTCCACCACACCGTAACCACTTCTCACTTGGAACCGGCCTTTCCTTTGGCACCCCGTATCGGGTGTTATTGAGGGAGGAAAGATTTCCCTCTCCCTTTTGTTCTCATTTTGTTCCTTAGGTGACGTGGGATTTATTTAACTTTTTATTTTGTTGTCAGAGATACAAAAAATCTTTAATTTGTACAGAGGGATGCATTTCTTCTTTCTGCTCATTTCAATAGCCTACTGGGTGTCTCTCTTCTGCCCCATTTCCCACCATCATGCTACCAGATAAGCAGGTGAAGGGAGATGGTCTGTTAAATAGATTTCTCACATTAGATTTTTACTGTGACAGCCTATAGGGTCAACAATGCAAGTGCTCTTCGTCTGTCTCTATTTTCAATGTATTTTTATGAAAAGCCTTAAAAAAAAACAAAGTGAGAGAACACTGTGTGCACAAAAGACTCCCCAGCCTGCAGAAAGTATCTAACTGCCAGTGATCTCTCCAACAACTGTCTCTCTGGCAATAAAGGTACTTCCTTCATTCTGATGGGACTGAATTCAGCCCTTAGGAATATTATTAACATCAAAAGGAAATACTTACCCGAATGCCAAAGAAAGGGTAAAGCCTGTATTGGTTTCAGTTAAAATTAGTTCTACAGGAGTACGTAAAACAATTCAAGTCTGTTGGAAGAGCTGTCAGGGTACAGTTTTAAAGGTTCCTAAAATAAGCAAAATATTCCAGGGACAGTTTGTTCTTAGTTATATAACAAGGCAGTCCTGTATTCTTTTCTTCTGTGGTAAAACTATAGTGAACATTCAACCATTCAACGGCTCCTCGGGTTCTCATTTCAGGTCTAACACAAAAATACAGATAATATCTAATTTTATATTAAGCAATATGCAAGGAGAAGGCTCTCCTAATGATTATGAGCATAGAGAAGAAGGTCCATAAAATATTTAAAGGTATTAGGAGCTGTTGAATTAACTGAGTCACTTCTTCTCCTTTATGATACAGAAGGCTGCAAAAATTATTGATCACCGATGATGATACACACCCATTTACTAAAAGCAGGAAGCTAAATGGGGAGTGGAACATTTAGAGAGTCTGGCATCAAAAAATACAGCAAATATTACTGACTCCTGCTTATAATCCTTTTGTACTTTTTCTATAGGCACTTAATCTTTCTTGCACCGTCTGGGGAGATCCCACCCCAGAGGTCTCCTGGCTGAAGAATGAAAAGTCATTTGTGTCAGATGCTAATTGCATCCTGAAATTTGAATCTGGAAAAAACGTCAGCTTTTCCATTTCTAACGTGTCCACACTTGACTCTGGGAAATACAGCATTGTGGTGAAGAACAAGTATGGCACAGAGACCAGCGATGTCACCGTAAGTGTGTTCATACCTGAGGAAGAGAGAGAGTCTGAGCAAGAGAAAAAGAAAGAAGATAAGAAAACAAAAGCATGAATTTAAGAGTAGGAAGCAGAAGTATGGGGGGAGAGTTTGGATGACAGGCTGATATAATCTGTGTGTGTAAATGGCTTTCAGCTCTAGCAGGCAGCCTTGAATTTTTCCATTCACTTCACTTTTGCTTCTAATACACTTAATTGTGACAAGGAAAACAGGGCCTTCCCTAAATATTTCCTTGAAGCACCTATCTGTAGCACCTTCTGCCAGGCCAGATGCATGCTTGCTGCAGATACAGGTCTGCCATTTGATGCTCTTCCTGAAGCGTTTGTCCCTAAAACAAAAACCAGAAACAGTGAAGAGGAATTGTTTCAGTGGAGGCAACTGATGAGGTTGATGGAAAGATCAGAAACAGTTGAGGCATTTTTTTCAGCAGCAGTTTAGATTTGTTCCAACTTTGGTAAAGTAGCATAGATGGAACGTGTTAGAGAATTAAATCATGGAGAAATTAGCGGGATTTTTTGTCTACATTAAGGTCCCTCTGTATTGCTGCGTTAAATTAGAGGCGCCTTAACATGGGTGTCGTGTACATCCATAAATATTGTTTAATCTCCCCAACTGGGGTAAAAGTACTGTAACATAAATGAAAATATGGCTTAGGAGGCCAGAATACTAATTTGTGAGTGTGTGTGTCTGCAACAATGTATGAACTCTCCTCTGTGTTCACCAATAAACAGAATGCACTTCTTTCCTTCCACCACAAGCTTGTTTCACTGTGTCTTGTTTTACTAGTCATGGCTCTGGTAGTTGTGCACAATATTCTAATGTCTTCATGCTTTCACCACTGAAATTACCTCTAGATCTCTGTTAATCTTCACTTCATTGCTCACGACAAAACCCACAGTGTCATCTCCTCACACCTTCCTGCCCGGACCTTCACTACTCCCATCTCAACAAGGTATTTTTTGCAATAGAGGAGTGGTCTCTTGTGATTCAATGGGCCCTGCTTGTGATTTTTGATTTAAGGGTGCTAGGTAAGTATTTTGTAGACTGGGACCTTGGTTAATTTCATCCAAACTAGTCACTGGAGATCAGAAGTAACAATTTGTTGTGATCTGTAAAGCTACATAAGGGTTCTTCACTGGAACGTAGAAAAAGATGTGGGTTTTTTTCAGGTAAAAATGTTTCAGCGAAAAAAATATTGTCCAGATTTTTGAAGACACTTTTATAGATGAAAATCTATGCCAACCTTTTTACAATAACACCACAGATTATTATTAGCTGAGGAAGAGCAACAGAATGTATATATTTGTCCATCCTGCTGGACATACATGTGATACAATATATATCATATATATATGAACAGAAGCAGTGATCAGCCCAGTTGCTAATTAGGAGATCATTGTGCCATGTTAATAATTCTTTTCTTTACTAGTCTCACAACAGCACAATTCTTCACATTAAAGTGTAAAGAACTAATGTATACATTTGCATCGTAAGCATGATCTGTGCGCACCTTTCACATACTTTCTCGTGTTGTTTTTAGCTGCTGTGACTGCAGAAATAGTGCTGTTTCCCAGCACGGCACTTTAGTGGGGATGTAGGGTTGGCATTTCTGTGAGGATGCCACCAGCAGTAAGTGCTGTACAGTTAACGTTCACCTAAACCCTTGGCATCGGAGGTTTACTGTTAGCTAATGTTAAAGGCAAAGTGGAACCATGGGGGAATTCTTAATGATTCTGGTAACAATATATTCAACACAGTTGTCAACAGTGAACGTTGTGACTTTTGTGATTTTTTAATAGGTTGTTTGGGTTTTTTTAAATAATTTTCTCTAAAGATCTAATGATTATGACCTTAGCCATTAAAAAAAAAAAAAGCACATTTAGATCAGATTTATGACCTACCAAAACATGCAGCATGTGCTCAACTTTATGCATGAATAGTACTGCTGGTTTCAAGGAATATGTTGAGTTTATCTGGTATAAATCTTTTTTCTTCCAGAATAGCTGAGATTTTTAACTTGAAATTATGTGTAACTCATGTGATTTCAGCACTCCGCCTAAACAGTGTATGTGTTCACAGAGCCTCATCTCCTAAACCAGACTAAAACTCAAGTATCAAACTTGAGGACATTACTGCAGTTTAAAGGTTTAAGTGTGTACTTCTGCATGATAAAGAATCAATATATGTTATAAAAAAAAAAGAGTTCAGTCTATTTAGTAGTCACAACAGCTGTGTATCAAACAGCTTAATTGTTAAATTATGAAATATAATAACGGGAATATCTGAGACATAGCAAGGTTTCACCATTTGAAGAACTAATGTCAAATTATTTTATAGTTTCTCTTAGTTTGACATTAGGCCAATTCAAGGGTTATAAGCAGGTCACTCCTGCATAGGACTTAAAAGCAACAGTGTCACATCTCTATTCCATCTTCCAGACTTCCAACAAGAACATGACTTTCTCTTCACAGCACCTGATAAGTGATGTTTATTACTGGCCATTAGTGTGTTTTTAATAATGACTGAATTTTGGGCAGCAGTTCGTTCCTACTACTTTATCTCCCAAAACCTGCCTGGCTCCTTTTGGCAGAACTGTGGGGGAATACAAAGGGGGCACCTCACAGGTAGCAGCCTGGATTCCACTTCTTTCTGCTTCAGAAGATCTATGTGCCCCCAAAAGTTAGAGTAATAGCTGCTGCTAAACATCTTGCTGCAGGATTTAGGATGGTTTCAAACAGAATTTGTGACGTGTCTGCATTTCTCGCTTGTGCACTTTCTGTTCTTGCTTTGCTTCAGGTGATTGTGATTTCTGTGTCAGGACAGACTGACACAGCCCAAGGACATGATCAACATAATATAAGTGTATCTAAAAAGAAAAAAAAAGTGACAGCAAACAAACGGAAGGAAGGAGAAAATAAAGGTAAGAGCACTTTATGGTCTTCTACTCCAATGAAAACATTGTCAACCGTTGTGCAGTCAATAGTCTGTGCCTATCAATATTTATCAGGCCCCAAACAACCAAATTTACAGTACATAAGATCTTAACAGACATCAAATGCTCAGTATGAATTGCCAGGAGAAGCCTCTGTGGGAGATTTAATTCAACACTTGTAAATGACCACTCCATGGGGCTGCAAGTTCTCACCTTGGCTCACCTGGCTGATGGAAGTTTTTAAAGCCATAATACTACTCCCAAACTTCTGAATGTGGAAGAGAGATCTCCTCGGCCTGCATATATGCACAATCTGGACTATTTTCCAAAGCGTTTCAGCAGCTAGACATTTGACACTCAAAACACCCAAAGGCCTCGCCATTGAAGGGCCCCTAAAAGCTGACATGTTTTACCACCCCCTGCTCGCACAGCCACTATTCGAAACCTGTCCGTTATTCCTCCTGGTATTATGTCCATATCAAATGGGACACTTGGTGTTAATAGTGTTAAGTGTTAATGGTGTTAATAGTGTTAATAGTGTTAATGATGTTAAGTGACCATTTTTCTGTCCAATTTAGAGAGTGATTGGAAATGAAAAACTCCTTGGTGATGCAGCATTCTTGTATACTACAGATTTGTACTGTTCTTTTAGACCCTTCCTATATAATTGCTACTTGGAGATTTATTCTTTACGATTAAAACTCCCTCATGTAAAGCATTTTAGCTCCAAATAAGGCTTAGATTCTAACATCAGAACATCTGCTTTACATATTTTTGCCTAAGTATTTTTTCTTTGTGTACAAGGTGTACCCAGGTTATGTCACTGCTGACAGAACTTTTTACACTCTTATTCCCCTCCCCTTTCTGATCCTAAGGCATTTATTTCCTTTCTTGCCTTATTGATATGGGTAATGTAAACATTTCTGAGCAGTCCTGCAAATGAGATGGCTTATGTGAGAAACAATTATTTACATATGCAAATGCTTTGCAGGTTCTAGCCCTTAATGTTCTTAAGCAGAGACCATAAAGATGTGTGCTTTCTTTTGGCTCTGTGAAAAGTAGGAAGGTTATTTGCAATTCTGAATCTCTTCATATGGGTATGGGAAGAGGAAAAGAACATGATCAGGTCGTAACCAATGTGAAAGCAAAATACTGCTCTACATAGCTCTGGTTGCTGAACATAGTAAATTTAAGGGAAATTTCATTACTTCTCGTAAATCAGATTTTATTAAGCCACATGCAGAAGAAATTATTGCTACAGAAGAGACACCTGATCCAAATGAAATCCCCCCTGTGGAAAAAGAAAAGGAAACAATAATCATCCAGCGAGCAGCAAAGACGACCGATGGAAAGGCAGCAGTAGCAGAAGTGTTTCCCCAGCCCACAGAAAGCGTGGACAGGAAGGGAAAGAAACCGCTGGGAAAAAAGCCTTGAATAAACCCCACTGGTCTCAAAGGAAGAATGTGATCTTGTGATGAGCTGGGTAATGTGTTCAAGCTGAGATTTCATGGGTAGTAGACTAGCCATAATATTTTAACACAGAAGTTTATTAGTGGTTTTTTTAATAACATTTTTAATACTTCATAAATTTAAATGCATAGGAGATGGCATGTATGTACACAGTACCAGATTAGGTGCACTGCGGTCATTTCTGAGTATCTGAATAATGATCTATGCAGTGACAAGGTGGGTTTAATTACTAAAACATGTCCATGTTGAGCATAAGTTGTTAGAGCGAATCCTGTCCAGAACTGATGTATTTACTACTCTGTAAAAGAACGCTGATGTCAGCTACGTGATTGATATTTAGTTAATCGATATTTGTAGGTCATCCAGCTTGAGGCAGACCCTGCTCACCTTCTCAGGGAAACCACGTGGGCTGCACTTTTCACCATGACCTGTTTGGTCACAGGGGAAGATCTCCTGAAACAGATCTATCTCCTCTGGATGCAGGCTGGAGGCAGAAGTAGATTTTCTTTTAACCCAAATTGCTTTCATGCATACACCCGTCTCATCAGGCGGATCAGGATGACATCTGGCCATGTCTTAGCAGATCATTTTTCAGTCCTCTCCACCTCATGAATTCCCTCCTGGCCTTGGTGAGGTACCATGGATAAGGCATTAACCCATGAAGTATCAACTACCCCACATGCTCATGTCTCTCTACCCTTTTCTGCTACAGTATCATATTTCTCCTTCCAAGACCAACTAAACCTTCCCCTCAGTGACTCAGCCCAACACTTCCCCTTCTTCCCCTCACTAGATCAGACACCCTGTTTTCCTCTGAGTGTAGCTTCATGTTCCATGTAACTCAGGGACAAATACAAGCCAAGGATCTCTGCTTTAAGTTGTTACTGTGCTCATTCACATTCATTACTCTGATCATTCTCATGTTTATGTACTGAGGATATAAGAAAATACAACTTGTTTGTCTATGCTTAGATCCCTTGGAAGAAGCAGAGTTCAAGCTGAAAAACAAACCAGTAAGACTAAAGGTCAGATTTTGTCAATATGCAAGCTAAGTTCAACTTTTAAGTGAGCAGAAATTATTTAATATATGAAATTAAGATATTCTAATTGCTAGGATTTGTTTTTGTTTTCAATTTCAGCTCTTAGAAGGCTCAATTGTATTATATTGGCTTTTTCTGGATGGATTGTTGGCAAAATATTACTGAAGTGTCCTGATATTTCTAGGGTGTTGATGACTAATATGGAAAAAAACCACAACAAAGTTCAGTTTCTAATCCATCCCTGTAGAGCTGTTAGCATGAGAAAACTAGCACTTAAATATGCAACACACTGATATCTCTGATGGAAAGAAACACGTTTCCTTCCAGTAGAATTCCAACAGGGGTTTATTCAAACCAATAGCAAGATTCCTGCTGGGTGAAATACTAGATTGAGTGCTCATACGGTTGCTCTTAGAGTAAACAAGGTCAAGGGTTTAGTTTGATGGTCCACTCTGGGTGCTGGAAAGATGTAGGATGCAATGGAGAGAAAAATACACAAATGAAAATATTGACTGCTACACAAAAAAGTGGCGGGAGAGACAAAATACAGACTGAAGTACAACTGAAATCATCCTACTAGATTTAGGGATTGTTGGACACACAGAGCTTGATTCAGTTCAGCGTTAGATCTGCATTATAGTTTAAATTAGTAGAAAACTGGAGTAGTCCAGCAGCGAGCACCACAAGCGTAGGTCCCGTACAGAAATGCAGCAAGGAGCATTTCCATGGCAGGAGACGTTTCAAATGAGAACCCTACCTTTCTGTGTAGATTCTCATGCAACTATTAGAGAAAATGATAAATATCTACAGATGTGCAATCACATCACTCTGCCAAAGCGTTACAGATCCCGGTCTTTCAAAATGTTACAAAAACCCCGATGGTTTCACACCACTCTTAACTCCTCTCTGCCATGGCAATTATTTCAACCCGCCTCACCTCTCTCTAAAAACCCCTCACCTCTTACAGCTCCCTCAGGCTGGGAGCCAGTGTCCCGCAAACACCAACAGATCTCTCTTTGGTGTCATTGGAGCAGAACCAGGTCCTAGCTTGTTGCCAAAAGAAGAGATCAGTATTGTACTGATATTTCAAACAAAACCTACTAGAAATACCTTTCCTTAAAATTTAAACCAAAAGACATCAGGTTTGAGGTTGTTAAGTATGGTCACATCAGCATTGTTCTACTGGAAACTATTTGCCACCTAGAAGCATAATGTTGTTATGCATGGGAATTGAAGTACACAAATAAAACATATCACAAATTAAAAAAACCCCACCTTTTTATTTAATTTTGGTTGTTTAAGCTGCAGTTGTTCACAAATGTGTAACAAAATGTTCAAACTAATATTAAACAGAATTGTTGAGTACATTAAATTTTAGTATACTGAGAGCATTAAACTTTATTACGTTACCATGTTTGAACAATTGACAATTTAATAACTTACTTTGCAATCTAAATGCATAATTTATATTCTTTTTCCATGATAACTACGAAAAATTCTTTCAGCCTCTGTACATTACATAATCATAGAATGAAAAGGGTTTCCGAAGCAACAGATTCTCCTGTCACACAGAACCACTCAGCTACACTTAAAGTCAGACTCTGGTTGCAATGTTTATGTGAAGTGCTACTCGTGGATAATATCTTCTTGCTCACCTAGATATTACATCCTAGCACCTATTACTCTTTGTATTCAAACTGATAAACCTATTATAAATCCATGTGCTTGTGAATTAACAGTGTGGGAAAGTCTCGCACTAAGCTATATTGTCTAATCACCTTCCAAAATTACAAAGGTTGATTTTTGAAGATGAAAGAAGATGTGAAAAATAAGCTTTGCCTTCCACCACAGAAAAGGCACTGTGATTCCAGCTGTCCTTACATTCTTCTTCTGAGAAATAGTTCTGGATTTGTTAGCTAATTACTGAGGAAGACCTGCCTGTGGCCAGTGACCGACTAACTCTAATTTGACAATATATAAACCCATAATCTTTGAAGCAGCTACTTGCAAAGTGAGATCATTCTTAAACCAGCGTAGGTGGACCTCTGCTCTATATCCCTGGACAGCAACTATAAGGTGAATGCATAAGCACTACTCCATTTAAGCAGCACTTGAACTGACCAAACATCTGACACAAATCTTTCCACACGAGTTTTCTTGTGCTGTTAAAAGGACAGTAAGATTTAAGAACTGAAGTAAAATGTTGGCCAGGAAAAAGAGCAACAAAAGCTGTAAAGAGAAAAATGTTCTGTTTATATAAAAATGTTTAAGCAGTATAAAACCTGCACTGTTCCACAAGGGCTTCTGGGGATGAAGGCACTGTGAGAGAGACCAATAGCAAAGGAAGATAGGAGATGAGGCCAATAGCAAAGGAAGGGAGGCACCAGATTTGGCTGCAATCTTCTGCTGCCTTTTCCCCTTGTCTCACTTCCCCTCTCATTGTGTGAAATGTCTTTCCTGTAATCTTTCTCCTTCTGCACATTTTCAAATGCCCCACCTTTCCTTCCCTCTTCTCCCACCTTGCATCTTCTACCATCCATCCTATTTGGTAGTCATTTCCAGTTCCTGTTTCTTACTCAAACTGGCAGTGAGAGGATAAACCCTCCTACCTTGCTGGGCTGGGTAATGAACCCCATCACATCTGTTATCAGAAGACGGTTTGTGAAACACTTGCTAATGATTGACAAAGAATGGAGAAATGTTGCTCACATAAGACATAAAGCTGAGTGTGCTGACTTAACCACATACCCTAAATCTACAAACCAGTCCATCAACTACAGTGGGACTATTGGTGTACTTAAATATTTTGGTGGCTTGGGGTACAGTTCCTTACAGCCCTGAATCTTTCCTATTAACCTTCCTCATTTGTTTTGCTTTGGGCTATTTTTCCCCAACTGTTAAATAGGATTTAAAAGGTAAGCTAAATTGTTATAGCCTGTCATGACCCCATTCTGGTCTCAGAGAAGTTGGTACAACATTCCTGAGAGGATAGGTGCCAGCCATGACTAAGACACAAAGCAAGCAGTCTCTCTGGATAAGATACAACAGAGCCTAAACAAAAATAAATAAATTAATTAAAAGTTAAAGGCTATGCTGGCGGCTGTGATATGAGCAGGGGCGATGGCGGGTATGGAATAAATGACCACTCCAAACAGTGGTTTCTGGGTGTTGTACACCTATAAAAAGCCAAAATTACATTAATGCTATCTCATCACTGATATCTGCTATTTTAGCCTCACGTGGCCAAAGACTTTTTAAACTGTTGTTAACAACTAGGCAAAATCCCATTTTTACTTTCATCCGCAGATTTCAGCAACACGCTGAGCAATCAGGGACCAGTGCAAGCTGAGGGCTGGTTCTACATCCCTACACCTACAGCTCTCTAGTACTTGCTGAACCTCAAATTTTCCAAGACTTCACCAAGCCATGCCTTAGCACCCCATATCCTCCCAGACCTGTGATTTAGCTCTGGCACCCTGTATCCTAACCTGCTGGAGACCCTTCATCCTTCCTTGCCTAGCCCTAAGCAAGCTACCTCTCTCACATGCTGATGCTGCTAGGTACGGATCTGGCAGTTAGTTAACAGCCAGAGAGTCACCCATTTATGTATGGCACTACGTAACAAGTGTCCAGACCCGCAGTTGCTCTTACCACACCCTCTCCTGTCCCTGATGGGGAAAGGATTTGTGGTGATATGGCAAGGTGAAGGTGAATGAGGTGGCATGTTTCCTGTGGCCTGGAGGCCCTGGTTTAACTACCAGCATGGTGCAAATCATGCACAGATTGAGGGAGATCCTATCTACACCTCTACATGTGTAACTCTCATGATCAGAATGGAAACACCTCACCTGATACAGCTGTGGAAGATGGAAACTGTTTTCACAGCTTGACTGTTATTCTCTATGTGTAAGGGCAAGAGAGGTCAAAAGGAAAACACCACAGGCTGTCTACTTCTGTAGCATTGTTGTCTGGAGATTATAATTTCAGAATGGAAAAGGCTATGTTTTCAAATAAATGCTCTTTAATCAGAAGTGCCTATTCCAGGTCTGAAATAAGAAAAGTATGACATCATTTTTTATGCCTTTTCAAGGGAAGATTTGTCTGCCATCCAAGAAGCTAGCCTGCTTTTGGGTGAGGTTTAATTTTCTAATAGGATCTAACTTAAAATTGATATTTGAGGATGTATGATAGATTTAGCCCCTACCTCTTATCTCCCTGTGAACAGGGCTATCTGACCCTCCTCAACTGAAAAAAAAAAAAAAGCTCTTTCTGTTATGACCAGCAAAGTTAAGATCATGGGAACACCCATAAAAATACTCTGTTCAAGCAATGACTGTTGTGGTTACCCTCACAAACTAAGGAACTGAGACGCTAAATAAGTAACTCGGTAAAGAAGGGAAGTGATCTATTAGCTGATGCACAGACTGCCTGTTTGCAACCTGTGTTATACTAATGTAGCTGGGTAGTTCTTATTATGACATTATAATCAAATGGAAGGACTCTTTAGAAAGCTGCTGCAGCTGAAAAACAGTTGCAATGAAAGGTGGAAAACTGCTCCATTAGTTTGTGTTACATCTATGTATTCCAAGTCCTGAAAAGCATTCCAACATTGCCTCTTAAGTTCTGACACATCATGATCAAAAATGGGCAGGCATGAAATCTGATCTTTCATTCTTTTTACATATTTATAGTATAGACACTTTATACATGCAATTCTGTGTGTCTTCTTCCATTAACTGCTTTCTCTAAAAATCCAGCTTGCATGTTATGCATGGATAGATGTATTTTTTTTTAGTTCTGTGCTCAAAGGGGTTTAAATACATTATCTGCAAATAAGCAGACTCATTGGCTATAATCTTTTAGGCAGACTGTACCATGAGGGCCAGTCTTCGTAAAACAGATCTTCATATCTGTTTGTAGGACTGTCACAAGAGGTTGTCAAGAATCTGTTCAGAGATACAGGGACTATAATGGTAAACTTTTCCTATATGCCAATTTGCATGCTAGCATGTCTTTTTGTCAGTGAATACAGTTAACTAGCCTGTTTTCTGATGTGACAATTACATAAAACCTATGCGACAGCCCAAAATGGTTCTAACGAAAGCGAGGCAAAACCAGCTTTTAACTCTCACAAGCACATTGGCAGGTGAAAAACTAATTGGTAGAGAGTAAAATAAAGATAAAACATGGATAGTGATAAACCACCAAGCCCACATTTGGGAAGCCTAAACAATTTCCAGTCATGCTACTTCTCCCTTTTTTATACTTGTTTGCAAAGAAACCATTACGCTGGCTGCGTACATATTACGTATCTCAGTGTCATCTGGGACCTCTGGGCAAGAGGGTGACTCAAGTAAATAGCAACACGCAGACATGCTAACTTCAGTCAGCACAGCGTGAATCACTAAAGCTATGGCCAGCGGACCTGAAACACACACCGCCAGGCCTGCTGCACACGTTTGGATTTTGCAATCCTATACCTCCACTTTAGAATAATAATAATAATAACAATAACAATAACAATAACAATAACAATAACAATAATAATAATAATAATAATAATAATAATAACAATAACAACAACAACATCTTTTCCGAGCCCCTCCGGGCAGACGGGCAATGTTCGAAGGACGGACGCGGCGGCAAACG
>VXBZ01000917.1:432991-475051 GCA_013399135.1 Heliornis fulica
TGCAGCTGCCGCCCACTCGGCTTGGGGAGGGGGCGACCGCCTGTGCGTGGGAGGGAGGGAGGGAGGGAGGGAGGCGCCGAGTCAGCCCGGGAGGCTGCTGTGGGAGGTAGGTGGGAGGGGGGCCGGGTGCTGGCCCGGCCCGGCTCCCCTCCCCGAATAGGGCTCCGAGCAGGGTCAGCCGAGCTCCCCCCCGTCCTGCCTCACAACCGTGTGTGGGCAGCGGGGGCCGGCTGGCCTGCCCGCTCGCCCGCGGTACCTGCGCTCCTAGTCGCTGCCCCGGCTTCCCCGCAGCGCAGGCCGGCGGCAGACGGGCTGTCCCGCCGTGCGCGGATGGCGAGGGAAGGAGAGACATCTCCACCCGTGCCCTGGACTCCAGGTGTGGGGGCTGCGACTCTGCCTGCCCGCGGGTCAGTGCTAGGTGACCCCTGGAGCCGCCTTCGAGCCTGGCGGTGACGTGGGGGGCCGTGTGCCGTTTGGGGAACGGTGGTTCGACTGCCTCCGCTTGGCGCTGCGACTCTTCCGATGCTAGAAATCGCGATACGCGCCTGCTGCCCGAGCGCCCTTCGTGTCACGGGGGGGTGCCTGTGTGTCTGGAGCTCGGGATGGTGACTTGCGTACGAGGGACGCCCCTCCTTTGTTGGGGGTTTGTTTCCGTTTATCCCCGCTGGTGTAGGGAGTTATGAAGCACTAATCGCTGGAAGTACGCTGCCTGCATTTTTTTGTCTGTGTATTTGAGTTTTTGCTAAGCGCACGTCCACATTAACGTGCGAACTGCATTTTTCCTCTCCTTAAGTGGTTACTGAGTACATGTAGCAGTCAATGATTTTTCCGTAGAGCAAGTTAATATGCTTTAAACGCGTGTGTCTTCATCCAACAAAATGCTGTCATGAGGATACCTGTGTTTTGACTGCACTTCGTATGTGCACATCATCCAATTACTTTTTTTTTCCCCCAAACAAAATTCCATTGTTGTTACAAGAAATAACGTGTTAGCCCATGATGGTGTATGGTATTACTGAGGATAGTGTCAGAGGAGGTGATGATAGACAATCCTGCTGAACTCAGTTGTTTGGTGGGATTTTTGTTCAGTTTTGTTTTTTTTTTAATATGCTTTATGGTAGCATTTCTCAGGACAGTTTTGAATATTGCTTTTTTAATTTTTGCAAATATATATTGAAAGAGTGAAAAATAAGTAACGTTATACACGCTGTAAGAGCACACAGGTAACTATCAGTAAGTCACCAAGTGCCTTCACTTTGTGTTACTGAGAGTGCGGGCATGTCAGTCATCCAGCAGAGCCCTAGCTATTGTTTGTATGTGTACTAGGCATCCAGCTGCAGCCAGGGACATCAGTTGTGCTTTCTCTCCTAGCCCCTGCTATAGTTTCTTTACATCCCAAACCCCAGAGGAACGTAAATAGGACTGCCATCTCCTACAGAAAAAGGAAGAAGTCTTCAGTGGAGTAAGGGCCTCTGTGAGGTGCTCTGTAAAAAGATGTTACTACTACATAGTAGTACTATTAAACTGATAAGCCAAAGTTAAAAAGTGTCTAAATGAACTCAGGATGTCAGGAACTTTGAATGAAATGCTGTATTATCTGGTATTATTCTTAATAGCTGATTTGGAATAACTAAATAGTGCTCAAAGGCTCTTGTAAGCAATTGCAGTATTAATTTTTAAGCTCGTAGCATAACTTTTCAGTTCAGCATATCATATCAAAATGTCTGGGTTGTTTAGTGGCCTGTCAAAGAGTGGTCTTTGAACTTGTCTTAGTACTTAATGTTTTGTTTGGATACAAAAGTAAATTTATTTCTTTATTGTTATTTGCTTGGAAGACATGCATGCAAAATGTTTCACAGTGAGGAGAAATTCTTGTCCTTTCTCACTAATTCTGGCATTTCTTTTCATTAATGTAAGGTCATGATGGGAAACTACAGGGAAATATAAACTGCACTTACTGTACTCAATACCCCCTTATGTATCTTAGGGCCCAGAATAGCCCTTCTTTGTATTGCTTGCTTTATGACTTGGTTTCTGCCCCAGAGAACTTGCATTCTAGATCAGGTAAAGTTGAAAGGAATTACTTCAAAGCCACATTGACAGGGGTTACCAAAGCTAGAGATTAAATTAGTTCCACTTGTTTCTTTTCCTGGAAGACACTCACATAATTAATACTCCAGATCACAATTTTCTACTTTTCCAGTCTCTTGCGTTATAAGTACAAGATCACAGCATATAGGAAAACAGGCAGTTCTTCAAGGTCTGTGTGTGATCATAGAATATCTGTGCTGAATTAGAACACTACTTTTTAATAGAAAAGCTTTGGTTTATATATAAAGTAACTTTTAATCACTGTTTATATCATGAATTGCAAATACTTTATATGTAACTGTCTGAAAAGGGGTGAAAGGACACCTGGTGTGAGATTCAGTGATGCATGCTATATATACCCACATTGAAAAGGCTTTCATGCTTATACAGATTAGTGGGTAATATGTTCATGATCGAACTCAGGTCTGAAGCATATGTATTAGACATCTTTCTGCCATATTGTACTAGTTCTGAAAACCTGACGTAGTATACTGTATCCCAGTGATTTTTGTATCTGGCAGTGCAGATCAGGAGTACGTTCTTTATGAGCCTTTGATCTCATTGAAGTTGCATTTTAAGGTTCTGCAGTAATACACAGACATCATCTCTGTAAATATCTCACTGCTGGTAAGCAGAGATTTTATTTTTTTTTTAATTGTAAGTAAAACTAACCACTTCAAACATAATAAAAATCTTGCATCTTTTCCAAAGATTGTTTCTCTTAAAAATGAGCTTTTATTCCACCTGGCTGCTATCTTGGTGTTACAAACGGCCAAGTATGTGGTAACATGAATGCTTATGTTTAGGTTTTTGCAGGCAGGCTGATTTAATATGAAACCATCATACCAAGTCAAGCCAGATTGTTAAGCATACTTTTGGGAACTTTTTTAAAATTTTTTTAGAAACTTAATTTTTGCTTCTGCTTATATTTGAAGGGAATGGACAAGGATGCTAGCTTCCCCTTCCTAGTTAAACATTTTATTGCTATCAGTTTCTTTCAGCATTGCAGGTAGGCATTTGACATTAACTGCCAGAAGTTGTCCTGGATCACTTTTTTCCCAAAGGTAAGAGACACTTCCTCATTGCTGCTCTCTTACTGAGTGAATGGATAAGATTTCTGACTGAGGAACTGGCCTCTTTCTTTATCCAAATGGGTTAATTTCAATACTGGAAACGTGAATATACAAAGTAACCACAGAAAAGTCTCCAGTGTGGTGGGTGACGTTTTTGTGTGACTGAAGGCAGCTCATGATAAGCCAGTCTCAGCCCCTGTCTTTAGGTTTACATGTCTTTTTTTAGAACGTGTAACTGTCTCCTCAGGAAATGTACTTATACTGGTTTGGTGGTTGTGAAAGGCCTTCTAAAGAAAACTTATACAGTTGTGGGTTTTTTTTTTGTTTTTATTTTTTTATTCTCAAATAAGTACTTCCAATAATTAGTTGTAGCTGAGATTCCATTAGAAATAAAATAATTGTTTCTCGTTTGGCAAACAATAGGATTTGGTTTCTGATGTTAACACAATATGATGATTAAAAAATCCAAACAAACAAAAAATCCCCAACAACAAAAAACTCCAGCAAAACATAGTGGTGACTTGAAGCCTTTCACTCCCCAGCTGAAAAGTGTCTGTGTTAACACAAACAAGAAATCTGTGAGGCTGCTTTACAGGTTTCTCATGGCCTGTATAGATGGTGCAGGCATTCTCTTGTGTGCTAAGGGTGAAGAGATATGGCCTTCAGACAGATGTGATCACATAATGGTGTGGGTTGGAAGGGACTCCCAAGGATCATTGTGTTCCCACATCCCACCACCCCTCCTTCATTAAATCTAAGTAATGCAAGTAGATTGGGAGCCTCTTTGTTCAGCTGTGTGTATTTTTTTCCTTCCCAGTATCTCATGCTATGAATACCTCTGAGCAGCAGCTCTATAAGACCAGCAGTTTTACACAATTTTCTAATAAAATGAGCAAGTCTTGTATGCAAATGGATGTTCTGTTTGGGTACTTTCTTCTGGTTTTGCCTAGTACAGAGTTAATTTTTGCAAGGAGCCAACATAAGTGAGCTGAGCTGACTAAAGGTGTTTTCCATACTGTGTGATGTCATGTTCCCCATAAAAGGGGGCTAGTCAGGGAGGGGCTAGAGGTCAGATGGTCTGAGTCCAGTGGGTCCTCTCTGTGTTATCACTGTGTACTGTGTCACCAGTTCTGTTGTTGTTGCCCGCTCGTGATGCTGTGTCAGTAACTGTCCTTACCTCAACCCACTGTTACTTTTGCCCATTTCTCTTCCCTTGGAGAGGGGTGAATGCTCAGGGCATGGTGCTTAGCTGCCACCTGGAGCTGAACATGTTCATCAGCCCAACAATATGGGGAGTCTATCAAGAAAAAAAAATAATTCTTGTTTATTTTCAGTATAGTTAGAACATTTTCGGTATTCCATACAAGTATTTCTCAGAATAAAATATATTCCTCTTCTTTCTTATCAACTTGAAGATATTTACTAGTCTTAGATCTTATTTTCAGGTATCCATTCTAAAAGTAACGAAGGCATTCCCCCTAATGAATTTGGAGCTTAGGGGCACTGTTTAGTGATGGACTTAGCAGCACTAGTTTAACAGTTGGATTTTCTGATCTTCAAGGTCTTTTCCTACCAAAACGAATCTGGGATTCTATTATAGATCAGGTTTCATTTTGTGCTTAAATATATGTAAGAAAATATAAATACATCTGAGACAGATCAGTGCTTGGAAAGAAACCTTTTTAAATGGGAAAAAACTTAGAAGGATAAGGGATTGCTCATCAGGAAAATGCTTAGTGTGTTTTAGAAGAGCTTCGTCTACTTTCATCTCACGTGAAAAAGAGATGAAATTTCTATTCAGAGCCTTTGTGTACTGTAGTATATGTCTATAAGTAAGTTCAATTTACTGGTGTGGCTGTAGAAGACTGTGCTGCTGGAAATGGGTATGTCGAGGGTGGCGGGCACTTGTTTGGGATATGCACGTGCAGATTTCAAAAGGGTTTGGATTGGCCAGTTACTTATTTTCAGTATCTTGAAAGTTAAAGTCTTCACTTACATAATAACTTTTTGTCTGCATGTAACCTAAGTTTTTGATTAAACTGATCATTGGAACAGTAAAACTTGATGGACTTTTGAAGTATTCCTTGCTCTTACTGAAGTTCCTTTTTTTTTTTTCTAAGCAGAAAAAGTAAAGGTAACTTTAAAAAAAGTTCAAATTAATACAAGGAAAGATGACATAATCCTGGAATCAGATGATTCATATTAAATTACAGATATAGCCATTGATATGTTACAAAAGGGCCAAGTTCAAATAAACTTCAGATTTCCTTCTTTTTTTTTTTTTTTTGTAAGAGATAAATAAAATAATACTTAAGCTCTGAAAAAATACTTTAATTTGAAAGGCTCTTGACTCTACCTGACAGCAGATGTTGAAGACATTGAGTTTACCATCTCACATCATAGATGGAAAACTAGACATGTGATTTTATTTTTAACCACCAGCTTAGTGGGTAGCACATTGCTTTTGTGTCATTGGTGTTTCTCTAGCATCTATTGACTGCTTGGATATTTGCATCATGCTGTTGTGACTTGTGAGAGGGTTTTTTTTTTTCCATTATTTTTTTAGATAGCTGAGAATTAAGGGTGAAAGCAGGTAACACTGACTTTTAGTCTTTTTTCAGCATTTTTGAGCAGAACTTGATTTTTAGCTGCTCATAACTGCTGAAAAGGAAAATTTCATTGAGTGATGTTAGCCACTGTCAGCCTTTATATGGAAAATTTTTCCAAGTACATTGATATTATTTTTTTTTTTTAAGAAGTGAAACTTAAGAGTATGTTTCCATTCCACTAGAGAAAGAACTCCTGCCATTTTCTGTTAAGAGTAATTCTTGTGTCCCTCTCAGAGGGGATCTGAGGCAGACGGTCTTCATTCAGTATGTCTTCTGTTATTCATGTATAAATTTGTTTTGATGTGGCAAAGTTAATAGCCTTTGAATTAAGTTTAAAAATCCATAATAAGGATGGACAGAATTTTGCAGTTAAAAATAACAAAGATGCTTTATTGAATGTATTTTGTAACAGACTGGAAGGAGTAGGACTTTATTTCCCGTTTCAGGTTAGTAGATGCTTCAGGCCAGGGCTAGGACCAAGAACTTGGGCAGAGAAAAGTGTTTTCAAACCCAGTCTTATTTTTCATAATCTCAGTAGAATTGAGTACTCTTCCACTTTGTTTGCACCGAGTATACAATGTGTAAAAAGTGTATGAAAATAAAGAAGTGTGGTGGAATTTTAGAATCATTCATTTATATCCACAAACTTACCCTGATTTCTGAGTGAATTGTGGTTTTACACTGATAGAAGTTCATGTCTGTAGGATTTCTGCTTTCCTTCCAGAATGACGTATGCTGATGAAAGGTGGGGAAAAGTCCTATAGCTGTGCTCTGGCTGTGGTGGTATAACTGTTCCTCTTCAGTACAATCAAGTCACTTAAAATGTAATTTTGAGAAACAATCAGACTTTCTTTTTTTCCCTAGTGACCATCTGGAATACATAAGTCTGATTAGCAGCTACAAATGTAGCCTGTGGAAGCAATATTTTGAATATGCAAAGAGTTTAAAAATGGAGGGAAACTGTACAATGTCAAGTTTTAACTGTGCTTTTAAACCCTCTGTATTTTCAATTCCTAATCTTATGGCCTGAGTTTTTCATTGCATAGGTAAAAAGAAAAAACAATACTGCATCTCTGAGATGCTGTAAAATTAAATGAATGTGATCAAATATCTGTTGAAGGTTACTGTAGAAACGTACTGTTGAAAAATGGCATCATACTTCTTGTCAGGGATTTTGACTAATGAGCAATGGGATAAGATGTGTAGACCCACAAAGACCAGAGGAAAAACGCATAGGATGATGAACGATGTTTTTTAGCAGTATTAACTTGCATGAGCCTACTGGGAAAAAAAACCCAAAAAACAACACAGAACAACTCCAGAGGCTGACCCACAGGAAAATCTACCGACATCAAAGAGCTGAATTAAAGTTGCATGAAAAACGTTGCTTATGATACTTTCCAAATTTGGGATATTTGCTTTTTAAAACCATATCTGACTGCTGCATGAATTGTCAGTAAATAATGTAGTACTTAAACTTACTCAGAGGGAATTATATTTTATTTGCATTATTAATATTGAGAAAGGAAAGTCACGGAGGCTTGCTAAATGTGCAAAGCTTATTACCTGTCTGAATCTTGCCTTACTGAAGTTTTGTTGGTAGAAAGGCTCTTTTGTAATACACTTTTAGAGGCTTTGAAGAAAGTATTATCAATCTGAACTACTACTGAACAATACAGAAATCAGATATAACAGAAAATTGTAAAAAAACAATTTCCTCCCCAAACGTACAGAGCTAAGTCAAAATGAGTTTGAAAAGAGCACTGTCTTACAGAGCTGGTTTCCATTCTTCTCATAACTGTGGTTTTTACAGTATTTTAATGGAGCACACAGTTAAAGAAATTATGAACAAGCAGAGGAAAATTGAGTGCATCTAGTAATTATTAATATCCTATAAAAATATTTGTCATGTCTGCTAACAAAACCAGTGTGTATTTTTCCTGTGAATAGACACATTAAATACAAGAATACTCAGTGTATAGAAAAGTACCCATAGGTGGTAGCAGCTTATTGAAACCCTGTTACAGATGTAGCAATCCCAACACTCAATTTAGCAATTTGTCATCAAGATTGATCTAGTTTTGGCCTTGAGTGTAGTTCAGTAATTATTTTGGAAAACTAAAAGCCACTTGGCTACATCCAGTAATGTAATTCATCATCCTTGAGCGTAATGCATAAATTTACAAAACTTAGGGTAGAGTGAATATGTTAGTAGGTTACTGGATTATTTTTAATTTGTAATTCAAGTAGTCCTTTGCAGTCTTGTGTAACAGAGACAAAGTAACACCATGGGGGTGATGAGGAGATACGTGAGTTTAAGGTAATGAGAATATGTCTGTGTTGAAGGAATATTAATGGTTGTCAGAGCATGTCTCTACCACTGGCACAAAATAGTTTTCTGATTTTTTTACTACACTTCCTTGGTTATTTCACCTTTCTGTGAATCAGTTGGAGAAGTAATGACCCTTCAAAGTTCCTCGGATCTTAATTAAAATTAATTCTTACTCATATCATGGAGCAAGGTATACAATAAGCTTATATGTGTTATGCTCCCTTAATTCAGTTTACAGAAGGAAGGAAAATTTCCACAGGAAAAAAACTGCTTGTTTTGTTTTGTGTTGTTTTCACATGGTTTAGTATAAACACACCAGGTCAGTTGTCTCTTCACTATTATAATGCAGTTTGAAAAAGGGACAAGAATAGCCCCCAAACAGTGGGCTGTACAGCGTCATCAGACTTGCCCTGGAAAGCGTGAGGAACAAGCCCAGGGACACCCTTGGTGGAGCTGGGTGAGCAGCTGGCCTAACTGGGGCCTTGAATGCGGCTACAGGCGGTAGAGTTGTAGCAGTGGACGAAGAGCCTCCGAGTGAGCCAGTGTTTAAGAATCATTAACTAAATCCCTGTTTCTTTTCGTGTGAGCTTCAGCTGAGGTCACGTGACCTGATGTAAAACAAGATCATCACCTATCAGTGCAAACATATGGCAAAGTCTGCCCATGTTATTACTTATCTCCAGAAGCGCAAGGGGGCTGTGACATTTCAAGCAAAGCCTATTGGTGAGGGAGTTTCTGCGTGAACCTTCTTAAAGCAGCGCTTCCTTTTTAATCATAATACTGTGTGGGAAAGGATACGAAACGTTGTTCTCTAAGAGACCAGAAGACTTAAATAATTCTTCTGCTTCTATGGAAAAAGAAGAAGTGTTGGTACAATATTATGATATGGCTGTAAGCTTTACATTTGCCTGTACTGTGGAAAGTTAGTTTCCTGTTTTCTGAGATGAGTTTCTCGGAACAGGATGGTTTGGAAGATAACCTCAATAGAACTGTTGTTGCTGCCTATGAAAGGGTTCCTTCTGGAATCTTGGTGAGTTGGACAGATTTATTGCTAAGTGTGGGTATAGAATTTCCTATAGCATAGTTAAAATATATAAAAATTGACTGCTTATTTAATAGCGTGCAGAAGACTTTAACCAGGAATTCAACAGACTTAGTTTGTTTCCCATTTCTGTTCTGTGCAGTCCTAGGAGTAATTCTAAACCACAATTGAAATCTTTACTTAGGAGCACAGATGTTTTTGCCAAGTAGACCTGATGCTATATCAGTCCCACTTCACATGGTCAGATTTTTCTCCCTGCAGACTTTTCAGGGTACCAAATAGGAACTAGTAAAACACTTGCTCAGTGTTTTCTCTGGTTAAGGAATGCTCCTGACTCACAAATGTATATTTACATGCAAATATAAGCAAATGAGACAAATTGAGGGAAGCCATTGCTATGTGTGGTTTTTTATGGTAGTTTTTCGGCTAGTGTCTTGAAACAAATGCAACTTGTTGCTGTGTACATCATGTGACATTAGGCTGTATTTTAATACTCTGATTATTTATGAAAAAAGATGCGTAAGTATCTACTCTTTTGTAAACTAAGATCTAGATTTCTGTAACTTTTTTTTTTTGCAGTGATAGTTAAGCTGCATCTCTTGAGTAATCCCCTTGATTTTGAGTAATTTACACTCTTCTTTCTCTGTGGTTGAACTGGGCATTTGTACTGTTCATGTACATTGGGATGCATCTATATAAAAGGTGTTGACTCTAACACAAAAATGGAGTTTACGTCTACTGAAGCAGTACTCCAAATGCACAGCAGACCCAAATTTGTAGACAGCCTTTTGATTGTCTTGCACTTGTATATGAATGTTAGTGAATAACATTTAAAAAACTGTTCAAGAAAACATGTTGGTTCTGTAGAAGCCAAAATACCCATGCCCCACTAACAAAGAAGCTATAACTCCTGTACGTAAAGGAATTATATGTTAATAGAATTCCCGCTTATGTTAATAGAAGAGTTTCCTGGTGATGTGCTTTAAAAATTGCATATATCATGTCCAGTACTTAATCTGAGCTGTAGTACTGCTTAAGCATTTTTTCTGAGAGCAATTCTGTTCCTTATGAGGAAGTCAACCAACATATGCAGGGTTAACTTTAAATTATTTGATTATTTTATAAATGAAGACACAGAGTTTTATTTTTAGTCTTTCAATTTCTAAAGTAGATACTCTCCTATTTTATATTTACGTTTCTATACATTCTCTCTCTCAAAAAAAAAAAAAAAGGCAGCTTCAGTTTCAGTCTTTGTGGTGTAATGGCTTTTTGCCAGAAAAAAAAAAAATCTTGTGTGATACAGGACAGGGTGATCCTTTCCAGTGGTGGTTGCACTTAGCTTAGTGGTATTAATATATTCATCTTTAAGAATTCTGGCAAGCTAGGCAGTATTGGATAAATACTAAAAAATTAATCTTTCTGTAACCTCTGAAGTCACAAGAAGTTTTTCTGCTGTGAGAGTGTAGGTATTGATAGCCTTTTAACTTAATATCCTAGGATAGTAAGTAGTGATCAGCTACATTAGCTTTATGCAGAGTTCTGGAATTTGACTTTATCAGGTAATGTATGTACTCTGGATATAAAAATTAATAAAACTTCAGTATTGTGAAATACTGCATTGCCCTTTCTGAGCCTGTTTTGTCCATCAGCCTTCTGTCTTGAATTGCCAAACTGGAAATTGCTGTGCTTTTTTAGGGTCTCATAACCTAAAGGTCATGAGGGCATACTGCTCTCTTCTGTTCTCAGCTTTCAGGATAATAACTACACAGATGTTTAATAAGCATGAAATGACAAATGTTATTGAGAAAATGCTTTGTCTTTCTGGTTATTGTGTGATCAGGCTATTTCTATCACATTTGCAAGAATTAACACATTAGCATTTTACACTGTTTCTATAGTCAAATTTGGTGCTGCTCACCCCAAGTTTTCCAACAATACACAATAAAACTTAAAGAAAAAACCCACCAACCAAACCCAGACCAAACAGCACCAAAACACCCCAAGCAAAAACACCCAGCCTTTTAAAATCCCCTAGCTGGGGTTCTGTTGACATTTGAGATAAATTAAAATTTTGGTTCTCAGGTTTGTAGTGACATTAGTTCTGTTGATCTAGTCTACTTGCTACAGTTTGAGCTTTAAGTAATATGTTTATCTTACAAAGCAAACCATTATGTTAAAAGCTGGACTACAACCTGATAAGCAATAGTATAATTTAGTTTCCCATCTACAATTTCGTTTACCTAGAATGTAGAAAACAATGTTTAAGACTTAGATCATAAAAAGCTTCTTTTCTCTAAGCATTATTTTTAATACTCAGTAGGTTTAAAACTTCATAACTTTTTCACACGTAAGGGGTTGCTCTGAGTATGTATGATCATAAAAGGGGGTGTGCAGTGAGGTGCAGATATGTAACTGTGATCTGCAAAAGAGATAAGGTACAGGGAAGCAAGAATATATGTAAAATAAGTGAAGCCAGTTTTGTGGGGTTTTGGTGATTTTCTGTGGTTAGACAAGGTCAGTTTGTGAGTATGTGAGGAAAAGTAGCTTATTTATTAACTGAACTCAGTTCTTGGCAGTTTGTGTGAAAATCTGGTGTTTTAAACAGACACTACTTACACGATAGAGAACTCTTTGGTAACTTCCATTTCTCAAATACTGTTCAGTGAAATGAAATATATGGAATGGAGCCTCCACTAGGGACTTCTATTCTTGATTGTGCCACACATTTCTTTTTAACAAATTCCATATCCTTGGTGACATGAAGCCAACTTTTCTTTGCAAGCCAATACATGGACTCTTCTTGGAAGTGGCCAAGGTATAGCCATGAATGATAATGACAGTGTGTTAGAGACATTTTCCTAAGATTCTGAATTTACTGTTGCTGTAGGGAAAGGCTGATTGCTTAAACAGTGCAGTAGAGCCATTGCTACCTCTCTGTCTTGGGTTACAGTTCCATGAGATACAGTAAATATCTCACCAAAAGGAAGATGTCCAGCTCCTTGTCCTAGCAGGTTTTTTCTAGCTCTCTGGAGCTGCCTTGTGCCTCATGACTCTGGTGTTTGTCATGTTCTTCATGAGCTAATCTAATTTACTAACTCACTGGAACAAACAACAACAAAAGGGTAGACTTCTTCCAGTTGTGTCAGTGAACTAAAAACAGCTCATAAAGAGGGTCAGATGAGGAAGGGTTGAAGTGACATCTCCCCTTTTTAGCAAAAGTGAGCTGTTATTTCAACAAGTAGTTTTATATTTGTACATGGAACTACTTAGAGATGAAACTTTAATTTTTATTAATCATTAATTTTCATAGGTAGACCTTTCCACTAGTCTTTTTTTTTAGTCAGTAAGTGACAGTCTGTTCTTTTTGTATTCAGCAACCATATTGTACAAAAGCTAACGGAGATAATTCTTTAGCATGTTACCTAGCACAGTAATTCTATGGGTAATTTCCAAACAATTGTATTGGAAAGCCCCCATCTTCCTTTTCAAGTCTTATGGAGAGGAAGGATTTTTATTTTATTAAATTTTCCATAAAGTTCTTTGCAAGCTCATGATTATTATGTCACAGGAGATTTTACTCCTTGTTTACATGACAAGTAAATTCACTGGTGTGTGCTTTACTTATATATGGAGAAAATTGGTTTT
Source organism: Heliornis fulica (assembly GCA_013399135.1). NCBI lineage: Eukaryota > Metazoa > Chordata > Aves > Gruiformes > Heliornithidae > Heliornis > Heliornis fulica. Next base: position 445,784 of record VXBZ01000917.1, read on the forward strand.
CTTCCGTATTTTTCTCCATGCTCATTCTGAAACTGCTCTGTCTCTCATTAGATCTTTGTGATAATTTCTTTAAGGTGGCATGGCCATTTTAAATATAGAGCTGTGAAGGAAGAGTTACTTGTAGTACACTGCACATAACGTTTCCGGACGCTTAAGTTTTGGTTTTTTTTTTTAACCTTATGTACAGTTGTCTCCATTTTCAGTGGAAGATGAGTTGCATTAAGTAGTCTTTCAAGGATTAATTCATCTTTTTAGCTGATCTGAGTAATCGAGCATCATTTTACTGTAGGCTTTGGGTTTAAAAATTGCATGCTTCAAAGTTTACCTTAAAATATTTAAAGTATAGAAATAAATAAGCTTAAGAATAGGTTTTGTAACTCTGGGGACTGTTAGTAGTGTACAAATTGGCTCAAAATTCTGTTGACTTTTGGAAGCATTTGTGTAACTTGTTACAATAATCAGGATTTGATAAATGACATTGCACCTCTGTTTAGATGTTTAAAAAGTTTTTTAAACCCCCAACTTTTCACATTTTTTCAAATGGATTTACCCTTTTTTGTTGTTGTTGTTGTTTTTTTCCCTCCACCCCCCCCTTAGTCTCAGACTATGAACTACGTCGGACAGCTTGCAGGACAAGTCCTAGTTACTGTGAAGGAGCTGTACAAAGGCATTAATCAGGCAACGCTTTCAGGATGCATCGATGTCATTGTGGTCCGGCAGCAGGATGGTACATACCAGTGTTCTCCTTTCCACGTCCGATTTGGGAAGCTTGGTGTATTGCGCTCTAAAGAAAAAGTGGTAAGTTCAGAAAGTGGGCCAGAACAAAGTTTGGAATACCAATGCACTCTCCTTTTTTCTTCCCTCTTCCTTCCTNAACTCTTGAGCTGTGCAAAAAGAATAATATAAACATATAAACTTCACAGCTTAAGAGGTTTATAGGGCTGCTTATTGACTTGTTTTAAGTATGCTGGGAAAGAAATGTTGAATGTGATTTGATCCCTGATGTTTTCAAGCAACTATTTTTGGAATGCCTGGAGGATAAATAGAGATTGTCTCAAGGATTGGTGACCTGTAATAAATATTATTCCTTGTTAGCTCTGCTCAAGGTTGATATGCTGTAGAAAATTCAGTTTCACAAAATCCACAAGCAAATAAAAACCTGGGACTGAAACTTCATTCACTTGTGAGCATATTTGAAAGACAACCTGGTACAATTCCCTACCCAGCCAGTATGAGGCTGTGGTGCTAACCGAGAGGATTGTCCTGCCATCCCCATTCCATAGGCTTTAGTAATAGTCCCTAGGGAGTGAGTGGGATTGTGCAATAAATTTTTCAGTTAAATTGACCTGTTGTGAGGAGAATTTACATTACTGTCAGCAGGGAGTACTGTGCATGGCTGTACTGCCTGTGGGAGTACCATCAAAGGATGGATTCATTTAAACAGATCATAAAGACCTCGGGATTAAACTCAGCTTTTCTCAGAAGTGAAAGAACACCGCAGGAAACTACCTCTGTCTTGGTTGTAAAAGGAGAACCCAGAGTGACTAAAGAGCAGTTATGTTAGGGTGATTTTGTGCTAACAGTCATATGGGCACTGCAGTTGTAAGTTTATCATAGTAACTCTGGCTAACAGCAGTTTTCTTACTACAATTTTTTGTTTGTTTTGATTTCCCACGTGTTAAGTGTTTTTCTTAATGAGCACACTGATGACAGAATTTTTTTTTCCTAAACAGTTCTGCAACAGATATCATTACAGTTTTCCATCAAGGTACAGAGAGATGGTATAGCTGTACTTCTTTGAATGTCTTGGCAAGTGAGATTCAGGTTACTCCTGTTGTAAAAGCATAACTTAAAAATTTCTTTAATTACATTTGTGAGAAGCTGAACCAAATTGGAGGGGATTTACGATTCTGGGTACCTCTCAAAAGGTCTTGAGTAGTAGAAACATCTTCTCTTGATAGTTGCTGTACTAGGCCATCAGTGTAGTTTTCATCTTAAAGAAGAGGTGAGGAAAAACCCCACTAAGGTGATGTGTTCAGAGTTTTTTTGATCCCCCATGCATGTTTGGTTATGTACCTGTAATTTATCGTCTCCAATGATTTGTTTTTTTTTGACTAATGGTTTTATTCCCGTAAAGCAATGAATAATGGAATGGATTAGGATGTCTTTTTTTAGTACTGTAGTGGTTTTTTTCATGGCAGTTGATGTGCAAACTACAAATTATTTCTTTCCTGTTTGACTGGCCATTTTATATAACAGTGACTAGCTAGAAATATGAGTATTCATATCACAATACTAGCTGTATGTTGTGAGGTGTAATTCTTCTGTATTGGCAGGAAACTAGAACTTGAGTCATGTACATATTGAATATCTCATATCAGTATTTAACTTGGTCTACTTTTGACAAAAGTGTCTAAACATTATGTAACCTGAGATGCCATTGACATTTTCTACAGTGAGGCAAGTCCATCATGTTTCTAGCTGATGTGTATTAAATTATTTTTAAGTAGTTAAGCTAAACGTAGTTATACAGATACCATTAGATAAGCAGATTTATTGAAAAAAAGGTAATTTTATTTGAATATTGAACACCTTTTCTTTGGAAAAATTTAGGATGGAACTTGAACTGGATGCCCAAGATTTCACTAGGAGGAAGTAATATAGTTGTATCTTGGTGTTAGAAATAATTTTATTTTTTTTCCCCTCATACATGTGGGGAAGGCTATTCTTTCCCTGCTTTGTAATGAAATCTCTGTTAAAGCATCTTTTTGTGAAAATAAAGCATACTTCTTCTGATGAAAGCATTCTAGATAGGTGTATCCCCATAAACTCACAAGCAGGAATATCTGAAACCAGTGTTAACTGAGTTCCAGAAATAATTGTGTCAAATCTCTATCCCATTGAAGCAAAGCCTGCCTTCAGGTTCAGGAGGCTTCCAGTTTGTTGTCTTGAACTTTGGTGTTCAGGACTCAGATTCATCCTAGGCCCAGTTCAGGTTGAGCTTTAAGCATGATCAGTCTCCAATTATTCATTGTTATTCTAACAAATAAAGATTAGATCAAGTGTAATTTATGCTTTTAGACCTCTGTGTTAGTTGAACAAGATTCAGTCTTCAGATGTGTTGGGGTGGTTTTCCCATTTTTCATGTAGGTCTTAGGCTGTCAGCTAGGAGCAGGATGTACTTACAAGGCTAACAAAATAAAAATCATTATTCTAACAGACTTCTTTCAAAAAGTAGAGGGAAGGGGAAGAGATATGATTATACAGTGGAGCATGGTTTACTTTCAGAGCAAAGTGGGCCTTGAGGGTCAGTGCTTTCCCCTATGATGAATTATTTACATTAAATTGTCTCTTTCCACAGATTGATATAGAAATTAATGGCGATGCTGTTGATCTTCATATGAAACTGGGTGACAATGGAGAAGCTTTCTTTGTACAAGAAACGGAGGAAGAAAATGTAAGGGCTTTGTGTTTCATGATAATAACAAGGCAGCATTAACAGAGTATTGTGTTTAAAATGTTTAAGATAGTCCTGACAATGTGGTAACTTTTATGAAAGCTAGGTTTTCTGGGCTGAATTTTAATTTCATATGCTTCCAAGATGCTTGGTGGTTTGCCACCAATGATGATAACACAATTAAACATTTATTTTATTAGAGCATTATTTGAAAGATATGTTGAAATCTTGTATTTTTTTACTTTTAGTATTTTTATTCTTGTTGACTGAAGTTATATAGATTGCAGTGCCTTATAATTTTGCATGAAGTTCTTATAGCTTGTGTTATGAACCGAACCCGGTATAAATAAGGCTTATCTTTTGGGGGATATTATAAATTTTTTCTTATTTTTAGCACAGTTTTTCACAAATTATGTCTGTGAAACTTCCAGCAGTTGGTGGTAACTTTCCTTGTATTCTAATACAGCAGTTAATTTTCTAAGAACCTATGGGATTGGAAGCTAATAGGTCTCTGAAAACGAATAATAATGTTTCATTTTTAGTCTGATTTCCCAAGGGACCTACATATTCACAACATTTGTTAATCCTTGAATATGGTGGCATTTTCCAGCAAGGCAGATGGAAAGAAGTTCTCAGTGAAAGTTCCAAAAGGTTTAATGAAAATAGTTAGATTTGTCTCAGGGAAGTAAAAGATGAAGTACTAATTTCCTCTTGCTAGGAATTTGAGTCTTTCAAGGAAATGAGCTTGATCCACTTTTTAGTTTAAGGCACTACTTGTTTACAGTAAGGGGTCAGAGGAAGCTCTTGTTTTGAAATGAGTTAAATGTAATTTAAAGTGGCAAGATAAATAAGCTTTAAGACCTTGAATGATAACTTGGTTGGGTTCTGTTTTAGCATATACCATGATTAAAATCAAAACTGAAAGCAGTTTTTTGTGCATGCAGGCTGTGGTAGCCATTGATAGGAACTGATCAGTCTTAAGACTTTCAGAAAACAAGGGTGATAACCACTACCTTTGTCCCTAGTTCAGTGTTTTAAAGAAGCTATTGCAATTGCTTAGTATATTTTAATTTATTGCCATGGTACCTTATCTGTCTATAATGTGTTCTGAAAAGCTGGTAGTTCAAACTAAAACTGTAGATTGAGTTAGCTATAAAACAGAGAACTTGTTTGGTCTTAGTGCTTTTAGACATTCTTTTTCTTTCAGTATTTTGTCTGCTGATCATTTATATTTGTTATAGTTAAGGTATAACTGTTAAAGCTCTTTTGAGGTCTTGGTGCATTCAGAAAGGTCCTTCCAAGTGGTCAGTCTTTGCTTTTTTTTCCCATGTTAACATTGAGAAGTAACATCTCATGACTTAATTCATGTAAATTGGGACTATTATAATGTAACATTCAGGCATCATTTTTCAGCCAATTTTCTTTTAATGTTTCCTCTTTAAAAAAAAAAAAGTCTTGTTATTCTGGATTATTTGTTACTAATTGCATAGGATGTTCACTGTATATTAGGTGCTGTCATTTTATTTGGAGGTTTCTCACCATGCAGAATCTGTCATTAGTGCTTTATAAGGCTGTGTTTTGTTTTCTCCACTTTTCTCTACTTTTGTGTGTGTGTGTGTGTGTGTGTGTGTGTATACACACACAGCCCCCCACCCCCCATACATACCTTGTATTGAGAGCAGCCCTGAAAAGAAGCACTTACAGGTGTTGGTTGCTAAGATGCTGTGCTGGTGCAGTCTGCCCCAGGCCACTTTGTGATCCCAACATCAGCCTGCAGTGTGCACTTGCAGCCCAGAAAGCCAACTGTATACTGGGCCTGAAGGTCAAGGGAGGTGATTTTACCCCCCTGCTCTGCTCTTATGACATTGAAGTACTGCCTCCAGCTCTGGAGCCTCCAGTGCAAGAAAAACATGAAGCTATTGTAGTGAGTCTAGAGGAGGGCCACAAAGATGAGAGGGCTGGAGCACCTTACCTGTGAAGACAGGCTGAGAGAGTTGGGCTTGTTCAACCTGGAGAAGACTCTGGCAAGACCTTACAGTCAGCCTGTCGGTACCAGAATTGGGCCTACAAGAAATCTGGAGAGGGGCTGTTTACAAGGGAGTGTAGCGATAGGATGAGGGGCAATAGCTTTAAGCTGAGGGAGGGTAGATTTAGATTATATATTACAAATAAATTCTTTACTGTGAGCGTGGTGAGACACTGGCACAGGTTGCCCAGAGAAGCTGTGGCTGCCCTCTCCCTGGCAGTGTTCAAGGCCAGGTTGGATGGGGCTTAGAACAACCTGGTTTGGTGGGAGTGTCTCTGCCCATGGCATGGGGTTGGAAGTTGATGGTCTTTGAGGTCCCTTCCAACCTCAAAAAAATCTATAATTCCTCAATAACCAATGGAACAAAACTTAGTCCATTATTCATATCTCATGGAAAATTGAATTTAGTATTACATAATGGCAGTTCAGACTTTGAACAAGTTCAGAGTAATATCAGTGCTCTAGCTGTTTCTGTGCACAATGTAGTTCCTGACTAATCTTCTGTATGAGAGTAAAATAACAAGGATCTTGTATTTAGTTCTATTCTTATCATGAAATTGAGTCTATAACCTTTGCTCCCTGCTATGGAAATGCCATTCTTTTCTACCTTTGTACCACTTTGTCCCTTCACAGTGTGCTTCTTTCAGTCTGGGTGTCAGTATCTTTAAGTTTCTTTTTATAATGTAAACAAATACTAGACAGGTGTTTAGTAAAGCTTGTCCTTCATTTGAATTGTTGTTCCTTCCTAGGGAAGTGAGCTGTAATTAATTTGGTTTTAACCTGAGTAAATTATAGTTGAGTGTTTCTTTTTGAAATGCAAATAAATAGTCCGGAATGGATGGCAAGACTGAACACGCACACTCACCAGTTGTGTAGATAACTGGGAGGAGTGGTAGACAGGCTGGAAGGAGAGCCACCACACAGAGCCAGTTCGGCAGTCAGAGAGACTGGACCAAGGTGACACACACAGGGTTTGACCAAGATTCATGTGAAGCCCTGCATTTAGGTTGGAAGAATCCCACGCAGCAGTATGGGCTGGGGTCTGACCGGATAAAATGGGGCTCTGCAGTGAAGGACCGCAGCGTACCCTGGCAGCAGTGAAGGCAGGTGTATCCTAGGTTGCATCAGCAGGAGCACAGCCAGCAGATGGAGGGATGTAGGATTGCCACACTTAACCAAGTACTTGTTAGGCCGAACCTGGAGCACCATTCTACTCTCCCAAGTTCTGGTCTCCCCAGCTAAGGACAGACATGAGAAATTGGAGAGAGATTGATGGAGATCCATCAAGATGGTCAGATGTTTGAGCATTTGATGTAGGAAGCAAGATTAACTGGAATTGGCTTGTGTTCAGCCTAGAGAAGACTCGAGGATTTAACCACAGTCTTGCAATACCTAGAAGGTTATAGGGCAGATGGAGGCACTCAATTCACAAGGATGCCTAGCGATAAGGCACAGGGTACAAGCGGGAAATTCCTGGATCTAAGAAAACTCCTTCACTAGGCAGGAATAGGCTGCTTACAGAAGTGGTAGACTTTCCCTCGCTGGAAATAATCAACATTTGTGCAGACAGATCAGTGGGTTGCCTAACCTAAGGCCCTACTTTCAACAGAAGATTGAACCAGATGATTTTCAACCTTGCACCTTTCTATGAATCTGTTTCAAAATAAATAGACAGCAGTGGATTTAATTAGCCTATTTTTATTAACACATTTAATAAGCAAAGATAGAACTGATGTGCTCAAGGGCAGATTGTTCCAAAAGCATTCCACTGTCTGGGTATTTTTTTACTAGCAAAATCAATTTTATGTGTCTGAGATTTTAAGAATACTAACATTCATTTTTCTGAACTTTTTGTATTCCCTCTAGTGGTCTTGGTTTCCTTCTGGGTACCAGCTTCATACCACTGGGCTGTCTTACGATTTCATGTTGAAATATAGATGCAAAGTTTAATCTGTAGCTGGCAACTTTTCTGTATGCAGAAAACAAGGTAAAAAAAAAGTGCACTTTTTTTTTTTTCCTTAGGAAAAGGTTCCTGCATATTTGGCAACATCTCCAATACCCACTGAAGACCAGTTTTTTAAAGACACCGACAATCATTTGAAATCAGGTGAAAATGAGAGGACGTGTACAAACTCAGAAATTCCGCACGCTCTGGAAACAGAGACTGTATTCACCCCAGGGTCTGTGAAAAAGAAAAAAAGAAGAAGAAAGAAATACAAGCAAGACAGCAGGAAAGAAGATCAGTTCTTTTCTGCTGGGACGGAAGAGATTTTTGAAATGGAAATAAGCTCAGATGATGAGAAAAGTCTGCAACCCCTAAGGTAAACTATCAGATACTTGCTGACAGCTTTCACTGTCATCACTGAACATTAAAAGGTGACTTGTACCTTTCCTCTGCGCACATAATGCGTAAGTTTCAGTAGGCTGTAGGTAGGCTTTTCCTCAAACAAACAGAACTCCGAACCATTGGCTTCCACGCATGTACAAAATCCTTCAAGTTCAGAAATCTGTCGAGCATATAAATACTTAAAATCTGGGAAAGGCCTACTGAATTTTTGTGCAAGTCTCTTATTGACTTGGAGAAATTGACTTGCCTTTCAGACAAGGCTATTAAATGTAGCAATACCTGAATAAATTCAAGATCTGGTCTGGGAGTTAAAGTTTTGGTATAAGAGAATAAGGTATAACTGAAAACAGCCATTCATTATGTGTCTTCTAGGGAATCCCAAATTCAGTAAGTACCAATTAAAAACTTAGTACAACTGAAAAACATGAACCTATCAGTTATCACACCAATGAGCAGTAAAATGCAAAGCCCAAAATTTGGAGTTTGAAGTGTTTTGTAGAATAGTTGTTCTTAGGTGTTCTTAGTTGATTTGCCTTAATTTTTCATTGCTGGTTTTTTCATTTTTTTCCACTTTAAGAAAATGAAAAACTCTTCAATCTTCAGTGTGACAGTATTAAGACAGCATAGCTTGTCGTAATGAAGCCATCAAAAATAAAAATAACTGTCAAATACAGGAAGAAAGAAAATGTAACCAAATTAATTGTCTAGTCTTTATTTAGTACATTATTACAAATCCGTGAATGTCATGCCAGTAATGGCTGTTTTCATCCAGTCTTAAAATTCAAATTGCTATTCAAAAAATTGCAGGTTTGACCGGAATGTCAGAATTTTAGTCATTGCTGGACAGAATGTGGTGCTTCCACTAAAGATTACTCTGGTTTTATTTTTTGTACCCTTTAGAATGTGTATGAAAAAACTTACTTGTAAACCACTTTTTTTTTTTTTGTATTAATAGAAGTAGCAGTAGAAATGCATTTGCAGAGAAGAGTGTTACAGCATGAAGGGAAGATGATTTTGTACAGGAATGTTGTTTTATCGTGCTTAGCAAGTAGATGCAGAAATAAAAAAAAATGCATTGTAGAAAGCTCAGAGGCAGTAGGTTCATGGCTGTGTGGCCGTTAGTGCTGAGTTCACATAAAGTCTTCCCAATGGGCTGCTAAGGCAGAAAATAAAACATCTTGCAAATAGACATACGCTGTTTTCTTCCCAGCTAAAGATGCTGTTCTGGAGAAAAAGGTTCATAAGCTTTCTTTTCACATCCTGGGAATGTCAGCAAGTTTCAGTTTGGGTTTCTGGTGTGGGGTTTGGTGGTTTTTTGGGGGGGAGGGGGTTGTTTTTGTTTTGTAGTTATAAATGGGGGATTCTTGGGGGGGGGAAGAAAAAAAAAAACAAAACCCAGAAATAGAAACTTAACTATTATTAGACATAGTTTCCAACTGAAACTGGGAAACAAAACGGACCTTCTAAAAGGAAGGTCAAAAATTCAGCTACAGGTACCAGAGTGCAATGTCTTATCTGGCTCTATTCTAATGCAGAACAAGCTGTTTCCTGTTCCTTGGGAAGAACCATTTCCAAGTGTTTATGCAACTTTTTTAAAAAAATGTCCTTTGTCTTTTCTAGCTGTGGCTTAGATATGTTACTAGTGCTTGACTTAATATAATACCATGAGGACTGAGATTACAGTGTGTATACAGAAATAGAGGGTATTATTTTTCTGTTGTGTTTTTCTGGGTGTTAGAACTCTCTGTCTCTGAAATCTTACAAATTTATTTAGCCCATGTGTAAAGGGGATAAGGATGAGAAGAAGTGGTAGCACTGTTTATAAATATTGCAAAATAAATAACTTGGAATACATACTGATTTTCCCCTCTTATTTCCAATAATCTTCGACTATACTTTGATTTTTAACTCTTATATTTTACCCACTTACAGGTAACATTTGATCGTTTTGATATTTCCTATGAATGAATTAATTTGTTAACTCCCAGTGATTAAAATCTGTTCAGCACCACCTGTGTGTCATCTTGCCCCCCTTTGAACTCATACTATTGAGCATAATAATGTAATCATTTTTAATGGGTTTACTTAATGGCTCAACAATGTTTTTACTTAAACATATGTAGCACTGGATACAAAGATAGTACGAAACCAGTTTCTATCGCAGTTATCTTGGTTTATGAATACAAAGGAAGTATGGTCTGTGCAGCTCTGGAGTAAAGCTGTCATAACCAAGTTTCGTAAGAATAATAGCACTGATTAAGAAGTGGAGATGTTGAGACATTATTAGGGTTCGGTGTCTAGTTTAGTCCAGACTGTCTTGCAAATGAAGTTGATAACTTCAAGTGCTTAGGCTCTAATGGGCTGTATTGAGTAAATGTGTGAATTATAAGTATTTATGTAAATAATGTTAAAATATTTTCTTTTTTTCATCCGCACAAGAGGTAAGTGTTACATTTCCAAAAGAAGCCCAGTGCAGCTGTGCTGCTAATTCAAGAAAAATACCTCTTCATTTTTTCGTTCATAATAATGGCTTAGAATAATATGTATTGCATTTTGCATTCAAATTCCATGCTTAACTTCCTATTATTCTATCCACTGTGTAGCCATGATGCCCTTGATCTAACCTCAGAACAAGTCAGTTGTACCCTGAGAACAACTATTTATTCAGTTAAATTCAGAAAGCTGTAAAAAGAGATTGAAAGTACATCAGATGGAAATACTTAAAAGGGACTTCTGTGTAAAATACAATGCATGCCTGCTCAGTGGGTCTTAACTGTTGGTTTGGTGGTATTTAGTGGGATGGGGGGAGGGTTGATTGTAAATACAGAGTAGACTTCCCAGTGCAAAACACAGAAAAGTACAATCCTTCTAGATACTTGTAGTTTATGTTAATTTCTAAAACCTTGGGTGAACCGTGAGGCAAGTACCTACCCCTGCTTTCTTACTGATTTTAATCTGTGAAATGTGCTGTCATAAATGTTTAGATTTAACTTTTTGAGTGATTCTAAGATTTACATAGTAAAGTTGTATGTTAGTCTTTGGGGTTTGGTGATATTAGCTGTTTCTGCAGAGTATGGTTTGTGCTATTGTAACTTCCTCAGTATTAACATACTACATGTCAGGAGTATTAGCTTGTTAAATTTGGAATATTTTCAAGCATAAATTATTTTAAATACATTTTAATTATACAAGAGTGTGTTGCAAAAAATAGTTCTTCAAGATGTACACATCTTTCTTTTGATACTGGATTTTTAGTAACATATAAGTAGATTTTCTAACTGATTTGGGAATGCAGATTTCTAATAGCTGACTTAGTCTCGTGTGTCTCCACAGAGGATCCTCAAATTCATCACCAAAAGGTGAAGAACAAAAAGAATCTTTGATTTATCACTCAAAGGATCATTACCCCTTATCTGATGGAGACTGGTCCCCCCTGGAGAAGTAAGTAATTTTGTAATGCCAACAGATGTCCCATGATGAATAATCTATTTTTAAATGAATGTGCCTTTTTATTCATTCTTTCCCCTCCCCTGGCCTGTAAAGCTATCAAATAGGCCTAACTTTTGTGGTGTTGAATGCAACGTTTGATACTTGGAACTTTGGGAACTTTCCACCCTACTGTATGTATGTCTTTTGGGTGTCTTTTTGTTTTCTTTTTTTTTTTTTCCCAGCTCAAATAACTTAAAAAAAAACCCAAAACACAAAACAATGAAGCCACAAACCCACTTTCTTATTAAAGTTCATCATGAAATAAGGAAAATGCAGCTAATAGGATCTTTGTAGGCTAAGGGTTTAGAAAATAAGTACGTTCCCTGTGATTCACCACAGCATAAGCAACACTTGATGTGCCATAAAGCTGGTGCTGAGTGTGCAAGTTGTAATCTGCCAGGTGGAAGAATGCAAATTACTCAGGGTAAAGCTAGGTCCTAAACTTGAATCATGTTCCACTTCAGAACAGAAGATTTGCTGGTTACCACAATACTAATCAGAGATACCAGGAACCCTATCAGTTGGCTGGGGATTCTGACAAATAATAAAACACAGCTCACCAGTCAGTTTTCAGTTACAGTGGCTAGTGTAATTCTGTTTTATACATTGAGGTTCTTCAGTTTCTGTTGTTCATGCTGTTATATTCCTCTTGCATTCTGTTTGTAGATTTCTTTCAAGGCTCAGTGTTTGGATTTCACCATTCTAACATTAGTTTCTGTTCGCATAAGAAAGCATTCTGTTCCACATCTGGTAGTACTTGGAGTAAATTCAATACTTTGCTGAACACTGGGTGTAGGGAGGGGCACATATGTATAGCACGTAGCATGCTGAGCAGTGTCTTGATTCACCTTGCCTTTTTGAGAGCCTGGTGCTTTTCAGTTTACCTGAGGACTCTACCGCATAATAGCTGACACATTCGGTGTTTGTGGGGATTACTGGTCAGCCTTGTGTGATACCCACTGTTGCACATCAGCTGTTTACTACAAGTGCCCAAGCTCTTCGAACAGAGGGTAGTGCAGGGTAGAAGAGAGAGCTTTAGAAAAACCTTTTGGAGTGCATATAATCTCTTGGCCTCAGGTGTTTGCTGGGCTGTGGCCTCAGTAGAGTCTGAATGTACCACACCGTGCTTGGTGCCTGCTAATTGTCCCAGTGAGTAGCTTGTTAATGAACAGAAGCAGTTGGACAGGAAATCCCATTATCATTCCTTTTTATGTTTTGGGTTGACAACCACTCCTTAATTGACCTTAATGAGAGGTAGTCTTCACATATTCTCTGAAGATTTGTGGTTTGTGACTGAAAAGCAGTCACCCTGAGGATTGACCCTGTGTTGTAGAGATTATATCACCTACATAATTGTAGCACAGAGGCTTATAGTAATTTTTGGTTTATGAGACCAGCCAACGTAAATTAGCAGACTCTGTATAGGAGGTATGCTTCATGTCTCTCTTCTTGTTAGAGCAGAATATCCCCTATATATAAACAACTTGTTTGTGCATGATGTGAGATATCTAGGGTCTTTACAGTTTGGGGTTCTTTGAACAAGAAGACAAGTTGCAGTGTAGCAGAAAAATGGACAGTTTTCCTATTCTGCTTGGCTCATGTGAGAGAGAATACCCCCTCAGCAATCTAGGAGAAGAGAAATTTTGCATATAATTATTTATCCTAAGCCACCAATAAAATATTCTATAATGTAACTGTTGTACAGTGAAAATGAAATGGGAGCTTTTAATAACACCACTTCTGGAGACTTGGAAAAGCTGTCTTTCAATTGAGGTTGGTCATCTTGCTTGTCAGAACCCTCGCAGGAAGCTGCAGGAAGATAATAACCTGTCTTTTCAATGAGGATGTTTCTGTTTGTCCTACTCTACCAGAGTAAAGCCAAAAAGCATAATCACGAACTATTTGATACCTAATACCATCAGTGTTCTTCCCTGTTTTAACAAACAATGTTAGCATGACAAGGTCACTATGACAAGCATGGACCTTGTGACTAAAGTCTGCTCCCCAAGAATGATAATGGAAAGCTTCTACTCTGGGAGAAGTCGAACAGACTTAAGTTCTCAAAGCCACCCAAAAACCAACACAGGCAAATGAAAATATGCTATGAATGTCCAAATATAAAAATAGCGGCATTTGTATATTATGCAATAGAATTTCCTTGTTCAAGAAAGGATAGACTTGCACCTGTCCCTACACTACCTGCTACTTCACACGCCTTTCCCTTTCCCTTTCCCTTTCCCTTTCCCTTTCCCTTTCCCTTTCCCTTTCCCTTTCCCTTTNTCCCTTTCCCTTTCCCTTTCCCTTTCCCTTTCCCTTTCCCTTCCTTTTCCTTTTCCTGTCACACCTTTCTAGCTTTTTTTGAATAGTGAGTTCTTCTGGCTTAAAAATAGTCTTAGCTGAAGTAAATTTGAGAGATCTGTTTCTGCTTTACAGATAGTAAATTACCATAGGAAAAATAGGATTGACTTCAAGAGGTGAGGTAGTCCAAACACATCTGAAGGAAGTTTTCAAGTAATGTCCTATCTCCTCACATACCTTGTTAATGATATTTTCCCTCTCTTGGAGGGAATTGTTGTTTTTTCATGCATTTGTGAGTTAGGTTTGTGGGACTTCTCTTACTCAAGTCTTGGCATAGTGAGCTTAAATGATATATTTTACAGGAGAAACAAATTTAAAGCTAATATCTGTCTTACTTTTAGATAAACCTTTTTTGGTTTGTAAAATGGAACATGGGTTAAGGGGAGAGCTACACCTACACTGCAGATATAGTGGAACAATCTGTTTAGGGTGATCACTGTCTAAGTCCTTTAATGTGATTTTGGTTTTAACCTAATTTCTCACTGTCTGAAAACCCTGCTGGGCTCCTTGCCATGTTGACGAATAATTGAAGCTCTGTTAAGCTGTTGAAAACTCTACCAACAGTAGCTGCACAACAAATGCATTTTAAACACTGTAGCTTTCTTTCTTTTCCCTTTTTATTCCTCCCCTTGTTGATTTGCTAGCCCTTTCTCTGAGCCAGTCTGCCCGAAAAGTGATTCAGAACTAGAAGTTAAGCCTGCTGAGAGCTTGCTTAGATCCGAGTCGCACATGGAATGGACATGGGGAGGATTCCCAGAATCAACCAAGGTAAAGTTGTTTATTGTCTTTAACTTTGTGAACCGAGTTTTGGCATATCTACAATTCTGTCCTAAGTGACAACTGGAAATCTGCTGCTGCAGTTCAGGTGACATGGGGACGTAGTGCCCCCTTGTGGTTGGCTGGCCGGACAATTCCTGGAGTTGGAATGTTTTTTGGCAGAAAACCTAGCAGTAAAAATCCAGCTTTTTTGAATTTTTAATTAGAAGCTGAAGAGAACAACTTTAGAAAATATTTTCCTTTATTTTAGCCTAAGAGATAGTTAATTTCAGAGGAATTATAGGCTTGATAGTCTAAATTGGGTATCTGGCAGGACAGCAGGTGGCAGAAGTCCTGGTATGTCCACATTTATGCTTTTTTCCTACGATGGTTTGGTCAAGTCAGCACCTCCTCTATGCCAGGTTCTCTACTGAACTTGTGAGCAAGCTAGCATTAAGCTTCTGTAGTGGGGAACTTTGCTAGTAAGGCAGAAGGTATTTTATGTTGTATTTACTTGTGACCACACTTAATATGATTAACATATGAAGTGAAAGGTTTGATTAGATTATTTTTTTTTTCCCCCCTCCAGATAAGCAAGAAAGAGAAACTGGAACATCCCAGAAGAGCTACCATTACTCCATCAGAGAAGACTCATTTTAGGGTCATCCTCAGCTCTGATGAAGTTGAGGATGATGATGACGTGAAAGATTCTGTCTGTACAGTACTGAAACCTGAGCCAAGAACTCATCCTCTGCTTAAGCAGATGGATGTTAAAGATTCTCTTGCTTCTGCAATCATAGAGCCACAAGATCCATTGCCATTAGATGCTGATCATCATTCCAGACCGTTGGTGGACCCTTTACCAGAAACAAAGCCAACAGCAAAAACTGACTCACCTTCAAAAAAGAAAGGTATATAATAAAACTGTTGATTCTTTCCTTCAATGTGATCTACCAAATTTGAGGCCAGAGTAGAAAGGTTATAAATGTGTGTTTTGATTTTTTTTCTATTTTAAATCTTATCTGACTAAAATGGTAATTTAACACTTGGATTTGTAAATGTTAAAAGTAATCTGAGTCTTCCGCAATTCCATTTGTATTTAATGTGTCTGGATGGCTTTATCTTAGTAATCTTTATGTTAAAATTAACAGGGGTACATAAGCGAAGTCATCATCAGGGGCCTGATGATATTTACTTGGAGGACCTGAAGGCTTTGGAACCTGAAGTTGCAGCACTCTACTTTCCCAAAAGGTAGTTTTGAATTAAGGTTCCGTACGTACAGGGTTATATTGTTGTTGTGCTATGTGAGTTGTTGCATGTATGATTTAGGTATGAGCCAATGCTAATGAAATAATTTGGCTTCGTGTTTCTAGGCTTTTGTGGGGTAATCAGGACTGGTCTTATTCTATAAATCTTTCTGATTTGTCAAGAAACACATCAAAAGTTCACATGGGAAGTCATTACTGAGAGATTCACAGAACATTAGGAGTTGGAAGGGACCTTGAAAGATCATCTAGTCCCAACCCCCCTGCCCTAGCAGGATCACCTAGATAAAATCACACAGGAACCTGTCCAGATTGGTCTTGAATCATTGTGGAACCTGTATGTTCTGCAAATTTTGTGTGTGTGGCAGGGAATAAGGTTTAAGCTGCACACACCTCTTGCAGCAGTACTATAATTTGCCATAGCGCTTGCTCTAGATAAGCTCGCGTCAGTTTATTTTTCTGTGTGACTTGGACATACCCTCCAACTTTTTTTTTATATATCAAAAAGACACACACAAAAAAATCCCACCAGATCTTCATGCTTGGCAGCTCAGTCGAAATTCACTCTTGGTTTGTGTTTTTTTTGGTGGGGTTTTTTGTTTTGTTTTGAGTTTTTAAAAATATTTTATACTCCTAAAATAGTCTCTGAAAAAATAACTGTCTAGTGAGACCTTTATACAAACACAGCTTAATGATGAAGAAGTATCTGTTTGCTTATGTTTAAAATTGTAACATTTTCAGAACTTCCTGATAACATTGCATGGGATCAAACTAATAATTCTAATCTTAGATGATAAAGTGATGTTTTCTATTTAAAAGCCCACCTTTCTCTTGTACATTTTTCAAATACACAGTGTTCTAAAAACATCAAGCAATATCCTTTTTACTTTTATTCTTATTCCAGAGCTTTCTGGCAAAGATGGAGGAGCATAGTATTGTCCTGCCAAAATTGAATATAGAGGATCTTTTCCTCATTTAAGTCCAGTTTTCTTCCAGGCAAGAGAAATGTAATTATTTCCCAGTTTAGATGAGTGTTAGGAGAACTGGAAACTTGTTGGTCTTCCAGTGTTATGAAGGGATGTGTGTGTTTGTGTCTGTTCCTTCTTTGTTTGGTTTTGAAATTATATTGTAAAATTAAGTAATACTTAAAAAATTGTAACAGCAAGGTGCTTATTTTTGAGTAATCGTACAATTAGTTCTGTAACCTAAAATCTGTACATTTCTTTTGCAAGTGAAATAGTTAGGAAAACTTTACTACTTTTTTTTTTTTTCTTGTTAGTGATTCAGATCCAGGTTTCAGGCAGTGGGCAGAGTCAGATACCCTTTCTGGTTCCCAGTCACCCCAGTCAGTCGGAAGTGCTGCTGCTGATAGTGGTACAGAATGCATGTCTGATTCTGCTATGGACTTGCCTGATGTTACACTGTCACTTTGTGGAGGTCTCAATGAAAATGGAGAGATTTCTAAAGGTATGTGAAAAACCAAACCAGTAACAAAGCTCAGGCAGCTAAACAAATGAAGTGGTTTGAATGCTTTGATTTCCTCCTTACAAAGCTTTGGCCTATTATTATGCTCATGTTGAGAAAAGGGAATGGATAATATTTCATTTTTTGTAATTCCAAGCTTTTGTCAAGCAGAGATAGCAGAATTTAACTTCAAATTGATCAACACTTGATGTCTCGAAGCTTTCCATCTCCTTTATTTCGCTACATGTTGTGTATACAATCAACTACTTTTGTTTCTGACAGCAGTGACTTGCTTAGTTAGCTGTACATAAATCCTCACAATTTGTAATCTTTCCAATTGCCTCATAATTTTTCCTTCAGCAGTTAAAAAAACCCCTCTGACTATTGTGTTGGTCTGTCTCCTGCTCTTTTACTATCCTAAACTTTTGTTAACCTTTAGGTTTTTTTAATTACCTTAGTTTTTTTACCTTAGGTTTTTAAGAGAGCTTATTCTTCTCTCTTACTGCTCTGGTTAATGTTAATATTGAAACCGCATGCATTATTGAGGGAATTTCCAGGAGCACATAATTTTCATGGACATGTACTGAAATATTTTTAGTATTACTTTTTTTGATGGGCATCCAGTCTCTAGTACATCAGGTGAAATTTAAATGCTTATTAATAAAGGCTCAGAACAACTCTTTCTGTCAGGGATCTTGCAGAAATTCATGATTTAGTGTAAATCTCTATGGTCACTAGTCATGAAAATAGTGCTTAACAAAATTCTGAGAAACTGACAACATCCTCCCCCTGTCCTTTTTGAATGTAGTATGTAGGTCCCTTACCTGCCATAATAATTTTTAAAGAAAACTTAGACTAGCGTGGCTCTCGTTTTCCGTCGAGCAAATTGAATTAGTTCCTATCTCCTGCTTATCATTCTGCTTGTAATTTCATCGTTCTCATTACTGTGACTGTCGAAGCAAGCTTGTACCCTGTTACTGAGGTGACTGTCACAAGATTCTGGACAAGTAGGCCACATGAGCAGTTTGCAAGATCAGTAGGTGCTGAGATGACCAAAAGCATTTTCCTAGATAAAAACTAACCAGACATCTTGGGATTTATATTCATATTTTTAATTAAAATCTGCTTCTATTGCAGAAAAATTCATGGAACATATTATTACTTATCATGAATTTGCTGAAAACCCTGGACTCATAGACAATCCTAATTTGGTAATAAGGATTTATAACAGGTAAACTCTTTATATCATGTAATTAGGTCATAGAAAATCTCATTTCATATCTACCCTATAAAGTGACTGTGTATTTCAGCTTCTGTTGCAATTTGTGCTTTTGATGGATCCATTTCTGAGTCTGAAAGAGAATGATTCTAAAGATCTGCATTAATTTGAGTTTTAACCGAGTGAGATTTTTTCTTCAGCAACTTCCACTAATGTTGAATTTAAAATAACTGCAGAAAACGTAAGTACTAGTTGTTGGCAGCAAATACATATTTTCATCATCAGAAGGACTGTTTGCACACTGATAGTGACCTCTAATTGTGTTTTGTAATCTTACCAATAACATGTTTTAAAACAGGTATTATAACTGGGCATTGGCTGCTCCTATGATTCTGAGTTTGCAGGTGTTTCAGAAGAGTTTACCCAAGGTAAATAGATATGTGTATGCTTTTTTTAAAGGTTTTGTAAGTAGTAACACATGGTTATCTATTTATTTTGGTTTTCTACACAAATTAATAACATGCCTAATTTTTCAGGCTACTGTTGAGTCTTGGGTTAAAGAAAAGATGCCAAAGAAGTCTGGAAGGTGGTGGTTCTGGCGCAAGAGAGAAAGCATGACTAAACAGGTAATTAAGAACTTTTTTCTTTTTTTCTTTTTTTTTTTTCCTCCCTTCTTCCCTTAGCTGTTAAAAAAATGAAAAAAAAATTGCAAATTGTCAGAAATCCCTCAGAACTCTACTCATATAGCAATGTGTCACTGGTTGCTAGGTCAGTTACTCAGTGTTGCGGTAGCTGCTTCTGTGTTTAGTCTGAAGTATCACATCTTTATTTGCTGTTACTAGTTGCTTTCAAAAACTTAGCGTACTCATCTGTTACACAATATTCTCAAAAATCTTTCTTCTAAGCCATAAGCAGTGATCAGAGCTACTCTTCAGTCCCTGCAGAGTATTTTAGGAATTATACACAAATATGTAGGTACTGTGCTTTATGATAGATAATATGCTGAGGTACCTCAGTTTAGACTAAGTTAAGCTTTCTGAACTCTTGAGTATGTGCTTGAAATTTAAAATGAGTTTTAGAAGCTTAGAGGTTGATAGCTCCTTTCATACTCAATTCATCATGTTAAACTAGTAGCTCTAAACTACTGGCATGCAGAATTTTGTCTCCCGAAACAGCAGAAAGCGTTAATGGTTTTTTTACTCATAAGCAACCTTTTGTTAAATAACTTATGGATGAGCATTTCTGAGATTTCATATAGTTTATGTGCTGTATTGATAGCTATTTGCTTAAGTGTGAACTATGAATTCACTTTGATCACTTTTTAAAATGTCTAAAATGTCAATATGTTTTTTATTATCATGTTACTTTAGATACCAGAGGCAAAAGAGGGGAAAATTGAGACACAAAGAGCAAGTGAACTGCCAGCAACTATAAAAGAGCAAGTTAATAGTAGGTGTGTTCCTGTCTGAAGACTATTTTGTGGACTGATAGTTTTTTTGGTTTTTGGCTTTTTTAAATGAAGAATTCAGTACAATTGTACTGGGGGAAGAAACATTTTCCTCTAATCTACTGAAGAGAAAGCAGATATGTTTGACAAACAATTTAGCCAAATGTAGCAGCAAACACTGTAGGAGCTACAAATACACTACAATTATTTCTTAAATCCTATTGTGTTTACTACTTAAACCGTAACATAACTGACAGAACAACAAAGACAGCATATATAGTAACCTTTTTCACTGGATCACTACTCTGTAAATACAGTGGTATTGTTTTTGAGGTATTGTTTGTGGGGCTTTTTTTTTTTTGGGTAAAAGCTTAACATTGTATGAGTAACTGAAACCATGTGCCTTTTTTTTGTAACATTAAATAATTGAAACAATAAAATAGCATTAATTAAAGCACACAAGTTGCCCAAGAATCTGGTTGAAAACTATTTAGGACAAAACTCTCCCAGTCTAGATAATTCATTACACATACTCATCTTCTCCCAAGATTTTACAAAAACATTTGTAATTGTTGTTGGTGTCTTAAAAGATTTAAGAAGCTAAATATATCATGATTGAATACTTAACAAAATTAAATGTTTTTAATTGTAAAATCTCTAATCAGCAGAGAAGTGAGTGAATAACCTTAAAAGGTGAGCTACTCCTCTAACGTATCCCTCCCAATTTAAATTACAAAGTAGCTGTGTTAGCTTTTGTAGAAAATAAGCCTCTGTTACTTATTCAGTATCCCTTTTCATCTGCAGTTTACCCGTTTGATCAACATGGTATCAGTGATCGCTTGACACCGTGTCTTTACTAAACTCATCATGTCTGGAGCCAGCTAGTAACAGTAATATTTAGAGCTCCGCCAATACTAGCTATGACTCTTACTTGCTTATTGGCATATGCTGGCTTTATCTAGGCACTCACTAGACCATGGCCCTTGTTAATCCGTGCTATCGGGCTGGCAGCAAATCCCCAACATAAGCAGAAATTATTCTTGCATAAGAATCTTACCCCATAAAAAAGGGATTTTCTGTAGCTTACGTTTTTTCTGGTTGATGTCATGTTAGACCTCCAGAAGATGATTCTTCTAGTGATGAAGCATCACAGGAGTTGAAGGAATCTCTGAAAATAGATTCTACCCCCGTAGAGCATCCAACCCCTGGGAACATTACATCTTATAAGAAGTCACTTAGGCTGTCTTCGGACCAAATAGTAAGTGGTGTGTCTTTCTTGTATATAGGATGCTTCATAATTTCACTTTTTGATTATAAAAGTAATTTTCTGCTTTGTAGAAATTGCATGTGAGTCTATTTCACAGAGTAGAAAAGTTAACTTTGGGTTTCTTCTCTAGCAGTAGAAGAAAGGAATGGGGTAATTGAAAAAAGAATTAAAAGCGTTTTCTGGTGCTTGGGTGGGCAGCTGCAGTATATTTTTAGGTTTTATCCTTCTGTTGTGCTAATTTTTGTAATCCAAATCCAGATTCTTAAAAAATTTCCTATAAAATTAAGTCATTCAAGTTCTAGATTAAGTTGTTGTTAAGAGAGTAACAATTTGAATATCATGGGATCTTAACAGTGTGGTAATGTACATTTAAAATGGTATGCAGTTTATTCATTGCAGTCTGATTTACAAGCTAGTTCTGCTACTGTCTAAATACATGGTCTTTGTTGGGGAAGAACTTTGAGGAAAGTATCCTCCACCGAGCAGAACATACTGTTGCACACTATAGCAAACCGTGAGTTTGATAGTACCGTGATAGCAAGGACTAAAGGAGTGGCGAGTCAGGTATCTCTGATTACCACAGCAGTCAGTGCTGCTGTGAGCAGATGTGGTAGCTGTGGACAAATATATGAACCCAGATTACAAAACAGACTTTTACCAGCAAGTGTTAAACCATGGTTCACTTTCTGATGAGTGAATCAAAATAGATGAGGAAGGATACACGAACCATTTTCTGTAGGTCATGTATGATTCTAAGCATGTTATAGTGAGGGCAACTTTTATGGTTTCAGTTATTTTGATTTATTTTAAAGGCAAAGCTGAAGCTCAGAGATGGCCCTAATGATGTCGTATTTAGTATTACAACCCAGTATCAAGGGACTTGCCGTTGTGCGGGAACGATATATCTCTGGAACTGGAATGATAAAATCATCATATCGGACATTGATGGAACAATAACCAAGTAAGTCCAATTGCTGGTGTTTTCCTTTCCTTTGATATTATTGTCTTGCTTTATTGATCCTATCCTGCTTTCCAAAAGAAATAAACGATATAAGAAGACTGTTAAAGGACGTTCATTAACAGTCATGAAAAACACTTCTTATTCTGAGTTTAATTTCTACTTGCATTTACAGCAGACTAGAAACGGTCTTTTAGAAGAGTAACACAAAGGGGATAATGCTTATCCTGTAGCTATTGCATTTCCCATTAGGCTTCTCCAGGTTTAGCAGCCATAGGTTAACTTAGAAACTGAATTGTATGGTATGGCCACACTTGCTGCTCTGTCTGGAGTAGTTACTACATCTCTTTCAGAGTGGTTAGGATCTTCTGCAGAGATAGTTCTGTAAATATTCATTGTAAATTGCACAGTCATTAGTGGTCCTCTTTAACAAAATGCAGATACTTAGTATCAGCTCTCTCTCCTTTTACTTTTAGGTCAGATGCTTTAGGACAGATCCTCCCTCAGCTTGGCAAGGACTGGACTCACCAGGGCATTGCAAAACTCTACCATTCCATAAACGAGTGAGTATGTAAGCTGTGAAGCAATTGGGGTTTTCTGGAATTTGAGAATCAGTGGGCAGGTAATTGAATTGCTGTTAATAATTATGCAGTCAGTTGCAATCTGTTGGTCTGAATGTTAGGAAGTGAGCTGCTACTACTTCTGTCATTCACAAACAAAACTAAGGGTTTTTTCCAAAGTACATCCTTTTGCAGAAGTAGAAGACACCGCTTTTACTGGTTGCCTTCCCAAATGTCTGGGTTTGCATTTAGTTCGTAAAAACTGTGTATAGTACTGTTATGACTGCAGAAGAGACTCATCATAGCAGTATTTTCTCTGATGGCCATGCTTGTGTCTGTTTCCATTAGCTCAGGTTGATCACAAAGCCTATTACAAACATGGTACTCTGTAAGTTCAAACCTAGATAGTATCCTTCCAGTGCATAAAAAGCTTGTGGTTTAATGCCTTTAGTACCAAACCCAAGTGAGTGTTCCTTAGGATAGATTTCACACGCCAAAACAACCCTAGTTAACAAGTTTCCACTGCCACAAAGGGAAGGCTGGTGGCCTGGCTCAAGATTTCTGTCACTTTGTCACCCTTCTGACAAAAGCAAACGCAGTTCAGTAAAACAGTAGAAAAGTAAATCACTAAAACGGCAATTCCCCATCTCCTCGCTGGGTTGGTCAACTGAACGTGCTCACCCTCTGAGCATGTAGGTGACCCTCAAGGTCATCTACAAGAACCTGCAGAGGCAGCTCTGTGTGAGGGAGGAAGGTCAGGAAAAGTGACCTACTCCTTCTCTTAGCAGTGGTGGTGAGGTGTTTGTTCAAAAGTGTTGTGAACTACACCCTTTCACCAAACCACAGAACGTTAGGAGTTGGGAGGGACCTCAAAAGATCATCTAGTCCAACCCCCTGCCTGAGCAGGGTCACCTAGATTAGATCACACAGGAACACGTCCAGATTGGTCTTGAATGTCTCCAGAGCAGGAGACTCCACAACCTCTCTGGGCAGCCTGTTCCAGTGATCTGTCACCCTCATGGTGAAAAAGTTCTTCCTTGTATTCAGGTGGAACTTTCTATGCTCCAGCTTGGAGCCGTTGCCTATTGTCCTATCACTGGCCTTCACTGAGAAGGAAAGTACCTTAGAGAGTTCTTTGTAAGGTCCTGCTCACCTAGGATGTGCATAGCTGTATAATACTTACGTCCGGTAAATTAGGGCAGAACAGATCTACATTTTTTCCTCCCCTTTCAGATTTGTTCCTTTGTTTAGCAAGCTATTAAAAAATTACATATAGCGATGCCAGAAATAACAGTTGGTACTGAAGACCACAAGAGAATAAACTGTTAAACACTTCATGATCCCCGTAAAATAATCAGCTTTTATCTCTGTTTCTGTGTTTACTAATCTTTCTTCCCACAAAATTTTTGGGGTCTTGGAATCTTTTGTCAACCCTTGCTTTGTTCACGTAGACCTAACCTTTCTCTGTGGACTCTTGCAGTCCATGGGAGATGGAAAATACAGTTGAGGTTATTCAGTGAGTAATAACAGAGTAGGTCTACAATTATTTGCCAAATTGAATCAGGTCTTTGGAAACACACATGAACACTCAAGGCTTTCATGCATGCAGTAACCGTACGATTCTGTGTAACCGTGAACATGCAAAGTCTGCAGGAAACGCTTAGGTGCTTCATGAATGCTTCTTGCTGTCAGTCCTTCACCTGCACTGCAAATTCTGCCCACAACCTGGAAAAATCCTACCAAGAGAGGAGATCATGCATCCAGTATTAGGTTGTGCAGATAATTTAAATAATTGCTGTTGTCCCACAGCTGGGTTGAAAGAAGCTCAAGAAACCCACCACAGCACTTAAACACAATCTAGTCCATCTGGTCTGAGTTGCATCATTCTGGTTGCACTGCTCCTCAGGTTTGGCTGAGCGATGCCTTAGGTTATTACACACCTCGCAGGTTTTGTAACAGTGGAACAGTCTAGTCTCTTCCTTGTGTGTGTACAGAGCACTGCAGCAAGTCAGTACCTAAACTGGTGCCTCTGGGCATTGCTGTAACCACATGTTGGCAGAGAAAGTCTTCAATGGGAATATGAACTATGTTGATAACTCTTTTCTAGAAATGGCTACAAGTTTCTGTACTGCTCTGCCCGTGCCATTGGGATGGCGGATATGACCAGAGGATATCTACACTGGGTAAACGACAAAGGAACGATTCTTCCCAGGGGCCCTCTCATGTTATCCCCCAGCAGTCTGTTTTCTGCCTTTCATAGGTAAGTGTGTGGGGCTTCGTACAGCTGTTCCCTTCCTGCAGAGAAAGCGTCAGATCCAAAAGATTTGATGTGCTGACCATTGTATCTGACAAATACTGTGCTAGGTGACTGGGACTTGATGTCCCACTAGTGATCGTTTGTAAGCTCTTTGTTCTGAATTTCACTTGTAGTAAGTATACTTTTTGTTTCTGTGGGCATGTTAGAAGTTGCTACAGAAGACAAAATATCAGTCACAGACCAGCTCACAAAATACCAGTAAGAGAGCAGCTTATTCTGCCTTTAATTATTCTGGTCTCTGACTGATTACTGCTACGTTTTGTTTACACTGGTGTAATCATACCTTTTCAAGCATAGCTCTGAGAATTGTAGTGCAGTGCTACTTATGCAAGGTGGAGGGAAAAGGGAAAAAGGTGGGGGATATAGACTTAACATGCCACCACAGTCTACCCTTCTTGATAGGAAGAGCTAACAGTGGAAAAGTCTTTCTTGCTTTGTTTTTTTTACTATAAAAAACCATCAGTTTCACAAGTAGCAATGACAGCAACCTCCATTAAGGTCATTAATAGGCCTCATTAAGGTCACTAATAGGCCTCCCACGCTCTTCTGCACTCAGGGACGGGAGTTGTAACCAGCTTACGTGTGCTTGGTTTGGTGGTCTTGTTCAGATGGTCACCTACAAGAGGAGCAGTTTGTGAACTGCATTCACAGCTGGGAATTTCAGCCCATTTACTTCACCTAGGCTAAGTAGTAGGTTCTTCACCTGTTTTTTACTATGGATGTTGGAAAGCAGAGAATGTTTCACTGTTTTATTGTATCTTGTGTCATTCTTGGAAAGCTACTGGCCAACATCTATGTAACTGGCTACACTAGGAACAGGAAGCGAGGAGAATTTAAATATTCAGACAAATGGGGGAAGGAGGACACCCTCTGTCACATGACGATTTAGAATTTGACTTTTGAAATTTTATTTTAGGGAAGTAATAGAAAAGAAGCCTGAAAAGTTCAAAATCGAATGTTTGAATGATATCAAGAATTTGTTTGCTCCCAGTAAACAGCCTTTCTATGCTGCTTTTGGAAACAGGCCCAATGTAAGTCTGCCCCTTTTTAATTGAAGGGTTCAAATGCATGAAGTACTTGGGAAGCAAAGGAAACAGGCTTTTCTTCTTGCATCTGTTTGGATTTGAATAAGGAAATGGGACACTGGTGCTTTTATGGGATTGGTCAGGAAAACCCACTCGCAGATACTTTAAAAAAAAGCTACGAGAACCGTTTGTATGAGGTTACAAAGATGGGTTAGTGTCCTCAGGACTTTATTAAATGCCACCTGTTCATGTTCTTTTTCAGCCTTTTTGACGGCTTTGTGACCTAAGGGTGTGAATTCAGTGCTCCTCAGTCTTGAATCCTTTCTCCTATCTTACGGTTCCTGTATTTTCTTTGCAGCTTGATGCTGTCATAATTGGGGGGTGGGGGGTGGGGTGGTACTGTAAGAGAAATATTGTCACAAGGAATGGTATAGTGCCATATAGATTTTGAGTGGGTTTGTGGCCCTAGGCTTGGGAACGGGAATTAAGGGATTTGGGGGAGGGGTGAATGTTTAGTTTTTTTATGGGTGAGGGAAGAGGAGTGGTTTTTTAGTTTTAGTTTTGGTTGTTGGCTGTTATTTAGGGGGCTGCTTTTTTTTAACGGGGCAATTTTGCTGTACCCTTTTTGGATCAGCTTTCCTGATTCCTTCAAGAAGTGATGTTATATCACATTCACTAAGCAGAAGTTTAAGCATGTGCTTTTTGTTCGTGCTGTTTGCAGGATGTATATGCCTACATGCAGGTAGGAGTTCCAGACTGCAGAATATTTACTGTGAATCCAAAGGGTGAACTGATCCAAGAGCGGACTAAGGGAAACAAATCTTCGTAAGACCATTTTGTTATTTCAGCTAAAGAAAGTGTTTAGAAATGAGATTACAGAATAATTGGATTTACAGCCATGATTTGATCTCCTTTCACATGCAACACACCAAAACCTTATTTGTACCTTTGGATATTTGACTGCAACTTTTCTAAGAGAAAAGTAAAAAAATGAAGCCGAAAATTGCTTCCACAGTAGTGGTGCCTTATTTTGACTATAACTTCTTGGTCTAGACTTTTAAAGCTCCTTTTTGGCTGCAGTTGAACAGTGACTAGACTGTAAATAATGGTCTTTCTTCTTTTTCAATATAGGTATTACAGACTAAGTGAGCTCGTGGAACATGTGTTCCCATTGCTTAATAAAGAACAGAGTTCTGCATTTCCATGCCCAGAATTCAGCTCTTTTTGCTACTGGAGAGAGCCTCTTCCTGACCTTAACATGGACGACCTGGCCTGAAAATTACTGTTCATCTAGAGGTGGAATTTCATATTCAACTGCTCAACTTCAGTTTAAATGTGAAGAATTTTCTTAACGAAGATGCTAATTTGTATACTGGTACCATAAGTCTTATTAAAGAAATCACTTTAACTCTGCTGGTTTAAGACAAAGAAAATGCAATGCTACTGTCGGTTTTTGTTGGGGGGTGTTGGAGGGCAGGGGATGGTGGCGTTTGCATTTTTTGTTTGTTTCTTTATCGTTTGTCTTTATTATACCTGATCCAAGGCACTTGAAATTGGCCTGTCACTGGTGGCCGTGGTACCCAAGTGCTTCAGGGCAACAAAATGCTGAGGTAAACTATGACTTTGCATTTTCAACAATACAGACCTTATTGTAAACATAGATTATTATTTTTTTCTTTAATATTAGTCTTAATGGTATATTTTGTAAAACGAAGCCAAAAAATGTATGGAAACTGCCAAATAGAATGTCAGACCTGTTGATGAGAAGTGTTCTAATAGCATTCAAATGGGCAATTAGGGCAATCTTCAAAAGGAGCTGGAACCGAAGACCAGTGTGCTCTTTCTCAGCTAATATACACAACATGTGTGGACATCCCTTAGCCTGACCGACTCTGAAGACATAAAATTCCTCTTTTGATGTAAATACACCTTTGGTCACATGTGCAAGACTGTGCTACTACAATTCACGCTCAAACTAACTCTGCTTTATTATCCTTTTTTACGTGCAAACCTTAAATTGTCTCACGAGCTTGTTGAAGTGAAAGTTGTCTTCAGATACTTGTGTGGCTTTTGTTGTTCTCAGGCTGCGCTGTGTCATGTTGATTCTCCATCAGGAAAAATCTTGACCATTTCTGTAAGAGCTGGGGACCTGGCATTTTTATTTCCCTTTTCAACACAGAGATGATGCATATGTGTGTGTACGCTGTGTAGGCCAGTAAAACATACTGTGTACAGTTACATTAAAGTACAGAATATATTCAGGGAATTGTAATACTTTAAAAATAATTACATATTTAATTTTTTAATTGTTTACTGCAGGTCTTTCCAGAATTCTGTATTGCAAGTTTTCAGTAGCTGGAAGGAAATGCAGCTCAGTAGTGAGATTCCAGGTATGAGAATGGTTAAATGCTGCATAGCAGAATAAACCCTTTGAGTTTGGTTTTTTTTCTTCCTCCTGCCTTCCTCTTTTTTGGTAGAGGTTTTTTTTGTTGCTTTTTTTTTTTTTTATTTTTGGGTTCATGAACATCATCATGATGGTCATTCCTCAGGTTCAGATCAGAGCCTGTGAACAAATTGCATTCCAGGTCTGGTGTTTATCAGTGGTAAAAGCAACTAATGTTTCTCTCTCCAAAAAAACACCTGAGGGCAAAGGTCGGTCTGCTTTTTAAGTTGAGTTAGTGCATTTAACCTTCAGACAGGTCTGCTGTGAGAATGTATCGTTCCACCAGCCCAGAGGGCTTAAGGACTATGGTCATTTAAATGTCACTTAAGCATCAGTCATTTAATCATCCACCCTGGGCTTTCTGGGCACACGGTCCCTTTTGTCACTCCTGGAGAGTGGGAAAGGAAACACATCTGTCTGTCACGGTGTGCCACGCTGTCAGTGAACTGAAAGGCGTCCTTTCAGGGCTCTCCTGCGGTGAGAGCAGGCCTTTCTGTGACTGCTTCAGCAGGTTCTTGCTCCTGTCCTCATCCTGCTCAGAGTTTATGTGGATTTCACAGGATTCAACTTAGAGGATACTTTGCTCTTACGGATTTTTCTGGTTTGTTGTAGGTTTTTTTTATCAGAAGCTTACAAACATAGTTCCATTTTTTCCCCCTTTTCTTACCTTCTTTTTCACAGATTTTGTTACAAACTGACTTTTTCATGATCACCAAGTGCTTTGAATATCAATAGGATTTGAGCTTTTAAGTTACTTAAATACTTAAATGAGAATCCAATGTAGTATTTTAATTACAAGATGAAATATTCTCTCTAAAGTTTCTATTTTACATAAAGGGAGTGAAGCTGCCTCTCCTAAAAAAAAAAAAA
>VXBZ01000917.1:475085-487876 GCA_013399135.1 Heliornis fulica
AGTCCTTTGTGGATGTCAAATTTTTCTTTACCGTGCTTACTTTATTTTTGGTGGCCCTGGAGTTACAGAGGTTTTCTAAAAATAGAAGCACTTCATGAAACTGAGCTGGGTTTCCAGATGGGGACGGATTGTTACCAGGGTTTGTCTG
The DNA here is from genome assembly GCA_013399135.1 of Heliornis fulica. Lineage (NCBI taxonomy): Eukaryota > Metazoa > Chordata > Aves > Gruiformes > Heliornithidae > Heliornis > Heliornis fulica. Next base: position 475,234 of record VXBZ01000917.1, read on the forward strand.
GAGCTTCTTGGTTGGTTGGGGTCTTTTTAATTATGTTTTTTATTAAGTTAGATAATATTAATTTTTTCTCCTGAGTCCCACTTACCTTTTCAGATTGTCATAAAGACATGCTTAGGATTTTAAGTTGTGGACTTGGACTTGCGTAAATGAGCAGTGTGGAGAAACAGTATCAGGTGTATCTCCAGATGGATGTGTGAGTTAAGCTGGTATGACTGGGAGCGGGGGTCTTGGGGTTGTAGAGCTCCTCATTCTGCTCACCAGTTGTTTTTCATTATGGGGGTGTCCAAGAAGCTGCTTACTTAGAAAATTTGCTTTTCTGACAGCTACAGTTTTGATTTTGTTTTCTTTTTTTCTGATAAAATGTAAAAGTGTTCTCAAAGACTTGTGCTGTGGGTAGGGCAGGGTTTTTGGTTTGTTTTTCCAAATCTGACTTGTGTTTGAAGCTTTTCAGGCCATTTGTTAACCCTGTTTGGGGAGGGAATCTGGGGGCACTATCCCTGTCACTGCGTACCTGTGTCAGTTTTGGGCTGCTGCCCTTTGCTGACTTGAGAAAAGACATCAAAGGTGGCTGTCAAACGGCGGGCTCGTGCCGCGCAGTTGGTGCGAAGTGGGGTAAATAAGAATTAGGCATCAGCCTGTCTGTCCTGCGTTACCTTAGTCGAGACAAGTGGCCTGAAACTCACGTTTGAGAACAAGTTGTGCTACATGTGCTTAAATGTAGCGCAAGCTAAATCATTCTTTCTGTGAAAGAGGAACTCCTAAGCGTGTGCGCGTGTCGGGGCGCGCACACCCCTGTTAAGACTGTGTTGTTGAAGATGCAGATCCTCTTAGCGTTGGAACCATGTCAAAGGCCGAGTCGGTGACACCTGTCTGGGAATAAATAAAAAAGGAGCATCGCAATTCAAAACCTGTTAGTGACTTGGACATTATCCTTTTCTACAGTGATTTGAAGATCAGTAATTTTGGTGTTACACATTTCTGGATGACTTTTTTTTTTTTCTACTGTAACAAGCATGTTTGTTCTTCACCAGGTTGGGCTGTCATCCCTAACAGTATATGATTGCATGTGCGGTCTTGGCTCACGTATCCTTAGCTTCCCGACATCGGTATTCTCCTAAACCTTTCCTTTTTTGTTTGTTTGTTTCAACTGGAAAAGTCTTAACACTTGTCCTACGCCCGTTTTGGAACTTGTGAAGCAAACTATGAATCCGCTTATGGTAAAGACAAGAGAGATGAGGTTTCATGTTAATATTTCACACGAGTCGAGTAGGAAAAGCTGTCGTCTGAACGAGAGTTGTTTAAACGACTGTAACGCGGATCAGTAATGAAACCTCAGAAATACACAGCGAATTTGAGATGCCTTTAAAGTGTCATTTTTGCCTGAAGAAGTTCTAGTTTCCAAAGCTATATTCTGCAGGATGGAATGGAGTTGTTTTGGCTGTTCGTACAGTGTTAATTACTTCCAGATGAAAGTTAAGAGGTGTGTCGGTTTGCTTTGAGGGTGGGGAAAACTCTCTTCAGTCATGTTTCATTTTTGCGTTGAAGATGCAGAGTACTTCATTGTTGAGCACCCTGATCACTAGGTAAGGTAGTGTGTTGGTAGCTGTCACTCTGTGATTGTGCCGATACGGTGGGTTTCATTAAGGCTGGACTACCTTGGGTACGGTAACCCACACTTCAGTGCAATGTTTATTGATGTTCAGAACAATGTTATCACAATAAACAAACTTAAATTCTCATCACTTGGTCTGTGGGAATTTTGTTCTCATATTGCTAACTTGGTGAATGTGGGTTTGCTTAAGTTGTACTCGTGTTTTACACGGAGTTGCAGTTGTTCTTCTAAGCACTACAATACAGTTGCTTTCACACTCGGTTTACACACACCGGTTTACTCAGCATTTACGTAATCGTGTGCCAGTATTGGGCTACAATGGTAATGAGTAGCAAATATGTGTTAGTAACACAGATGGGTAGGAGATGCTCAGCTCAGGATACACATGTGCCTCGAAGGAAATCTTGCAGCCACATCGTGTGAGCTGTTGTAAATCTGCCCGGATTTAGAGTTTTATCCTAATTCTGTTGAAGTTTGCTTTTTCCTTTCAAGGCAGAGTCTTCCCTTCTGTGACAGCTGTTAAATTGCACGAGGCAATTATTGTAAGACCCTCCTGAAAGGGGGCTCAGGCTTTCAGCAGAAACTCATTCTTTTGGCCTCTTGCTGGTTTCAGTTAATGCCACTAGGGAGCAGCCCACCATGGAAAATCCAACCGCTTGTCACCTCTGGCAGCGTGACATGAAAGCGTGAAGGATGTTGTGCCTTCTGCCCTGTGTCATTCATGCTGCCACAGCCACTCACTCCCCTGGTGCCCAGGCACAGAGCTGGCTGTCAGTTTCACCCCCTCTGCAGCCTCTCTGCTGGATTTCCCCAGTGATTCTGCCTTCCCTTCCTGTTTAGGGTGCGTTGCTCCTCACTCCACACTCTCTTCATGTCCTGTCTTTCAGCCCTGCACCGTTTTGGTCAGGAGGTACCTGTGGCTCCTGCCTGCTGTGGGCACCGGAGGAGCTCTGTGGCTGTCGGTGAGCTGAGCTGTGAGGCAGCTGGCCCATGTCCTGATGGTTCAGAGCTGCTGGAGGTTTCACTGTTTGGCACTGCCGGGGTTTGTCTGGGCCATCAGCCTGGCAGCGGTGGTCACTTCTGCGCAAGGTGTTTTTGAGGTGTGGTGACACCAACTGCTTCTCTTCCTCTCCCCTCGCCTTAGACAAGTTAACCACAGCTGCGGTGATGTTTCTGCCCCCTCCTGGAGATGCCCAAGACCCCTCTCATCATGCAGGGGCAGTAGTGAAGAAGAGCAGACAGTCTCTGGTGCTGTAGCCCTGTGCGATATTTTTGGTTGCAGCCAAAGTGATTTGTGGCCCGACCCAAGGCCACAAGCTGGTGTGTAGTGGGAATGTCTCCTGGCCAAAGAGCTGCAGCAGCAGCGTGGGAGAACTGACAGTGAGCTGTGGGTGAGCAAGGGCCTGGTTACTGGCCTTCATGGGTAGTGCTTTACTGGGGCACAACGAGCTGTGCGTTGGGGTAATCGGAAGCAGTGCTAAGCCACCTCCCCATCACTGCTACACCAGCCTCTGCTTGTATGGCTGCCAGATGGCTCCAGCTTCGACTGAATGTTCACCTTTAGTCTGTGTTTCTCCAAATTCTGCTTTAAGGGCTGGGCGGCTGCTGTCTCACCCTGGCACTGAGAGCGGGTTCATCTTGTGTAGTTTCTTTTGTTCCAGCTTTTCCCTGCCTTCTCCTTTTCCCTTCCCTTCCTACTTCCTGGTGCTATTTCATCTGTACATGTTCTGGGAAGAGTAAGCAACATCTCCTGACCTTGTCAGAAGGGCAGAGCTCAAAGGGTTGTACTAAGTGGGTCCACCTCTGACTGGTGACCAGCAGTGTTCCTTGGGGCTTAATTCTAGGGCCAGTTCTGATCAGTACATTAATCAACCGTCTGGATGCAGGAGTGTAATTCACCATCAGCAAGTTTGTTGGTACCAAACTGGAAGGAGCTGTTGAGTCTTTTGAGGGACAAGAGGCCTGGTAGAGGGGTCTAAATAGACTGGAGCATTGGACAATGATTAATGGGATGAAATGTCACAGGTCCAAACCCTGGATTCTGCGCCTGGGACAGAGAAAAACTGGACAGAAGTATAAACTGGGAGAGGTGTGGCTGGAGAGCAGCCCTGCAGGAAGGGACCTGAGGGTGCTGGTCAGCAGCAGCTCCACATGAGCCAGCAGTGTGCCCTGGTAGCTGAGAGAGCAAAGCCATCTTGGGGGCATCAAACAGTGTAACCAACTGGTCAAAGGAAGGGATTGTCCCACTGTACTCAGTGTTGGTGCAACCTCACCTCAAGTGCTGTGTGCAGTGCTGGGCCCCACAGCTCAAGAAGGATGTGAAGGTCCCTGAACGTGTCCAGAGGAGGGCAACAAAGATGGTGGAAGGGCCTGAAGGCATGTCCTGTGAGGAGAGACTGAGGAGTTTGGCCTTGTCTAGTTTGGGAATGATGAGGCTGAGGGACGACCTTACTGCTCTCTACAGCTTCCTGCGAGAGAAGTGCAGAGAGAGGTGCTGAGCTCTTCTCCCTGGGATCTGGGGACAGGACACATGGGAATGGTTCAGGGGAGGTTTAGGCTGGACATTAGGAACCATTTCTTTACTGAGAGGGTGGTCAAATGCTGGAACAGGCATCTGAGAGAGGTGGTTGATGCCCCAAACCTGACCGTGTTTAAGAGTCATTTGGTCCAACATGTTTTAACTTGTGAGCCCTGGATGGGACAGGCAGTTGGAGCAGATGATCCTTGTATGTCCCTTCTCTCTGAAACACGCTGTGCCCTGCTGTGCTGTTTGTCAGGAACCAGAGCACTGAATGAACAACTGAGCTGGGTAAGAATTGTGCTGGCGGAACTTCTGTGCACCACAAACCTACCTCACAGTGCTTGATGCTGAATAAACACCTAAAATACCTGCACAAGGTGCGGTTTTAAAGGAGGAGAGCAAAAGCGTTCACTTACAGTGCTTCTGTGTTCGTGGAAAACAAAAGGGCATCAAGACATCAGACAACACGTAGGCTTTATTTGGACATATCTGCAGTTGTTTTCCATCATAGTTTTGTTCATGTTCCTGGCTATTACTTCCTCTGCATCCGTGAACAGATGTATACATGTGCACACATACAACATACTCTCAAATGCCCTGGTCTGTGCTGGAAAACTCCAGGAATGTTCCCCTTATCACACCCCCACGCCCCATCACAATGGCAAAACAGATAAATGCCAAAACCTGGTTATGGAGGAGCACGTTATGAGATGGTCCTTGCAGCCTCCCATCCACACAGACCTGGCAGAGCCGTTCTGCATCGCATCTCGAGTCCGCAGGGTGCGTTGCAGGAGGGTTGGTGCTGGCTCGAGTCCAAGCTTGTCTTGAGGCGACAGGATGCAGCCCCCAGGTATTCCTGGTAACCTGGCAGTTGGAGCTTTACGCCCTTAAGGTGGGCACAACCAGCAGCCAAAGCGTAACCTGCTGATCCCATCTCAGTGGGGTGCGTATTCCTCCCGTCTCCATGCTGAGCCAGTGTAAGCACAGTGGTAGTTTCTGAAGTACAGCTGCATCCAGGACTGCGCTGTACCAGGATCCGATTATTCAGCAGGTACAACTCCCTTCCACATCCTCGGGAACAGCTCTCTCTGCTGTGCCTCTCGTGGCCGCACAGTCACAAGGGAGGGGGGTTTAACCCATTTCGTGGTGACAGTTGACATTCCTGCTTTGCTCCAAGCTTCCCCTGGGATACAACTGGTTCATGTGGCACTGATGCCTTTCCCCGTGGCTGCTCTAGGATGCCCCTGGAATTTTTGGCCAGAGCGGGTACGGCCCCTTGGCTTCAGGCATTCTGCAGTTTGCAACCTGGCTGTGGGAACTGCTGTCTCACAAGCAACACCGCCTCAGGGACTCTAACATCTGGGTTCTAACATCTGGGGTATGTGGACAGTCCCTGGGAACCCGCCTGGCCTTGTGCCTGGCGAAGGGTCTGCCAGACACATATCTGCATGGCTTCTGCGAAAGCGGAGCACCTGGTGCAACAGGTCCAGTTTTGCCTAAGAATCTCAGAGCCCTCGTAACTCCCGGTACAAAGCTGCCTCCAGAGCAGATCCGAACAGCAGCGCTGACTTCAGATGCAGGCAGCACGCCCACCTCAGAGCTCCCACCTCCGGGGCAGGGGGGTTGAAGGTTCACTTTGCTAACGGGTGCTGCTCTGTTTGAGCTTGCAGATGCTCTTGGGTGTGGTAGTGAAGTCACGAGCCCATAGTGGGAAGTGCCTTCCATGGGGTTTCCTTGTTCTGCTGCGCTTTGCACTGATGATGTAACCGCCAGTGGGTTTGGGGTATTCTGGGGCAGGGCTCTTGCTTCCTCCTCTGGAGCTGAGCTGCTCTGAGCTGAGCAAACCATCAGCAGGCCCATGAAGGTTCCTGAGTCTCCTCCAATTGCTGCTTGAACACGTGGTTTATCCAAGCATTGGCTGGAGCAAGGACAGGGCCTCAGGTTCCCTTCTCCCTTTGCTGTGGGAGGCTGCAGCACTGGGGGCTTCCCAGCTGGGTGCCTATCCCAGCTCGTAAGCTCCAGGCACATCATCACCTTAGCAAGAGGAACTGAGCCACCTTGCTGATTATAGCAGCTACCAAGGAAGTAAGTGGTAATTAATGTTCAGGTCTCCCTCAACGAGAGCAAGAATGTAAGACAGAAGTTCCTTGCCAAAGGTCACGGCTCCAGCCACCCCACTGCTAGAGCTGGTGGAAGCAAAACTGTCCCTAAAAACTCATCCTCAAAACACAGCACTGAGATTGGGCCTTGCTGTGACGTAGTTTTGGGAATGCTTTATCCCGGCATACAAACACCAGTTATGCTGTACCTCAAGGGCTCGAACACTCAGCATCACCAGCAGCACATCCTGGGTACAAGGAGAGACCTTCTGATAGAAGATGGCCCTGTCCCATTGGTGAAACTGGGCTTGTGGAGATCTGGCGGTTGGATTTAGAAACCTACCAGTGTAGTTAGGTAAGAATCAGGTGATAAAACTTCCACAACTCCAACACTAAACTTGTGCTGCTGATTCTAAGAAATGTCTTGCTTGGAGAGGATTGAAAAGCTGCTGATTCTAAGAAATGTCTCGCTTGGAGAGGATTGAAAAAAGCCTGGGAAGGCTGGGCTTGCCGGCTGGGTTTGCCAGCTGGGTCTCCCTAAGCGCTCAGCTCATTCTGTTTGTTTCCACGAGTCATTTTTAGAACAGGCAACAATCATCTAACAATACTTGAGTCACACGCAGTCTGGGGCCAGCTTCTTAGAGAACACAGCTTTCCCGAAGAGAGTGAAAAACGCCCTAGAAGAACGGTGCCTCCAGCTGTCGTACGTAGCAAGAAATCATGTTTTTTTAAAGTGTTTGATGGCATTGGTTTTTTGAGAGCACAGAAAACAATTGTTCGAAACCGAAAGGGCAGACGGGAGGCATAGAAAGGCATGGAACAGAAAGGGGTTGGTGGCGTTGGATGAAAGGAAATCCCTCGAAGCAGCAGGCGGTTGCTCGCTGCATGCTGATGCCTCACGCTGTGGCACAGGTCAGGACAGACACGCAGGGAGACCGAGGTGGGGTGGCTGCCTTTATCCAGCCAGCAAGTTCACTGTGCATCCTCTGCTGCTGCCTAACAACTGCTCCTCCAGGAACAGCTTTCCTGCTGCGGAATACATCCAGGCCTAGCAGCCACTGATCACTAACACTGTCATGTCTGAAAATCAGGTGCTAGGAGACCATCCTCAACCAGGTGCTTTGAGACTCCACCTGTGCTTCCCTTTGTGTGCTCCCAGCACCTCCCCGTCTCAATCCGAGCTGCACAGGGACTGACTCAGAGTTCCTCTGGGGGGAGAAAGCTTTTCCTGCCGGCTTTTCCCAAAAGCGGCTCCACTTCCAGGATGTGATAGTTTGTTGTGGGAAGGCCCCATCTCATTGCCTAGAAACAGAGTTATTAGGGAGTGTCTGTTCCAAAAACCCAGTCATTAGGCCTTCATCTGACCTCCTCCGATGGGAAGGGCCTCAGCTAAACCCTGTCCTGCAGCTTGCAGCACAGGGACTTCTTCCTCACCTAAAGGAACTGTTTGTTCTGAGGCTACAAACAGCTGTTCTGGATTCGTAAGAAGGAAAATATTCTACACAAACCACCACGATTATTAAAAAGATCAGCTTATATACGAGCACATAGGTGACAGTCCTGCTCTCAGTGAAGCATGGCTGGAGGAGGTTTCTCCATCCATGAAAGAGATCAAAGCGTGAACTCCAAAGAGCTGAAACATCAGGTTTGTTACCTCCACCCAGAGGTGGCTGGTAGGAGAAATAAAATACTCTTGCCTCAAATGTGTTCTATCTCTCCATCCATATAACCAGATGCTGGGTGTTAACACAAATGTCACTCCGAGTACCGACGCAGGGGCCTGTAACAACAGACTTACTGCATTTGCCTCTCTGGGCTAATAAGGTAATTCTCATTTTTTTCCCTGACTTGTCTTCTACAGTGCAACAAAGAAGAAAACTTCCTGTTCAACACAAATCCTGTAGAACTGCCAGTACCAAACCATGCAAAATTGTTTAAATTTTCCAAAATTACCGAGTTTTTTTCTAGCTAAGCGCAAACGTTTCCCATTTTTCTGACCTGTTTTATTCATTTCAAGCAGAGAGCTTTAATCTCAAGCACATCACACTTAACTGATCACTGTTTTTTTACAATTGAAAACAACTGTTCTACATCTTTCAATATCACCTTACCTGCACCTCAAGCTCCTGCCTGCCCAGCGAGAAGCTGAGGGGAGGCAAGTTTGTCCCTGTACAGCTGCTTCCAGTATCCTGGAAAGCGTCACTCACCCCGGCACTCAGCACTGTGTTGGGCCCTTAAAGGGAACAAGGGACCTGATGCAGATGAGCATCGCTCTGCTTTGTGCCACCTGGGTACCAACTGCACTGAACAAAGCGTTTATGTGAATGTGCTCGACCCAATGTATTGTTGAATGACGTGAGGGCCGAGATGTCATCAGCCACATCCTGTTGACCTCACTTTCCTGCCCCCACTCCACTGAAACCAGGAAGGAAGCTGACCATGACTGTAAACTTCAGGAAAGATGTAAACTTTGACACACGAGGGAGAAGTCTGTGAAGGCAACTTAACAGGGAGAAACAAGAGCACTGTGGAGAAATATCTGCTGGGAACATGGGTGTTGTTTACACACCTGTTCTGCGTGTACCAGCGTAAACAAGGGCTTGGGAAGGAGGTAACTGAGCTACAGAAACGTCTCTTCTGTAGCTACCTCTGGAAACGGGACACAGACAAGGTTTCAGTACAGACTATAAACCAATCACTGAAATCAAATATATAAACTGAATATATTAAAGCTTTGGATTTTATTACACTTAATTTCTTCTGAGTATCTTACCCTTCTCTCCTGTTCAAGGTAAACCTAAACATGAGAAATGGAAGGATAAAGGAGGACTCCGCTAAACGTGGAGTACATCTCATCAGAGTCCGTGTAGGCCAGTTTGCCTCCTGTTACCACAACATTAACTTCATCTCCTGCTTTGAGGTGAAGAACGAGGTGGAACGTCCCAGGACCACCACAGGTCCGCTTCCCCGAGTAAGGTTTGTGGTACTCCAGCAGTTCCCTTCTGTACCCAGCTGTGTGGAGCTGGGCCACGCTTGCGTTGGAGACAGACAGCACTGCCTCTACGTACTCATCCCTCTCCGGTGCCAACACAGCGGTGATCAGATAGCGCCCTTCATACGGTGACGTGAAAATGCCTGCGGGAGAGACACAGGCTGAGTTTTTCAGTTACTCAGAACAGGGAGACTCGATCTTCCCAAGCGCGATGACAAACATAAAGAGACACGGGTCACCCACAGCTGTGTGCCAGTAACTGTGACGTGGTCAGCCTGGGTAGCTGACCAACTCAGCGCTCCTGAAGGCAAAAGGTCACTGCTTTTCTCCTAGAGCCCACCAGTCCTTCAGGACCCAGGTCTTGGCCGTGTTCAGAAACCTCCTGACCAAGGCAGCTGCCGAGACTCAGGGCTGCATGAAGAGGCAAGAGCACCCACGTGCTGTCCCCAGGTAAAGGGATGCCGATCACCCTCAAGTGCCATGATGCTGTGCTTGGGAGGCGGCAGCCGGGAGTTGGGGTTACTGGAGAGGTGGTAGGTATCACCGCCTTCCCTCTTCTCTTCAAGGAACCCAGCTCAGATAACTGTTAACCCATGGCACGGCCCATCTGGCACCTCCGTGGGTCCATTCTTTGTCTGTTACCTGTATTGGGGTTGTAGTAGTCGCCGTCGTTCACAAGCACTTTGTTGAAGTGAACCACGCCGACATCGCTGGAGAAAGGCTTCTGCGTGAGCCCAGCAGAAAACGACACCAGGGAGGCCGCGGCAGCAGCAGGGCCTAAAATGGGTAACGGCGTGAGTCAGAGTCACATCGGGATGACAACACAGCCTCTCCCTGCGATGGTTTATAATCCAGGGGCTCTGTTCCTGCACACAATCCACTTGGACTAACCCTGTCACTTAAGGGATGCCAAAATTAGCAGGACACGTATTGCTGGCCCAGGTCCCAGGTGTCTCACCATAAATTTACTGAGCACCATAAAGTCCTCCCTTGGCCACAGCTGGTTTGCTTTGGGTTTTTTTCTTCTCTAAGGAAAAGGTACATGGCCTGTAAATGCTGGCAGTGGAAATCCTGCCACCTCGCAATTCAGTGATGCTTCAGCCGTGGATCTGCTTCTGGACTGAAGCTGCCTTTGGATGTCTCTGTCACTACCCCAGCAGCAACAGCAATGCTGGAGGTGTACAGCTCATGGCAGCTTTCCCTGGGGGGCTGAGACCCTCAACTTCTCTGGGAGGAGGGTAGTGAAAACAGCTACGTGACACTTTGGTATTAAAGCAAAAAGAACCACCAGTGGGGCTTTTCTCTCTCTCCAGCACGTCTTTTGGGGACACTTCACAATTTTTTCTTCTCATCTCAGCAGATCAGACACTTTGGTGTTTTATAGAGGCTACCTCTGTGTCGAGCCAGGAGTAGGACTCTGACCCTTATGGGTCCCTTCCAACTATGATGATTCTATGATTCTACCTGCTCACTGGCTGCACACTCCTATTAGACTGGTGTGGGATGAAATACATTTTTGACAATTAAGACAAATATTTACTTTTAACAGACTGACTGGCAAGTGTTTAATAATCAACCACCACTTTAGTTTGCTTCTCTCTTACCATTTCCCTTAAGGCAGGATACGCTGCTAGAAGTAGTAAACTCCTATTGCTTTGTTCAGGCTATGAGGTAAACAACAAATACACTCAAAGGTGTCTTCAGTTGCTCTTTTGTTCTGCCCTGTTCAGCTTAGGATCCATGTCTTCTCTATGCTGTTTCACCCCTTCTCCTTCCACCCCTGCTCCTTCCACCTCCCTAAAATAAATATTTGGGTTTCTTTTCCTCTCAATCTGAGATGCTCATCAGCAAGCAATGTTCAATTTAGATAATATCAGTTAAAAATTCAAGTTGGAAAGAGACAAAACTTCATCCAAAATGTGGATATACAATTGCTCTTTTTTTTTCCCCTGAATAACTTGGCATGGCATGGTGGGAGGGGAAGGCAAGGGGAAGACATATTTGCAACTTCAGAAATGGCAAATAACTACCTTGATCTCCCTCCAGGGCTACAAACCATCCGCCTCGCATATCACTGGAAATCTCCTCATTATTTTGCACCAGGCTCAGAAAAACAGACATAGGCCCTTTTTCCTTACTCCTACCTGCCAGGGTGCCCGTGAGCTAAGATGAGGTTATTTGGAAGGACCAAAATTAATTGCAGGAAGTCTACTTACTTCAGCAGCTTCCATAAAGCTCCACCACCTTGGCACCACGCTGCTTACAGACAGCATCTCTTTGTATTCTCAGCTCACCCCCAGGCTCAGGACTGAAAGTGCACCTCACCTGGAAAGGTTTCTCTCGCCTGCAGTCGTACTGCAGGGCTGGCACAGACCATTTGCTGCCTTCCCAGAAACACTGTCGCCTCCGTCTGATGTAGCTACGGTTCCGTTGGGGTTGGTGTCATCTGAATAAGGGAGTGACTCCTGGCCTGGCTCACCAAACCATGGCTTCCTTTGAGGTTTCCCTGCACTAACTGCTGGAACAGCTGCTATAGTCTACTGCTGAAATCACTTTGGGGCTGCAACCAATTCAGCACACCATCTGTTTGTCCAAAGGAGAAATCCTAAACTCATCTAAATATCCTGTAGATCGGTTCAGTGGGCAACGTAAGGCAAACACTCCGACTTTAGATGTGACCAAGAAGGCTTCACTTGAGATCTGTACATACACACACATGTAAGCACAGCAGGTATGCATGGTAAGCCAAGCTAGTGTAATATATTTGGGAAGGGAGGGGGGAGCATCAAAAAATTAAAAGGCCTTTTTTGGTGGCCTTTATTATGTTACATCTACTTCCACACATCTCCTAGTTGTATTTCTGGTTCTTCACCTCTCTTTAGACTTCCCAGCACAGTTCATGCCTCCTACAGAGCCCAGAGGCCAGAAGGAGAAAATGAAGAAGAACAAAACCAAACCAAAGTGAAGCAAAAGAAAACAGTGCAGAGCACAGGCCTTTTCTATCGAGGTGGAAGGAGAAAAAAATGACACCGAGTGTGATGGTGTTGCTGACAATTGCAGGATGAGGAATGAGAGCTCACTGGAATGAGGACTCCAAGAATCTACACAGAAGATAGGTCATTAGTTTGTAATTCATCAGTATGCACTTCTGACTCCGTTGCATACAGCAGGAGTAAGGACGGTGTGGCAGGAGTAGGTGTGTCAGACTCTGTCTGCTTGGCCAATACCGTAAATCTAAACATGGCAAAGTGCATAATTTCAGTTAGAGCAAACGGGACAACAACTGTGACCCACTCTAGGTGACGCTGCTTTGGCAGGGAGGTGGACTAGAGGATCTCCAGAGGTCCCTTCCAGCCCCTGCTATTAAGCCATTCAGTAACAGTAGCAGTTTATCACCTCCACACTTTTTTTTTTTTTTT